>JACFYI010000082.1:199694-239187 GCA_014898755.1 Handroanthus guayacan
TGCATGTACTGCACCCAGTATAGTGGACTTCATTATGTTTTCTGCTTTTGGGCACGTCCATGTCCGAATTCTGGCACACTCGCACCTCGACCTATGCATTAATTAATCATTTCAAGCATATATCGACCTCAGCTAAGTGATGATTTGAACACAAATATAAGATAAAGGTTCGAAAATGAAATAAAATGAAACAGAACAAAACTAAACAAAGTAAAAGCTTGGGTTGCCTCCCAAGAAGTGCTTGATTTATAGTTGTCAGCTTGACTATTTGGGCACATTGGTTGGCTTCATTATGGCAATCGAGGTGTGTTAACCATCAACAACTCCTCTCCAACAATGTTTTGATTCTTTGTGCATTCACCTTGAAGTGATTTCTTGAACTTTTATTTTCCAGTTCTGGGCCAGCGGGATTTTACTTTGTCAGGGAACAATTTAAGATGAGAGTTGATTAACAATATTGTCATGCCCTAGGCCGAGAGGCTAGGGATGTGAGAATTGTTTGAGAATCTATCATGCGCAATCTAAAATTGAGCTGTGAAAAACTTGATCAAAATGGATATCTAATGATTTCACATACGAATGCATAGCTTATATAGTGGTGAATATTTCATTAATTTCCTAATGTGGGATATCATAAGCATTCCTTCTTCAAAGCGCGACATCCTCGTCGCGATATAACAGAGCCTAGGATTGGCCACCAGGCATTAGGACTCTACAAAGGGCTCCTACGGGCTCAAGAGGTAGCTCCTACAAATGTAACACTTTGACCCACAGGCTTAAGAGGTGGCTCCCATACGCGTAGCACTTTGCCCCATATAGTACTTAGCTTCCTTCAACTAGCGGTCAGTTTTAATACCATTTTTTCATGACCTAAGCCCAGGGGCCGGGGACATGAGAATTATCTGAGAATCTATCATGTGCAACCTGAAATTGAACTGTGAACAACTTGCTCAAAAGAGATATCGAATGGTTGCACATAGATTCCTTCAATATAGCTTATACTGTGGTGAACATTTCATTAATTTCCCAATGTGGGATATCATAAGTACATTTTGTCCCGGCTCAAAATGGCGCTCCACAATTTTCTTATCATGCCATCTCTTTGTCTTCTCCTTGTAAATTTTGGCATTTTCATATGCCTAAAGTCAAAATTCATCCAACTCGCTAAGTTGAAGTAATCTTTTCTCTCTTGCAGCTTGCATATCAAAATTCATTTTCTTAATAAAGCAATATGCATTATGCTCAAGTTCGACCGATAAATGACAAGCTTTTCCAAAAACTAGGCTATATGGAGACATTCCTATAGGTGTCTTAAAAGCAGTCCTATAAGCCCAAAGTGCTTTGTCTAAACATTTAGACCAATCCTTATGAGTGGAAGTTACGATTTTTTTCAAGAATCCTTTTCATCTCTCGATTATGCACTTTAACCTATCCACTACTCTGAGAATCATAAGGTGTGGAAATCTTATGCTTTTCGTCGTATTTGGACAATAAAGCTTCAAATTGCGATTACAAAAATTGGTATCCCCATCAGTGATGATTGCTCTAGGAGGGCCAAATCGAGTAAAGATGTTCTTTTTAATGAAGTTAGCCACTATTAAAGCAGTACATTGCAGCCAATTGGCTTTGGCTTGTGATAACTACCTTTGTATTAACGATCTTATTTTTGCAATATAAATAAAATGGCCGTCTTCTTCATATCCTCGTGAATTTTCTCATCAACAATCTATATGGAATAAATCCTCTAGATCATATAAAGTTATGAGATTAGATCATGCATATGATGGTGATCACGAAATTAGTCTCCAAATATCTTAATCTTAAATTCACCAAGTCATAGAATCTTTGACATGAGGACATCTTTGATTCGGATAAACTTGCACTAACGATGCATAATTCAAGGAATTGAATTGTTTTCCCATTTCATGGGTAATCTATGTAGTTGAAACTGGTGCATGTTAGTGGGTGCTTGTTGGAAGAATTCCATAAGATAACCATAGTGGCATTCGGGGATGGACTATTCTCTATCTTACAATAGTGCATATAATTAGTCCTTAGACTTGAGGGGCCATAGTAATCTTATGGCAAGTCCTTGTTCTTTGATGTACATCACGATCACTTATTAGCGGATCACATGAGATGCACATTAGGTGCAAGTTATCTTCGCGTAGAGGTTTGTGAGTTCTAAGATAGGATCTATTGTCCCGTCTTGATAAATGAGAATATCTCCTATATTTTCTATAATAATTTGATTCAAGAAAAATCCTTGCGCAAAGTGGTGTGTTGATTTGGAAAAGAGTTTTCAAAGTCGAGGGTATAAATGAATCAATCATTAAGAATAAATGCATAGCTATTGGGCGATTAGGGATGCTGAAAATATCTTAATCCTAGATCACAATCGAGAGATGAAAATGGAGGCATTGTATTTGCATGGTACACTTAAGTAGATAAGGTTCATACCATAATTAATTCACAAATAAATTGGGCTCTATAAGCTTGTGGTTAGACATCGATTGTGAAGATTGGGTATTTTAGAATTAATAGAGATTAATTATATGAGTGATTAATTAAATTCTTTGATTAATTATGAATCATAAAAGTTACGACCCATGTTTAATTAATCGATGAACCTAATGGATCACATGCCTTCCTTAATTTAGTCACAGCATAAATTTAATGGAGAGTCTCTAATTGGATTAGAGAAAATTGTCTAAATAAGATCTAGGCAAAAGAAGAGTGAATTTTCAAAATTGGTCTTCTGAAATAGTTTAATTTGAAGGGTCAGACTATTCTAATTAAATTAATAGTTAATTTAATTCAATTAATTTCAATAGTTGAATTAATTGATTCAAGAAGACAATTTAAATTAGGGGGGAAATTAAAATTGGTATAAGGTTAATTGGAATCTATGTAGCACTTTAAGTAAGTGTTAAATAAAATATCACATAGATTAATCAATTTAGATGCCAAATAGGATAAGATGTTTTGAAGGATCACACTTTAAATAACAAACAGTAACCACCATCCTTAGCTCTAGAATTTTTGGCCATCACATGGTTTTAGATCAATATTGCTGAAAATATTTTTCCTCCCAAAAGCTCTCTTCTCTCCTTCATTCTCTCCATAGATTCATACTTAGATCTTTCATTTAATCAAAGATCTAGAGTGATAATCTAAAGTGGAAGAGTGCATCAGCATTAGAGGTGTGAATTCACTTGAGATCAAAATTGATTATCCATTAGAGAAGCTCACATGAACTTGAGATTTGGAGGCATCAAGCTTTCGGTCCAAGCAACTAGGATTTGGACATTGTTTTATAAATTTGGAATTGAAGATTTGATCGAGTTTTTGGTTGAATCAATCAAACTTGGAGTGGATCAAAGGTTGATCAAAGAAGAGAGATCAAGAGATTTGGTTTAAGAAGACAATTTGGCCTAGCTTGGAAATCCTTAGATAAAGGTTGGTTTGCTCTTCTCTAATCTAAATTCTAGCCTCATATGAAGATCCTTTGAAGATTTAGGCATTGATTCATATTGATAAATGTTTATTTTCACTGTGTTTTGTTTTATTTTGGCCTAATCTTCCCTTTCAAGTGGTATCAGAGCCAAATCATATGACCTAATTTTTAGATTCATCAGAACATTGATTCATGTGATGAATTGATGTGGATCTAGTGATCTTACTTCAATCTAATGAGTTGGAGACCACTGGATCATGTGTATGGCTTGGACCTATGTGAATTATGTGATAATTAATACTATATTTTGATCTAGCATGATTTAAATTCAATTTGATTGAATGATTGGAGTTGTTGGTGTTGATCTTGCGGTTAGATGTTGAATTAATGTGGATTACTGTAATTAATTATTTTAAAATTTTTTTGAGGCATTTAGGAGATCAATACATATATATATTGGATTGGATCTAATATAGGTTGGATAAAAAAATTATATAAATTAGAGCATGAAAATTATGTTAATAACATATTTAGGTTTCTACAAAACATGTGCACTGTGCTTGCGAGTTTGGTCCTTTTCAGTGTCTTATATCATTTTATTTTTGTGTTCCTTGATTTTCTGAATCATTTACCTATGTTGGGAACCTATGGGTTAAATTTGGTGATTTTTTGAATCAAGGAGAATTTTCCAAATATCTTTGAATGAACACTGCTGAACAGACTCGAGAGTGCTATGTTTGTGCACCAGCCCTACTGTAATTCAGGGTTTTTGTGCTCTAATTGATGTTATTTTTGTACTTCTTTATTTTATGAGTCATATAGTATGTGTTGGAACATGTGGTTTAAATTTAGTGATTTTTGGAGCCAAGAAAAATTTTCTAAAAATTCTTGCATAGGTGCTGCCAGTCAGACCCAAAAATATGTCAAGGAAAAGTTTCTTGATATTTTAATCCAACTTTTGATGTGATTTGATTTCCTAGAGTATTTTAGATCATCCCCAAGATGTTCGTGATTTTTGGAAACCTTAAGGGGATTCAAATCCTAGAGTATTTTAGATCATCCCCAAGATGTTCGTGGTTTTTGGAAACCTTAAGGGGATTTAAAGCTAAGTTTAATTCCATATTTAATTAAAGATTTACATTAAAACAATTTTCAGTGGCAAAACAGTAGCATATGATGCACTAGTTTGCTTTTAATTATATGTTCACATGATGAATGTTTAATTAATTATTGTTTATTTAATTTCAATCATTTATGTGATTAATATTTGATGTCGAATGGATGTATGGGATGATTATGGGCCTCATTAAAATGGTTTTAATGAATTAATTTATTGATTGGGTCTGTAATTAAATGGGGCTTATATGCCTCGTTTCCATCTCGTAATGAGAGTAGATTTAGGATAGTGAAGTCTTCTTTTTCTTTTGTTTGAAGGCCATATATGCATGGTATATTTTGTAATCAAGAAGATGAAGATGAAGAAGTTCGAGACATAAAGGCCATGTATGCATGTTGATGCATATGTAATAGATAGGATCTATTCACTTAATTAGTGTATTACTTACATAAATCAATAAGTAATACACTAATGGCTCTAAGTACATTATTTAGTCAAGATTTATAATCATCCACACTAGGAGCATGCTAAGTTGTTTTATTTACTAATTTATGATTATTTTTCTTGTGACGTATGGTGATGCATGCTTAGAATCGATAACCTAAATAAGAATAAATAAAAAATTGATGAGATGGCTACATCTCGAAGGTCTATAAATAATTCTTAAAAGCCATGAAACCCACTAGGAAATATGATTTCCCAAATTTTATGATAGGGCATAAAATTTGAAGAAAATAGTGGAAGGCAACTCATGATATAAGGCCATATCATGTTTAGTAATATTTCATAAATAAATTCTTATATTTTCTTCTTCATTTTTGTAGATTTTTTAAATCAACATATTCAAATGGCTAAAAATCTACTCCTCATTATTTTGGAAACCAATAAACTCACTGATCCCACCTATAGTGATTAGCTTATAAACTTGAACATAATACTTGACTCCGAAAATAGGACATATGTTTTAACTTAAAGACCCCCAAACCATTCCCCATGATGTAATGAAAGATATGGGGAAACCATCAATCGTTGACTGGAAGATGATCTTCAAACTCGATATTTAATATTGGCATCAATGTCAAGTGAGCTTCAAAAGTCTCACGAGTACATGAAGCATGCTAGTAAGATACACATGCACTTGGAGGAAATGTATTCTGTAGAAATACATTATGAATGCTTTAACACCTCTAAAGAATTGTTTAGGGCATGTATGGTTAGAGGATCAAATGTTCACGAGCATGGTTTAAAAATGATTTCTTTAATTGAAAAGCTTGGGAAACTTGATATTGTTATGAATAATGATCTTTATATAGACTTGATCCTTCAATCATTGCCAAGCTCATTTGACCAATTCATCATGAATTTCAATATAAGTAACCTTGATGTGACGGCTAGCGAACTAGTTAATATGCTTGTCACAATCGAGTCTACTATGAAGAAAGACAAGATGATATTGATTGCTTCAACTTCAAAAGCCCATAAAGGCAAGATGCGGAATCAAAAAAGAAAGCCAACACTAAAGAGGATGAATGCTTTTATTGCAATGAAATTGAGTATTGGAAGAGGAATTATAAGAAGTATTTGGCTTTTTTGCAAAATAGTATTTTTTTTGTTGAAGTTAATTTTCTTATTCATAGTGATACTTGGATATTTGATATCCATGTGATTCTCATATTTGCAAGTCATTACAGGGGATATAGAGGTCAAAAAGGCTAAGTAAAAGAGATATGATTCTTATGATGGGAAACGATGCAAGAGTTGACGCTGAAACCTCAGGCCTAATTACTATAGCTTATAATAATCAAAAGTAAGAATTGAATAATTATCTCTTTGTATCATCCTTATTGAAGAACATTATTTCAATTCCCATATTAGGAAAAGAAAATTTTGATTTTTTTTGCAAGAATGAAAAGTATTTTCTTCTAAATATGGTTCTTCAATTGCTATCGGTATACTAATGAATGGGCTTTACACCCTAGATTCTAACTTTACATTGTTACAAATTTAATAAGAGAACAAAAGAAAGTTAGATGACCATAACCAAGCATATTTGTGGCATGCTAGACTTAGGCATATCTTCAAGAATAAGATAAGTAGGTTGGTTACTTTAGGGTCACTTTCTATAAGTGACATTGATAAGTTACCAACTTACGAGTTTTGTTTAAAGAAAAAGATGACTAAGTCACCGCTTGTTGGACAACCGAAACGTGCCACCTAATTATTAGAACTTGTTCACACAACTGTATGCGGCCACTAAAAGTTAGTATTCGGGGTGGTTATAATTAGTTCATTATGTTTACTGATGATTATACACGCTTTGGATGGGTGTTTCTTATGAAGCACAAGTTCAAAACTTTTGAAATGTTCAAGGTATATAAGAATGAAATTGAGAAACAACTCAAACAAAGTATAAAAACTCTTTGATCCGATCAAGGAGATGAATGCTTAAGTGACGAATTTCTTGGTTATCTAAAAAAGAATAAGATTCTCTCACAATGGACTCCTCCTACTACACTGCAGTTGAATGATGTAGCAAAACATAAAAATCGTACATTGTTAGACATAGTATGATCTATGATGAGTTTCACGGACCTTCCTATTTCGTTCCAGCAAAGTTACTAAACATAGTACTTCTAAGTTGTGCCCAAAATACCATATGAGATGTGATACAATAAAGTGCCCTCATATTCTTATTTGAAGGTATAAGGGTCTCCTGCTTATGTCAAAAAATTAGTGGGAGGTAAGTTGAATGCTAAAGCCACTTTATGCAAATTTGTGGGTTGTCCCAAAGAGTCTGCATGTTATTACTTCTATGATCCTTCGAAACAAAAAGTGCTTGTTTCGATAAACGTCACTTTCTTGGAGAAGGAATTTCTATTATATAGAAAAAGAGGAATTATAGAACTTGATGAAGTCCACAATTATGAAGAAAATCTACAACTAATAAAAGTAGATAAACCTTAAAGCATACAATTTCCTATAAAGGTCTGATCGGATCAGGAAGGAGTTTGAAAGGTTCGAATTTCTTTATGAGATCGGTCAATCAAATAGCGATCTGAAGACCTATAAGAAAGTCATGTCAGATGTGGATTTGAGACATTGGTAACAAGCTATACAGGCCGAAATGGACTCCATGTACTCCAATAAGGTTTGGACCTTAGTTGATCCACCAAAGGATATAGTACCCATTGGATGTAAATGGATCTTTAAGTATAAGTTGGAAGTTAATGGAAAGACTCTGCCATATAAGGCATGATTGGTAGCTAAAGGATATAGACTTTGACGAAACCTTCTCGCCTGTCGTGATGCTTAAGTCCATTAGGATATTGCTTGCCATAGCTGCATATTATGACTATGAGATATATCAGATGAATGTGAGAATCGCTTTTCTTAATGGCAACCTTGATAAAAAAAAGTTTATATAGAGCAATCAGAGGGTTTCACATCTAGTAGGAGCGAGCAAAATGTTTGCAAGCTCCAAAGGTCTATTTATGGACTTACGCAAGCATCTCGAAGTTAGAACATATGTTTTGATGAGATAGTCAAAAGGTTTAACTTTATCAAAAAGATTTATGAATCGTGTGTGTATAAAAAGAGCAGTGGGAGCCAGGTACAGTTTTTTGTGCTTTATGTAGATAACATCTTACTCATAAGGAATGATGTGGAGATGGTAGAGTATACTAAAGCATGATTATCTATACAATTCTCCATGAAAGATTTGGGAGGGGCATCTTTCGTATTGAGAATATAGATCTACAGAGATAAATCAACAAAATTGTTGGGGTTCTCCCAAAGTTCGTACATAGATAAAATACTAAAATGGTTTAGTATAGAAGAATCCAAGAGGGAGTTCCTTCATATGAGACATGGATTACATCTCTTTAAGCCTATGGCCCCAAAAATGGAAGAAGAGAGATGTACGATGCCGGTATACCTTATGCCTCTGCTATAGGAAATACTATATGCAATGCTATGCACGAGACCGAATGTAGCGTACGCTCTGAATGTTACTAGTAGCTTTCAATCCAATCCCATTGAGAGTCACTGAAGTGCCATAAAGACAATTCTCAAGTCCTTAAGAATAACCGAGGAATTGTTTCTTGTTTATGGCGGTAGAGAATTAAAACTGGAAGGGTTTTTTTTATTCTAGTTTCCAATCCGATGTAGATGGCAGTAAATTTTTTTTGGGATTTATATATTGCCTTAATAGTGCACGATGAGATGGAAGAGTTCCAAGCAATATACCATGTCCAATTCAACCACTAAGACAAAATATATAGTAGTATTAGATGTTGCAAAAGAAGGTGCTTGGATAAAAAAATTCATCCAAAAGTTGGACGTAGTTCCTAGCATGGCAAAGCCCGTTATCATCTTCTATGACAACAATGGAGCCATCGCACAAGTGAAGGAGCCGAGATCTCATCAGTGATCCAAGCACGTAATGAGGCATTATCATTTGATCCGGAAGATCATGGATAGAGGCGACATTAGAGTGGAACGGGTTATCTCAGAAGAGAATAGAGCAGATCCACTAACTAAGCCGCTTACCCAGAAGGTCCTTGAGAGACATCTTGAAAAGATGGGCCTAAGGACTATGAGTAATTGGCTTTAGGGCAAGTGGGAGATTATTAGAGTAGTGTCTCACAACCAATTAGATTTGGCTTGTAATAACTACTCATGTATAAACAATATTATTTTTGCAATATAAATAAAATGGCCATCTTCTTCATATCTTCGTGAATTATCTCATCAACAATTGATACGGAAGAAGTCCTTCAGATCATATAAGGTTAAGAGGCTAGGCCATAATTATGATGGTGATCATGAAATTAGTCTTCAGATATCTTCATCTTAAATTCCCAAGTCATAGAATCTCTGACACAAGGATATCTTAAATTTGGATAGATTTGCACTAGCGATGCATAATTTAAGAAGTTGAATTGTTACCCCGTTTCATGGATGATCTGCATAGTAGACACTGGTGTATGTTAGTGGGTGTTTGTTAGGAGAACAAGTTTACTAAGAGACCTGACATGGAGAATTCCATAAGATAGCCGTAATGGTATTCAGTGATGGATTATTATATATTGTACGATAGTGCATATAATTAGCCCTTAGACTTGAGGGACCCTGGTAACCTTATGGTAGGTCCTTGTTCTTTGATGTGCGTCTCGATCACTTATTAGCAAATCACATGAGGTGCATGATGGGTGCAAGTTATCTAAGCATAGAGGTTTGTGAGTTCCAAGACAGATTCGTTTCCTTGTCATGATGAACAAGAATATCTCCTATGTTTTTTATGATGATTTGATTTAAGAAAAATCCTTGCGTAAGATAGTGTTTCGATTTGAAAGGAGTTTTCAAAGTCGAGGACATAAACGAATCAATCATTAAGAATAGATGCATAGCTATTGGGCTATTAGGTACGCCGAAAATATCTTAACCCTAGGCCACAGTAGGGAGTTGGAAAATGGAAGGATCGTATTTGCACAGTACGCATAAGTAAATGAAGTTCAAATCACAATTAATTCACCAGTAAATTGGGTTCCATAGACTTGTGGTTAGACATTGACTTTGGAGATTGGGTACTCTAGAATTAATAGAGATTTTATGAGTGATTAATTG
The DNA here is from genome assembly GCA_014898755.1 of Handroanthus guayacan. NCBI lineage: Eukaryota > Viridiplantae > Streptophyta > Magnoliopsida > Lamiales > Bignoniaceae > Handroanthus > Handroanthus guayacan. Next base: position 209,894 of record JACFYI010000082.1, read on the forward strand.
AATTGTTTAATTAATCATGAATTGTAAAAGTTACGAGTCCATGTCTAATTAATTAATGAACCTAATAAATCACACGCCTTTATCGATTTAGTCACAATATGAATTTAATAGAGATTCTCTAATTGGATTAGAGAAAATTGTCTAAATTGGATCTAGGCAAAAAAAGAGAGAATTTGACTAAATGCTAAAATATTTTATTAAAGTCAAAATTGGTTTTCTTGAATAGTTTAATTTGAAGAGTCAAATTATTCTAATTAAATTAATAATTAATTTAATTCAAATTATTTCAATAGTTGAATTAATTAATTCAAGAAAACAATTTAAATTAGGAGGGAAATTAAAATAGATACTTAAAGTTAATTGGAATCATATAGCTCTTTAATTAATTGTTAATTGAAATGCTAGATAGATTAATTAACTTGGATGCCAAATAGGACGAGATATTTTCAAAAGAAGAATTTACATTCTTCCCTCCAAAATCACATTGTCAATTAAGCATTCAAATTGACAAGGATCACACTTTAAATACCAAATAATAACCACCATCCTTAGCTCTAGAATTTTCAGCCATCACATGGTTTTAGATCAACATTGCTGAAAATATTTTCTCCCCCAAAAACTCTCTTCTCTCCTTCATTCTCTCCATAGATTCATACTTAGATCTTTCATCTAACCAAAGATCCAAAGTGATAATCTAAATATGAAGAGTGGATCATACATTAGAGGTGTGAATTCAATTGAGATCAAAAGTTGATTATCCATTGGAGAAGCTCACGTGAACTTAAGATTTGGAGGCATCAAACTTTCTATCCAAGTAACTAGGATTCGGCTATTGCTTCATCAACTTGGAGTTGAAGATTTGATCGAGTTTTTGGTTGAATCAATCAAGCTTAGAGTGGATCAAAGGTTGATCAAAGAAGAGATATCAAGAGATTTGGTTTAAGAAAACAATTCAGCCAAGCTTGGAATTCCTTGTATAAAGGTTGGTTTTCTCTTCTCTAATATGAATTCTAGGCTCATATGAGGATCCTTTGAATATTTAGGCATTGATTCATATTGATGAATGTTTATTTCCACTGCGTTTTGTTTGGCCTAATCTTCACTTTCAACCACAACTTTAGAATCATTACTAGGAACTGCGACTACTTCGACCCATTTAGACACGTAATTGGCGGCTACTAAAATATACAAATTGCCAAAAGAAGGAACAAAAGATCCTATAAAGTCAATGCCCTAAATATCAAATAATTCAACTTTCAAGATCATGTTTAGGGGCATCTCATATCTCCTGGAGATGTTTCCTGTTCTTTGGCATATGTCACAATTGGCAATAAATAAGTGAGCATCTTTAAAAAAGTTAGGCCAATAAAAACCAGATTGCAATATCTTTGCAACAGTTCTATCTCCTTGAAAATGACCACCATATGGAGATGCATGATATTTTTGAGTATACCATTCATTTCAATCTCAGGAACACAATATCTCATGATATTATTAGAACATTGCTTAAACAAAAAAAGCTCATCCCAAAAATATTTTTGAATATCAAACAAGAACTTTTTCTTTTGTTGTGCACTTAGGTAGAAAGGAATAATTCCGCAAGTCAAATAATTTACAATATCAGCATACCATAGCACATTCTTAGGTACTACTGCAAGCAATTGTTTATCAAGAAAGTTATCATTTATCATATTAGGCTCAATAGGTTTAGCATAAGGCTCAAGCCTAGATAAATGAACGGCTATTGGATTTTTAGTTCCTTTCCTATCTCGAATTTCAAGATCAAATTCTTGCAATAATAACACCCAATGAATTAGCCTAGGCTTTGTATCTTTTTTCTCAATTAAATACTTGATGGCAGAATGATTAGTATACTCAATTACTTTCGTACCCACTAAATAAGACCTAAATTTGTCAAAAGCAAACACAACAACAAGCAGCTCTTTTTTAGTGGTCGTGTAGTTCAATTGTGCATCATTAAGTATTTTGCTAGCATAGTAATATGCTCCGCACGTAGTAGCGGACGAAGAAAGGAGGTGGAAAAAGTTTGTTGAGGGCCTAAGACCCGTACTGAGGAGAGAATTGGCCATAAATTGGCCCCATAACTATAACAATACTGTCAAGATGACAATGGAGCTTGAGGCGAAGTTTCAGCAGCTTCGCAAGATAGACGATAAGAAAAAAGGAAAATGGGTTGGCAAGGGCTGGCAAGTCTGATTCTAAGGCTTCTCTAACAAGAAGTCTAAGACGGGAAATATGTCTACACCTGCAGATAAAGGAAAAGCCCCGACAACTCAAGGGAAAGTGAAATATGGGCATTGTAGAGGCACTAATCACACGAAAGAGCAATGCTGGAAATAGTTGGGCAGGCATTTTGCTTGTGGCAGTTACCAACACACAATCAAAGACTACCCCGAAGGTCATAAGAATAAGAATGTAGTGATGCAGAACCAACAACAGGGCATGGCTAGGCGTCCCCAGGTCGAAGTAAGAACTTATGCCTTAACAGGAAAGGAAAGCACGGATCCTACCCACGTGGTAGAAAGTAAGATTATCATTCAAAATTTTATTTGTAAAGCTCTTTTTTATCCTAGCGCCACGCATTCCTTTATTTTCCTTGACTGTGCTAAGAGATTAGACTTGTCTTCTAAAAATATGAATATCTCGTATGAAATTCATACTCCTGTGGGAGGATACTATGAGATTAGGATAAGATACCCACGATGCCAGTAGTCATAGAAATCAGAACTTCAGTGCAGATTTGATAGAATTACTAATTCTGGATTGTGACCTCATTCTAGGGATAGATTGATTGTATAGGCATCAAGTGGTAGTTGACTGTTATACAAAAACAATTAAGTTAGATATCAGAGTTGGAGTTGGTACTTTAAGTGCAACTAGGAATGGTGGTATGCCTACCATATCAGCAATAAGGGCCAGAAAGATTATCAAGAAAGAAGGAAAGGGATTTATGGCCTATCTGATAAATAAATCTCAGGATAAGATTGAATTGAAAGACGTTAAGGTGTTAATGAATTCCCTGAGGTATTTTCGGAGGAGTTAAATTCATTATCCCATATAAGAAAATTGAATTTGTGATTGAAACAATTCCTGGAATAGCATCATTCTCAATGACTCTCTACAGAATGGCACCAGTAGAATTAAAGGAGCTCCAGGAGCAATTACAAGAACTGCTGGAGAAGAATTTTATAAAATCAAGCTCTTCGCCTTGAGGAGCTCCAGTCCTAGTTGTGAGAAAGAAGGACTAATCACTAAGGATGTGTATCAATTACAGAGAGTTAAATAAAGTGACCATTAAGAATAAGTACCCTTGTCCCACGTAGATGAGTTGTTTGATCATCTTCAGAGGTCTACTGTCTATTCTAAGTTGGATTTAAGATCATGGTACTATCAGTTGAAAATACAGGAAATAGATATTTTCAAAATTGCATTTATCTCCCGTTATGGGTATTTTTAAGCTTGTAATCATGCCCTTTGAATTACTAATGCTCTTGCAGCATTTATGCCTCGAGTATTTCACCGATACCTTGATTGCTTTGTTATGATCTTCATAGATGATGTTCTAGTTTATTCCATATTAGAAAAGGAATATGAAGGACATTTAAGAGTTGTCTTTCAAACTTTAAAGAAATATAAGTTGCCGAATTCAGCTAATGTAAATTTTGGCTTAAGAGAGTGACTTTGCTGATGCATATAATATCAGAAAATGGACTTGAAGTGGACCCAGAAAAAGTTGAAGCAGTCCTAAAGTAGAAGAGACCAAAAACAGTCATTGAAGTGAGAAGTTTTCTAGGATTAGCTCGATATTATCGAAAATTGATCCATAACTTCTCTAAGTTGGCCGGACCACTCACCAGACTGACTCAGAAAGATAAAAAATTTGTACGGGACAAACAGTGCTATGAGAGTTTTTTGGAATTAAAGAAAAGATTGACGACAGCTTTGCTAATCGCACTGTCTGACGGGTCCGAGGAGTTTACTATTTATACTGATGCCTCAAGAGAAGAGTTAAGCTATGTTCTAACGTAAAAAGACAAAGTAATCCCTTACGCATCACAAAAGTTAAAAAATCATGATTTGAATGACCCCACTCATGATTTAGAGTTAGCAGTGGTAGTCTTTACCTTAACAAAGTGGCATCACTACTTGTATGGAGCTGAAGTGAAAGTTTTCACAAACCATAAGAGTTTAAAGTATATCTTTAGTCTGAAAAATCTGAATCTAAGGCAATGATGATGGATAGAATACCTAGAGGATTATAATTTTTCCATCACATATTATCCAAGAAAAGCAAATGTCATTGCAGGTGCTCTAAGTCGAAAGGAAAGCTAGCAAGCATGAGCATCATCCCTAAGATATATAGTGAAATCCTAAAGGCCCAAGAAGGAGATGAGTGAGTTCAGAAATTTTAGGGCAAGATGAAGCCGGACTTTAGGATTAACATTGATGGGTTATTGCCATTCAAAAATTGAGTTGTTATTCCAGCACGGAGGAAGGAAAGAGTGTTATCTACAGCACATCAAACAAAGTATTCGTTATATTCTGGAGGACCGAATATGTATAAGGACCTAAAATAGAAGTTTTGGTGGGAAGGAATGAAGAAAGATGTAGTTGAATATATTCAGAAATGTTAGACCTGCCAACTTGTCAAGGCGGAACACCAGACACTATCTGAAAAGTTACAACCGCTCCCAATTCTAAGTTGAAAGTGGGAACAGACCACCATGAACTTCGTAAAAGGTTTAGCTGGTACGAGATGGATGTAATAGTATCTGAGTTGTGGTTGATAGGCTTACAAAATTAGCTTATTTTTGCCTATTGAAATTTAGTACAATATCGAGAAACTCGCCGAAGTTAACATTAAGGAGATAATAAGATTGCATGGGATTCCTCAAAGTATTGTCTCCATCAGGGATCCAAATTTACGGTGAGGCTATGGAGAAGCTTGCAAGAGCATCTGGGGAAAAAATTGTTATTTAGTACTGCTGTTCATCCCCACACCGATGGACAATCGGAGAGAGTAATTCAAACACTGGAAGACAATTTGCGTGCATGCATTTTGAATTTCCCGGGAAATTAGGATAGGCATCTACCATTCGTAGAGTTTACCTATAATAACAGCTACCAAGTCTCTATTCAGATAGCATTATATGAGGCGTTGTATGGTAGAAAGTACAGATCGCCCCTTCATTGGGATATAGATAAGACAAAAAGCATGTGGAACTTGGAGAAGCTACACTACGACCTGAGCTGATTCAAGAAGGTACAAATAAAGTTCAGGTTATCAAGAAGAATATGAAAATAGCTCAGGATCTCTAAAAAATTTATGCTGATAAGCGAAGGAAAGATCTAGAATTCAATGTTAGAGATTGAGTATTTCTGAAAATCGCTCAGTAGAAAAGAATCTAGAGAATGAGCAAGAGCGGAAAGCTGAGCCCTAGATACACGAGACCCGAGATCTTGAACAAATCGGTCATGTAGCATACCGGCTAGATCTTCCACCGAACCTAACTAGGATCCATAATGTGTTTCACATATCCCAGTTACGAAAATACCTTCTTGATCCTTTGCAAGTTATTAAACACGTTGATGTTCCCCTCCAGAGCGACCTTACCTATGTAGAATGGCCTATTTGTATCCTAGATTTCTAGGTTCGTGAACTTAAGAATCATGGGATACCGCAAGTTAAGATGCTTTGGAGAAATCAGAAAGTAGAAGAAGTAATCTGAGAACGTGAGAATGAAATGCGGGACAAGTATCCTCACTTAATCGGAAAATGTATAAATCTTCAATCAGATTCTTTAAAGCGGAGAGAGCGTAACACCCCAAAAAATTTTCTAATTAAAATTTTGAACCGCCGTCTTTTGGAAATTAATTCGATTTCAATATCACGAAAAACGTTTTAACATCAAAATAAGTTCGTGCATTCAAAAATTTTTATTACATTCGAGTTTCGTTTTCTCGCCTCATTTCGATCCAAACGAGTCCTAAAAGCCTATGAAAACAAGCCAAATCTTGGCCCAAACCCTAGCCACCATTATTGACCCAAAATTTTTCAAAAAAAAAAAAAGTAAATGGAATATGCTGCTACTGTTGCTGGCTGCAGCCCTACCTATCCCATTGGACGGGATTTTTCTATCAAGCCATCACTTCTTGTGTTGGCTTCTTGAAAAAGCTCAAATAAATTGCAATTAAGGGCTTGATCAAAATATCCTTACTTAGAGACCCTCCATCCTATTCTATAAATACACTACTCATTGCAAGACCAAGTCTCCTTGCACATTCTACTCCCTCACTCACATTTCTTGCACACGAACTCTAGCATATTTCCTTTGCATACAACTTCTTAACTTCTTCAAATACTTTACTAAGGGGAAAAGAGGGAAGGCCACTCTTCTAAGACCATTTGGTAAGATTGGATTAACATTGTGAATGTGTTTGTGTGATAAGGTTATGATTGGAACATAACAAGAAACTTTGATCTCTTATTTTAGGTACTTGAATCAAAATCTTGAGGAACCTAACATCTTGTTGAGGCTTATGATTTCAAGTAAGACTTATGGATTTCCTAGCTTCCTCCTTATGTTTATTTGATCATCTTCATGAATCTTTTGATAACCATGCTTTGAGCCTATGAAAACCATGATCATAATGAGATTCTTGATATTATGAGCTTATTATTATTATTATTATTATTATTATTATTATTATTATTGATTCTTGCTATTATAAAGTTCAAACCTTGATATGAAAATTCAAAGACCCCTTATATATCCTTGACTACATTACCTAAGCTTTGGATTGGTATTAAACCATGAACATTGGACTATGATGGAGTTTTTGAACTAAAGAGTGGAGGAAATGGAAGAATATGGACTAAGAAAATGGGTCTTCGAATTTGATCATTATTTTCATAAAATCATAAAACAAACTTTGAAATTATGATTTAAAAATATTATGGTATAAAAGATCACCTCAAAAATGTAGTTTTAAATTAAAAAAAAAAAACATAATAATAAAAATTTTACTAAAAATGGGCGCTCAAACTCTCAACTTAGGCGCTAGTTGGCACTTAAGCGCCCGCTCTGGCACTCAGATGGATGCCAATCCAGTAGCTGAGTGCTCAAGCACCCATTTGGGCGCTCAAGCATTCAGATCCGTGGAGAAAATCACTATTTGGACGCTTGAGCACCCAAACGTACGTCCAAGTGCCCATTCCAGTGAGCAAAACTTAGATTTTCGACTTCATTTTGATCAACCGAGTCCATATTTAACCTTTCTAATCATGTTTAATACTTCAAAATGAAAATTCTTCTAGTCCATGGTCAAATTCTGATTTGTTTGTTGAAATTATTGGCCAATCGATTATTTGCCCGAAGTAGCTTCATGACTTAATAAATATTTTGTTATGTTCCGCCTAATTCAAGCGTATAATACCCCGAGATTTTCCTAATTAAAATTTTGAATCACCGATTTTCTCAAATTAATCTGATTTTGATAAAACAAAAAATGTTTCAATCCCAAAATAAGCTCCATACTTTCGAAATATTTTCTCTCGTCTAAGACTCGATTTCTTACAATACTTTGGCACAATATAATCTTTTAAGCCCAAGAAATAAGTCCAAAACACAGCCAAAATCAGCCCTACTATTTGGCCCAAATGAATAACATTTCCAAAAAAAAGGGGGGAAGAAAACAACAAAATCTGATCAGATTTCAGAAAGCATGGAGGCTGCCAGATTTCCTCCCCAAAAATGGCGATTGGTTATGAATTTTAAATTCACAAAATTCATACACCAAGCAATTGTAATTTTCTCAACTATATATGAAGATTTAGGCTAGAATTTTCAATCTTACTCCCCGTTTCCTTACTGCAAATTCAGCTTCTTTTCTTCCCACTTTTCTTTCCTTCCTCTTGGCTGACTTCATTATCTTTGTCTTACGCATTTGCAAAAAAATTCTTAAACACTAAAGCAAGATCAAAGGGAAGTCTAGGGGGTACTCAATCAAAAAATTTGGTCAGTTAAATCCTGGTTTATGTCTATATGATATGTTAAGATGTGATTTAAAGTTTGATTAAACTTATGGTTTTGTTTAGACGGTTGATACGGTTTTATGGGGAGCTCGGGTGTTTAATTCAAGCCTAGGATCATTTGCTATTTTGACAAGTTACGCTTTAACAAGTAAGATTTATGGACTCTCATTTCCTTTCCTATGAGTATATGATTCTTGTTATGCTTAGAAAGCATGATTTTGTGCTTAAGATATTGATATCATGATTCACCTGAATCGTTGTTGTTGTGAGCTTATATTATTGTTTTCATCATTCTTATTGTTATAAGCTCTATTCCATGTTTAAGACCTCTTGTATAACCTTGATGCCATTAACTATGCTTTGGATTGGGATTGAATCTTGGATATTTGATTAAAAAGAAATTTTGAGACAAATTTAGTTTAAAAAAAAAAAAAAAAAAGGACAGTTTCCCGAGTAGCTCTGCTCAGCACAACCCTTCGTTTCTCAACTACGAAAACTCGACTTTCACTTGTCCAAATAGCCCATATGATATACCGTTGGAAACCTATTTGAGTGTAGATGCCTTTAGAATAAAAAATTTGAAAAAATAAGAAGAAAAATGAATGAAAACACCCTTAGAATGTATGTTGCCACTTCTACTGAAAACTGGAAAGATTTCTATCTTACCTCCAACTTCCCGACCATGAAAACGTGACTTTCTCTTGTCCAAATTGTTCATATGATATACCATTGGAAACTTCTTTAAGTGTAGATAACAATGGAAAAATATGGCATAAAAATACCCTTAAAACCCGACTTGCCAGATTTTCAAGAAATAAGGGTGAGCTCTGCCACGACTTCCATTTTCCAAATTTTAAATCAAACTTTCCCTTATCAAATTAACATGAAAAATATACCATTAGAAAGCTTATCGAGTCCAATTCTTTATGGAGCTAAAATATGAATTTTAACTCAACGAGATGAATTTTTAAAGCAGCCAAAAAATGGACTGCAGCTAGAGAGATGTAAATCTTGAGCTAATTTCATATTTTTCTTTAATGTAATATCTTTAAATTCAAACTTCATATCTTTTAAAAAAAATCATTTTTTATAATCCAAATAAGGTCTTATATCCAAAGTTGAATCAAACAAATTTGGATTTGTACATTTGTTATCATTTGATTTTCGTTCATATTCAACCACTCGAAACATACTTAAGACTTTGAAACGAAATTTCCCATAGTCTATGGTCCAATTTCGATCTATTTGTTCTCTACAATCTATGATTTCAATTCTGATCCATTTGTTCTCTACAGTCTGTGATTTTAATTTTTGATTTGTTTGATCGATACAATTGACTGAATTTTTGAATTGTTTATTTAAATATTAATAGTCAATCAAATATGTGTCGAATGGCTTCATATTACACGATATGTTCGAATGTCCTGTTTATTTCTAGCCTTATGAATGAATGCACGTTGGGCCCTGGGGGTTTTCAGGAGTATCAGGTTAGGCAACGTCGGGTTGACGATCTGAGCTCTTGTAAATCCCTGCATGTGGGGTAGTTCGGAGACCCTGGAGGTAGGGTTCTAAAGGGCTACTCTAAAGTACCGTCGACTATGTTTTACTGTTTATATGATGCTCCTTCGGGAGTTTAGAGGGATAAGAATTTCATATGATATATGTTAGAGTTATAAAGGTGACAGACCTACCAAACTGCTTGTTTCTGCCTTACTACTTGAATGTGATAAATATTCAATGCTATTTGTTTGATTTCACCATTTTGATTGTTCTGAATCGTTATTGAATCACATTATCATCTTGATATTGATATGCCTATCTTTGTAACTCTATATTCCCATTTTCTTACCATAAGTTTTACTGGGCCAATGAGCTCATGACTCCATTAACATCATGTAGGTTCTTAGCTCTGAAGATCGGATTGACCATAAGCTCTAAGTTAACATTGGTTTTCTTTTGAAGCTTTGTATATAGAGACATGTATCTAGCTTATGGACAATTTGGACTTTGAGTTTATAATAGTTATGATAGTCTCCACCGATGTATTTTGAAAGATTTTACAGCGTGTATTTTTGGATACGTTAGGATTTAGTTTAATGAAGATGCAATTTCTGTTTATTGGTTTTAGTCTGTTTCGACCGTGAGTAGCTCACCGGACCTCGGGACAGAATGCACCGAGATTTCAGGGCATTACAGATGGTATCAGAGCCGACCACTAGTCGAAGGGAGCTAAGTGCTATGCGGGGCATAGTGCTACGCGTATGGGAGCCATCTTTTAAGCCTGCAGGGCATTGCTCTAACAATCTCCTACTTGCCCTAAAGCCAATTACTCATAGTCCTTAGGCCCATCTTCTCAGGTGTCTCTCAAAGACTTTTTGGGTAAGTGGTTTGGTTAGTGGATCTACTACATTCTCTTCTGAGGCAATGCGTTCCACTCTAATGTCACCTCTATCAATGATATTCCAATTCAAGTGATAATGTCTCATTATGTGCTTCGATCGCTGATGAGATCTCGGCTCTTTTGCTTGCACAATGGCTCCATTATTGTCATAGAAGATGACAATTGGCTCGGCCATACTAGGAACCACATCCAACTCTTGGATGAAGTTTTTCATCCAAACACCCTCTTTTGCAAATCTGATGCTGCTATATATTCCACCTCAGTGGTTGAATCTGCCGTGTTATCTTGCTTGAAACTCTTCCAACTCGCCGCCACACAAAGTATAAATCCTAGAACGAATTTGTTGTCATCTACATCGGATTGGAAGTTAGAATAAAAAAACCCTTCTAGTTTTAATTCTTCACCGTCGTAAACGAGAAACAATTCCTTAGTTCTTCTTAAGTACTTGAGAATTATTTTTATGGCACTCCAGTGACTCTCACTAGGATTAGATTGAAAACGGCTCGTAATGCTCAGAGAGTATGCTATCTCCAATCTCGTACATAGCATTGCATACATTATGCTTCTTATAGCAGAGGCATAAAGTATGCTAGATATCTCACTTCTTTATTCCTCCGTCTTTGGGGCCATAGACTTGGAGAGATCAGTCCATGTCTCATAGGAAAAAACTCTCTTTTAGATTCTTCCATACTAAACCGCTTTAGTATTTTGTCTATATACGGACTTTGGAAGAGCTCCAGTAATCTTTTCGATCTATCTCTATAGATCCGTATTCCCAATACAAAATATGCCTCTCCCAAGTCTTTCATGGAAAATTGTATAGATCGCCATGCTTTAGTATACTCTAACGCTCTCACATCATTTCCAATGAGTAGGATGTCATCTGCATAAAATACTAAAAACTGCACCGTGCTCCCACTACATTTTTTGTACACACAGGTCTTATATATATTTTTTATGAAGCCAAACCCGTTGACTATCTCATCAAAATGTGTGTTCCAACTTCGAGATGCTTGCTTAAATCCATAAGTGGACATTTGAAGCTTGCAAACCTTTTGCTCGCTCTCTTTGGGTATGAAACCCTCTGGTTACTCCCTATAAATATCTTTATCGAGGTTACCATGAAGAAAAGTAGTTTTCACATCCATTTGCTATATCTCATAGTCATAATATGCTATGGCGAGCAAAATTCTAATGGACTTAGGCATTGCAACAGGTAAGAAGATTTCCTCAAAGTCTATACCCAGCCGCTGGGTATATCCTTTGGCCACCAATCTTGCCTTATATGTTACAACTTCCCCATTAACTCCCAACTTATGATTGAAGATTCATTTGCATCCAACGGGTACTATGCCCTCTAATAGATCAACTAAGGTCCAAACCTTATTGGACTACATAGAGTCCATTTCGGATTGCGTAACTTGTTACCAGTGTCTCAAATCTATGTCTGACATGGCTTCCTCATAGGTTTTCGAATCACCATCCGACCAACCGGTCTCATGAAGAAGTTCGAACCTTTTGGGCTCTCTCCGGATCCATTCAAACCTTTTGGGAAATTATGTGTTTTGAGGTTCATCTGCTTTTATTCAACCAGTTCGAACCTTCTGGGCTCTCTCCGGATCCATTCAAACCTTTTGGAAAATTATGTGTTTTGAGGTTCATCTGTTTTTATTGGTTGTGGGTTTTCTTCTTGATTGTGAACTTCATCTAGTTCCAACAATTTTGCCTTTTTCTAACTCGGATAGGTACCTAACTTTGGTTGGATTTTCCTATAACAACAGTTATCAAACTACAATTTCGATAGCACCCTATGAAGCTTTATATGGTAAAAAATGTTGATCGCCTCTATATTAGGACGTGGATGAGATGAGAGGCACTTCAAGAGAATAAAAGGATAAACTACAACCTAAAATGTTATAAGAGGCAATTGATAAGATCCAGATCATTAAGAAGAATATGAAAACAGCCTAGGATCGTCAGAAAAGTTATGCGGATAAGGGACAAAAAGATTTGGATTCCATCTTGGAGATCAAGGTGTTCCTAAATGTGGCTCTGTGAAAAGAAATCCATAAGATGGGAAAGAGCGAAAAGTTACCCCGAGGTACACAGGACCTTTTGAATTCGTCGAGCATATCGATCCAATGTTGTGTAAACTAGATCTTCTGCTGAACCTCACAGGGATTCACAACATCTTCTATGTGTCCCAACTACGAAGATACCATCCAGGGACTTCACATGTCATAGAATACATCAATATACCCATCCAAAGTGACCTCACATACATAGAGCAACCTATCCGTATCCTAAATTACCAAGTCCGAGAGCTTAGGAATCATAGGACATCCCAAGTTAAAGTCCTTTTGAGAAATCAAAAGGTCAAAAAGGTTACTTGGAGCATGAGAACAAAATGCGTGAGAGATGCCCCTATCTATGTGAGTAAAGATACGAATTTGGGGACCAGATTCTTTTAAGAAGAGGAGAGTGTAGTAACCTAAAAATTTTTCTAATTAAATTTTTAAATCCTTGCTTTTCAAATAATGAAGATTTTCTCGACTGCTTGAAATTTTTTTTTACAACTAAAATATTTTATTGCATCCATAAAAATCTTCTCATACACAAAATTTGTTGTGTATGTTTTGACCCAAAAGAAAATATTTTAGCCCAAACTATAGTCCAAAATTTGAGCCCAAATCTTTCAAAAGCCTAACCCAAAACATTCAAATAATAATAGTAATACATATATATATACACACACACAAAAGATAAACTCTGCCAAAACACTCTCAATTTGGAAGATATTTTGCTTTTATATTATCAAATAATCACAACCAAGTGACATATGAGCATGAGGCTAATTGCAAGACTCCACCAATGTCTTAACACCTTTTTATTGCCTCACTTTTTGTAAATTTGCAAAATAATCCTAACTCCTACAAATAAGTGGGAAGTGGTGCTTGCAATAACACTCTTGCAATTTGTCTTACAAAGAGTTCTGTCAGCAAACACTTTTATAAATCTTCTTTTTCCATTGCTATCTTCATATCTATCTATATATATATATATAATTTCTTTAAAAGATTCCATAGTACATATCAAGTTATTTTCAAGTTGTAAAGCTCAAGGAAAAGGGAAAGATTAAGGTAAGCTTTTGGTGAGATTTAGTTTAAGTTTCATAAGATGAAGAATATGACATGATATCTAATCATTCTTGGTATTATAAGTGGATTAAAGCATTGAAGTAGCGAGATAAAATTTTGAAAAACATGGAAATTTAAAGTTAAGGAAATGTAAAGATTATGGCAAATCCCATGAATCCATGAGCTTTCATTTTGAGCTTTGAGTCCTTGTTCCATTGTTGAATTTGATTTTGTGATACAAACCATGAAATCATTTGTATCGTGAATATGATTTTTGAACACTCTTGGACACTTGAACTTGAATATGATTCTTACCCTTGCCAGATAAATGACTTTATCATGATTATGATCCTTGGACATTCTTGCAAAATGTGTGGATTTGTTGGTGTAAACAATCACGGACATTGAAAGATTAATTTTAAACTTATGAACTTGAAATTAAAAGATTTGGAAAAATCCTTGTAAACTTGTGGAGCTCTCAAAATTTTAAATTTATAATGAACAAAATGATCTTGTTTAAAAATCATTTTCAGAAAATTTTGCTAGATTTAAAAAGAGCGAGCGAGAGAGAGAGAGAGAGAGAGTTGGGCGCATCTATGCCCAACTATGGGCACACTCATGCTTAGGGCAGTAGCCCCACGCCGTGTAAGCGCGTTCTTTCTTGTTTTTCTTGCACACAAATATCCTCATCTATTTCTATCATTTCTCTCAAGCTTCAATCACTCTAAGTGATTTTAAAGTTTTAAAGCTAAAGAAAATGGGAAAATAGTAAGGTTAAACACTTGGTGAGCTTAAACCCTTAATTTACAAGGTGTTTTATAATATAAAGTTTATGTCGAACATGCTAATAACATCTAAGTGATTTTGATTTTTATATGAGGACTTGCTTGAGGATTTGAAAAGGTTGATCTCATCTTTCCAATAAGCTAAGATAAGGATTATGGCTACTCTTCATCCTTTGATTTTATGATTATTGGTTGAGCTTTTAATGATGCTTAATTTTTTCCTTGAATAATTGATAATTTTCGATATTGATTATCATGGAACACCTTGCTTGGAAGATGTATTAGACTCTTGAATCATTTGAGAACCTACTCATGTTTCAGTGATCACGCTTCCTTGGATAACATAAAGATTATTGGAGTAAAGAAAGTGAACATAAAGAAGACTTAATCCATCTAAACCCATGAACATGAGTTTGAGGCTTTGTAAAATTTCTTTTAAACTTTTAATCTCTCAAAAAATCTTGAAAAATAATGAGCAAAATAACTTTATTTTTATAAAAATCAATTTTAAAACCTTAGTGATTTAAAATATGTATATATATAAAGTTGGGCAAAACGCACCCTTAAATGAGTGCATTAGCGCCTGAAACGATAGCCCCAGGTAGCATGGGTGAGTCCACGCCGTTTATCGAGAGCAGTCGCACCCAATCCAGAATACTTTTAAGTGTATTTTAATTCTTTTATGCTTTATATGTCTATACCTCACTTCGATGAGCTATCTTAAATCTAAAAATTCATTTTATGCGTCTAAGATTCTAATCAAATTGATTGTTTATGTTCAAATATCGATTGAAGCTTTGTTAATTTAATTCGGATGATTGTTTTCGTTTCCCAAACCATTTGTGTGATTGATTGTTGGGCCTCAAGAAGTCTTAGAGGGATTGATTGTTGGGCCTCAAGAAGTCTTAAAGGCATAGCTAGGTTGTATTGGACTGTGGTAGGTACCTTTGACGGCTTCTCTTTTCATTAGATAGTCTGCAAAAAACCTAGAGGTAGGACTTCTAAGGACTAGTCCATAATACGTGGACCGCCAACAACTTGTCACATTTGTACGCTTAGATTACCCACTCTGAGCAGCCATTCAAGGATGAAACCTGTGGAGGGATAAGGGTTATGTGTATGCTTGGAAGTGATAAGGGTGATAAATCTACCAAACACTAGTTCTGCCTATTTTATTCGATTGCATGTTTGATATTGAACTCTCTGCTTAAGTTATTGATTTTGTTTAGTTATTGAACTCCTATAATTATTTTGCTTCTTGTATCTCTTTATGAACTTCATTAGCTCTCTATTCGATTGTTGGTTCGACTTCATTCTTTGTCATTTTTAGCTGTAATTCTTACTAAGTTAGTTGGACTTACATTTACATTCTACCATGTGTATGTGATTGAGATTTTGAAGTACATTGGCTTGAGGATTTGTAATTTTCTTTTTATTTAGGTTTTAAGAATTGTAGAAATGATGTTATGTAATGAAGGTGGCTTGTAGCCATGAGAACTTGAGTTTAGATTGATAGAGATTGAACCATGTTTTGTAATAGATAATTTTTGGATTTAGAAGTATGATGTACATGTGTACATGAATGCCTAGTTATTTCTTTGTATTTATGATTTTTCGTTAGAGGTCGCGCCTGCCCACAGGTAGCATTTTTGGCTAAGGGAAGGAAGTTCTAAGCGCAGAGCATTACAAGTGGTATCTGAGAATAGAATGGGAAGCCTTAGAACTTGGAGAGTTTGTTATTATATATTCTAATTTTCTTTTTTATTACTAATCTCGTTTGTTAATTTTTGGTTGCGATATGCATAGGATTGGTAAAGGTAAGAACAAGGTGGATGAGTGGACAGATTCGGATCACGGTATGAGTGGAAGCAATATAGATCCTTTGAAGAAGCAAAGGGTAGATTATGATGCATTCTTGGAAGAGAAATGTAAAGAAATCGAATATTGAAAAGAGCCTATCTCGAACAACATTGGCTCTATCAGGATTACAGTAAATGGGCAAAGGCAAAGATGGAGAAAATGGTAGCCAGGTATTAGGGGCAAAATCTCAACTTCAAAAACATAGATGCCAGCAATCGACAGTACTTCACTCATCTCAACCGAAACCTCATGGCACTGTCCGAGGATGCCCTTAGGCAGGTAATGGTTTCCATGTTTAGAATGGAATGGGTGGCCTAGGACTATGTCAAGGTCGAGTATATGCCAAGGTTCAAGAGGCCTAAGGAGCCCTTGATGCCGACTATGTTTGGAGGGTGGGTGTATGAAGCGGATGCTCACAAAGCCAAAGGGATAACTATAGACATGATGCCTTTCTCGAAAATGCCCAATAGGAATTCGAACAGTGGAGCCGGAGTGTCCAGTGCACCAAGAAAGGGTGGAAGTGGTCAATAGAGGTTCGACAGACAGCTCATATAAAGGTTGTACCCCCCACCTCCAACCCAAGTGCACATCATGAACGATGAGCTAGCATGGCTCGAGAGGCAATTTGAGGGCTTTGAGGATGCGGGTTTGAGTGATGATCGTGGCTTTGATGGCGGTAGGGATATTGCTGTAAATGTCGATGGTAGGAATGATAGAGTTGTGGGTGGTATTGATGATGGAGATAGTGGTGGTGTTGGAGATAGGAGCAATGACGGAAGCAATAAGAAGGAGGAAGAGCCAGAGAGGAAAAGTCGGAGGAAGATCCGGATTACCATGGATGAGAAATGATGTGAGAGATTGAAATTGAAAATTTGTATATATATATGTATATGTATAGGGAGTTGTATGCAGTATTAAGCTTTAGTGATACCAACTTTTGTAATTGTGATAATATTTAGCTAAAAAGTGAAATGGAAAGCTTGATATGATAGAATAGTGGTTATGTTACCGTCTTCATTTTGCCAACTCAAGTAGATGGTATTGTAACCATATTTTGTACTAAGTGTATTGATCACTTTTGAGTGAATGAAACAAAAGAACTTTTGCAATATTGTTTAGATCAATCTTGGCATTATATTTTGATGTGGGTTACGGTAATCTTAATCTTTTATGACAATAATGAATTAATAGAATAATACTAAAAGAATTTGTTTGTCGATTTCAGATCATTATGGCAACAAGAGAAATGACATCAAATACTAAACCCCCTAGAAAGCATGGCAGACTGAGGCGAGTAATATTTAAAGAAATCCTGACATCTGAGACCCTGAAGAACGTGGATAACACCATACTCAAGAGAAACCACATGAAAGAACACCCCCTGCAAGAAATAAACTGGCCGTAGAACAATTCTTCATTCTATTACAACTTATGAATAAAGGCCAACAACAGGTTAATCAGGGCGTGAGAATGAGGATAACTCTGAGGATAAATGATTATTCGAATTTTTTAGGTTTAACCCATCAGGTTCAAAGGTGAGCCCGATGACAGGAATGCAGAGTCTTGGCTAAGTGAATTTGAGAAAATCTTTTGGGTACTCAATTACACAGAAGAGCAACAAGTACATTATGCTACATTCTTCTTGGAAGAGACAACGCATAATTGGTAGCATGTGGTGGAACAGAGATGAGATTGAATAGAATTAGAAAGAGTATAAAGTGAAATTCATAAGGAAATATTTCCCTCAAGTAGTCAGGGATATGAGGGAAAAATAGTTTATGAGTCTTATCCAGGGATCTTCGACAGTGACAAAATATGAAGCAAAATACAATAGAATGATTTAATACGCTCTGCACATCCTAGCAAATAAGAGGAGAAAGACAAAGAGATTTGATGAGGGATTGAAACCTAATCTAAGGCGTGGGTTGGCTATATGCAAACCCTCCAATTATAATAGAGCTGTGGAAAGAGCAGTGAAATTGGAAGTGGGATTTCACGTACTTCAAAAAATTGATAAAAGAGAAAGAGGAGATCACCGGGTAAACCCGACCAAGATAGAGGGAGAAAAGTCTTTTTGGAAAGAAACCAAAAATAATGACAGGGAATTCATCAACTGTGAAGGGTAAGGCTCCAACGATAGTCGAGAATAGAAGCTCCATTTATTGTGGAGGCACGTCCCACACTGAGAACAAATGTTGGAAGAAACAGGGATGGTGTATAGTCTGTGGGAGTTCCCAACACTTTGTAAAGGACTGTTCGAAGAACTACAAGGACACAAGTGCTAGAACAGTGAACCAGTTGCAGCAAAACATAGTAGAATGCCCACAAATTAAGGCAAGGGCATATGCTATAGCGGTTGAGGAAAACGTGGATCCTATGCAAGCGGTGCAAGGTAACATCCCAATCTAAAACTTTTTGTATAAAACTTTGTTTGATCTTGATGCCATATAATTTTTTCTATCAATTGCATATGCCAAGCGAGTAGGGTTGACCTCAGAACACTTGATCATCCCTTATGAGCTCTATACATCTGTAGAAGGATGTTACGAAATTTGCATTAAGTACCCTAACTGCTTATAAGCATGGAGAACCAAGAATTATAGCTCATCTTATTGAGCTATCAATCCAAGATTACGATCTTATTTTAGGAATGAATTGGTTGTACCAACATTAGGTTGTGGTAGATTATTTTGCTAAAACAGTTAAGGTGGATCCAGGAGTCAGGGTTGGAACTAACAGCGACTCCAATAACAGCAAATTAACTACTATGTCAACTGTGAGAGCCAAAAGAATCATAAGAAAGGGAGGATAAGGATTTCTAGCCTATCTAATTAATAAGCTACAAGATACAATAAAATTGGAGGATGTGAGGGTAGTCAGGGGTCTTCCAAAAGTATTTCCTAAGAAACTGGACTCACTACCCCGGATAGAGAAATTAAGTTTGTAACTAAGACTCTACTTGTGATAATGCCATTCTCAAAAACCCTTTGTAGAATTGTACTAGCAGAGCTGAAAAAATTAAAAGAGCAACTGCAGGAACTGCTGGATAAAGATTTTATACGACCAAGCTCGTCCCCTAGGGAGCTCCAGTCCTATTTATAAAGAAAAAGAATAGTTCAGTAAGGATGTGTATTGACTATAGAGAATTAAATAAAGTGACCATAAAAAATAAATATTCACTACCCCACATCGACAAACTATTTGATCATCTTCAGTGATTTGTGGTGTATTCAAAGTTGGACTTACGCCAAGAGTACTATCGATTAAAAATATGGGAAGCGAATATTTCCAAAACTGCATTCAACTCCCGATATGAACACTTTGAGTTTGTCGTGATGCTGTTTGGATTGACGAATGCTCCTATAGCATTCATGGATTTTATGCATCGAGTCTTCTATCCATATCTTAATTGCTTTATGGTAATTTTCATCGAAGATATCTTGATATACTCTAAGTCAGAGTTGGAACACGAAGAACATATGCAGATCATTCTTCAAACTCTTAAGGGGCATCAGTTGTATGCCAAATTCAGTAAGTGTGAATTTTGGCTAAATGGGGTAATTTTCTTAGGTTACATAATTTTCCAAAACGGTAGAGGCAGTATTTAATTGGAAAAAATTGGAAATGGTTACCAAGATGAGAAGCTTCTTGGGATTAGTAGGATATTATGGAAAATTCATCCAGAACTTTTTCAAGATAGCTGGTTCTCTCACTAAGTTGGCCCAAAAAAATCAACGATTTGAATGGAACAAAAAATGCAAAGAGAACTTTTTGGAATTAAAGAAAAGGTTAACTACGGCTCCAATACTCACACTGCCTATTAGGTCACAAGAGTTTACAATATAAAATGATGCCTTTAAGGAAAGACCAATCTGTGTGCTGATTCAGAAAGGATAAGTGATTGCGCACACCTCAAGAAAGCTAAAGAATCATGAGTAAAACTATCTCACTCATGATTTAGAATTGGCATCGATAGTTTTTGTTTTGACGAAGTGGTGCCATTACTTGATGGAGCTAAAATAGAGATTTGTATGAGTCATCAGAGCCTCAAATATATCTCCAGCTAGAAAAAATTGAACTTGAGATAACGACAGGGGATATAATTTTTGAAAGATTTTGATTTTACCATTGCTTACCATCCTGATAGAGCCAACATTATCGCTGATACTTTAAGTCAAAAAGAGAGTTTGGCGAACAAGAGTACATATCCTGAATTGTAGTGAGATTTTAAAAGCTCAAACAGAAGACGAATGGATACAAAAGCTTAAATCCTCGATGAGAGCATAAAGGGAATCTAATTTCAGGATAAATGCAGATGGATTATAATAGTTCAAAGGCAAGGTATGTGTTCCTACAAGAATGAGTGAAAAAGAGATCCTGGAAGAACAAAGATGTATAGAGATCTGAAACAGAAATTTGGTGGGATGGCATAAAAAGAGACGTGATTGAATATATCCAAAAATGCCTGGCTTGTCAGCTTGTGAAAGCAAAACAACAAAAGCTCTCTGGAAAGTTACAGCCACTCCTAATTCTGAGTTGGATATAGGATCAAATCACCATAGACTTCGTGGTTGGTCTACTTATGGTAAGAGGAGGCTGTGATACTATTTAAGTTATGGTTAATAGGCTCACAAAATTTGCACATTTCCTGCATATTAAAATCCAATATAATATTGAGAAACGTACCTAAATCTATGTCAAGGAGATAATTTGATTACTGGAATTCCTCAGAGTATTGTCTCTGATGGAGACCTGAAGTTTACGGCGAGATTGTGGAAAAGCTTACAAAAGCATTTGAGGACAAAGTTATTATTCAGTATGGTAGCTCATTCTCAAACTAATAGATAGTTAGAAAGGGTAATTCAGATACTAGAAGACATGCTCCGAGCTTGTGTATTAAATTTCCCTAAAGATTGGGATAGGCACCTATCTTTGGTAGAATTTTCCTATAACAACAGTTATCAAACTTCAATACCAATAGCACCCTATGAGGCTTTCTATGGATGAAAATGCAAACTGCCTCTATATTGGTACTTAGACAAGATAAAAAGTATCGCAAGAGAAGGAAAAGACAAAATGTGGCCTCAAATAATACAAGAGATAAGTGATAAGGTTCAGATTATCAAGAAAAATATGAAAATGGCCCAAGATTGTCAAAAGAGTTATGCACACAAGCGATGGAAGGATCTAAAGTTTATTATTGGGGATCAAGTATTTCTGAAACTTACTCCTTAGAAAAGAATACGGAGGATGGGAAAGAAAGGAAAGTGAACTCAAGATACGCAGGACTTTTCAAAATTAACGAAAGTGTTAGTCCAATGGCTCTTTCGCTGAATTTTATAGGGATTCATGACATTTTCCATGTATCTCAACTACGGAAGTACTACCCAGATACTTGACATGTCATCGAGCGCATCGATGCGCCATCCATAGCAACCTCACGTACATAAGACAACTTGCCCATATCCTAGATTACCAAGTTCAAGAGCTTAGGAATCATAGGATACCCCAATTAAAGTCTTTTGGAGAAATCAAAAAATCAAGGAGGCCACTTAGGAGCAAGAGGACAAAAGGCGCAAGAGATATCCCACCTGTTTGAGTAAAGGTATGAATCCGGAGATTCAGATTCTCGCTTTTAAACAATGGACTTTTTTTTCGACTTTTTGAGATTTTTCTTACAACCAAGATATTTTATCGCATCCAAAAAAAAAATTTCTTGCACGCAAATATCCTTATTTATTTCTATCATTTCTCTCAAGCTTCAAACACTCTAAGTGATTTTAAAGTTTTAAAGCTAAAGAAATGGGGAAAAGAGTAAGGTTAAACACTTGGTGAGCTTGAAACCTTAAGTTATAAGGTGTTTTATAATATAGGGTTTAAGTGGAACATAGTCATAACATCTAAGTGATTTTAATTTTTATAGGAAGACTTGCTTGAGGATTTAAAAAGCTTGATATCATCTTTGGAATAAGTTAAGCAAGGTAAGGATTATGGCTACTCTTCTTTTTTTTTATTTCATGATTATCGGTTAAGCTTTTGACGATGCCTCATTCTTCGCTTGAATAATTGATAATTTGTTATATTGATTAGCATAGAATCACTTGCTTGGAAGATGTATTGGACTCTTGAATTATTTAAGAACCTATTCATGTTCAAGTGATCATGCTTCTTTGGATAACATGAAGGTTATTGGAGTAAAGAAAGTGGATATAAAGAGAACTTAATTTGTCTAAACCTATGACCATAAGTTTGAAGCTTTGCAAAATTTCTTTTAAACTTTCGATCTCTCAAAAAACCTTGAAAATTGATGAACAAAATAACTTTGTTTTTATAAAAATCAATTTTTTGAAAACCTTACTGATTTGAAATATATATATATATATGAAGTTGGGTGCGACAGCACCATTAAATGGGCCTATTAGTGCCCCGCGCGAGCACGTCTATGCCCATTTCCAAGCACAGTCGCGCCCAATTCAGAACACTTTTAAGTGAACTTTGATTCTTTTATGTCTTTATATGTCCATATGTCACTCCGATGAGCTATCCTAAATCTAAAAATTCATTTTATGCGTCCAAGATTCAAATCAAATTGATTGTTTATATTCGAATATCGATTGAAGCTTTGTTAATTTAATTTGGATGATCGTTATTGTTTCCCAAACCATTTGTGTCATTGATTGTTAGGCCCCAAGAAGTCTCAGGAGGCACAATTGGGCAGTATTGGGCTGCGATGGATCCCCCATAGGGCTTCTCTATTCATTGGATAGTTCACGAAAAACCTGGAGATAAGATTTCTAAGAATTAATCCATAACACGTGGACCGTCGACAAATTGTCACATTTGTGTGAGGGGGTTACCCTTTCTAAGCAGCCACTCGATGGTGGAACCTGTGGAGGGATAAAGGTTATGTGTATACTTGGAAGTGATAAAGGTGATAGATCCACCAAATACTAGTTTTACCTATTTAGTTTGATTGTGTGTTTGATATTGAACTCTCTACTTGAGCCATTGATTCTTTTGGTTATTGAACTCTTGTAATCATTTCACTTCTTATATCTCTTAATAAACTTCATAACTCTCTGTTTGATTGTTGGTTTGACTTGATTCTTTGCCATTCTTAGTTGTACTTCTTACAAAGTCAGTGGACTTATATTTATATTTTATCATGTGTGGGTGATTGAGCTTCTGAAGTATGTTGCCTTGAGAAATTGTAATTTTATTTTTGTTTGGTTTTTAAGAATTGTAGAAATAATGTTATGTAATGAAGGTGGCTTGTAGCCATGTGATTTGTAATAGATGCTAGTAGTATTGAAAGTATGACTTTAAATTTTGTAAGGATATTTAGTTATTTCTTATAATTTTAAGATTTTTTTTCTAGTATCACCTGCCCACAGGTAACGTTTTTGGCCTAGGGATAGATGCTCTAGATCTGAGGCGTTACACGTATGCACATAAAATCCTCTACCCATTTCCCCTTTTCTGAAAACCAAAGGACAAAAAGAAAAACACAACTTCCTCAGATTTTCTTGTATGGCTCTTAGCTGAAGTCAACTTTGAATCCATGAACTCTATTTTCCAATATAACAAACGAACTAGATAACAAAGAAACAAAAAAAGCTAAAAACCAAAATACCATCAACTTACTAATTTAACAAGACAATCTTGTCAAACTAAATCGAACACAGAAAGTAATCAAACAATTAGTAAAATAATAGCAGTCAACTTGTACCAAAATATCAGAAACCACTAGAAACATAGCATGAAAACCCTGCTTTTGTGATTAATCATCAAAGAAAAACCAAACAAGGACTTAAACCAACCTTGTATGTAAAATTGAGCACAGATTGGACCAGGATCCACTCACTAAATTATTCTACAACCACTCTTAAAACTCTCCATTCATGCACAGTGTAACAACCCAAAAATTTCCCTAATCATATTTTCACATTCACATTTTTCAAATTTAAAGCCTTTTTTGCAGCTGCTAGTAATTTCTTTCACAATCATTTGAAATTTTTTCAACAATAAAAGCATTTTGTCACACCTACCAAAATTTTTCTTGCAATAAAATTTAACCCAAAACGTCATTTTGGCCTAGAAGAAAATTTATCATTAGTCCAAAACTAAACCCAAAATTTCAAAGTCTAATCTTCAATTTTTTGTAAAATATATATATGTTTGTGTATATATATAGACGAAAATTGCATGGATTTGGCCGGCCACCACATCCCCATTTTAAGGGAGATATTATAATTTTTAAACATCAAAAGTTCTTGGCCAAGTCTTTATCACCATGTGGGGGGCAAAAAACATTACAAGACTTGTCTTCCAAGCCTTGAGTTTTTTCACAATTAAAAAACTTAGCCCCTACCTTCATTCAGAAATAGGAATGATGGTGGCAAAAATGCAAGTCACTATTGCCTTTATCATTTCAAAGATTTGCTAACAACATATTTCTAACTATCTTCTATCTTATTCTTTTACTTCTTCGTCTACAAGCATATATATATATATATATAATTTCTCTATCATATCACTTTTTTTCTAAAATTCCTTCAAGACACTTAAAGATTTGAAAAGGGGAAAAGAGTAGGAAAATATACTCTCTTAAAAGCACACATTTGGGTAAGTCTAAGGATAATTTATAAGATGTGTTAATATGATCCATTTTAAATGTTGTATTCAATAATGAAATGCTTGAATACCAATTCCATCGAAATTTCCTTGTTTATGTCCAAATCTCTTAAACCAAATGCATGAATATTAGGTCCTAGAAAGTTTCAGGAGGGATAACTAGGAGGTACTAGACCGCGGTGAGTCCCCTAAAGGTCTCCATATTATTGGATAGTTCCAAGAAAACCTGAAGGTAGGGTTCTAAGGGCTAGTCCGTGACACGTAGTCGACCGTACCTAAGGTAATCCTCTTGAGTTGCCACTCAAGGGTGAGATAAGAGGAATAATTTTAAATGTTATGATAGGAGTGACAAGGGTGACAAACCCACTAAATACTAGTTCTACATTAAATGTTATTGTTCATAAATGATATTGAGCTTTTGTACTATATGATCGCTTGTGAATGCATGGAATCGTTTATCCTTGAAAGTCATCAAAACTTATTAAATCTTGAATTCTTAAACATATTGTTTGGCATGCCCTTTATCTTTCGATTATAGCTATAATTATTGCTAAGTTGGTGGACTTACCTCCTAAATTCTACTATTTTAGGGAACTAATTTCAGGAATTTCATAACGAGTTCAAAGACTTGAGAACCATGTTTTTTGTCTTATTAATGCTTGTAATAGTGATATTTGTGGTTGTATAGCTTTTTTAATGATTTAGAATTGTACCTTGTATGGATTGACAATGTAATGGTTATTTGATGTTGATCAATGAGTTATTGAGGTTTTTAGTTTAGTAACCTTATCCACGGGTAACGTTTTCAATCTAAAAGTGGATGCTCTAGGATTCGGGGTATTATGCATATGGCACTCTCGCCCTCCTCTGACCTCTTCGCCACTTCGTCTATGCCTTGGGCAAGGATATTTTCATTTTCTAGAAATGGAAAGATTGGAATTTAAGTTGGATAGAGAGACTTCACAAGTAATGCCTCTTCGCGATGCTATCTATGCCTGGAAAAGGAGATTTTGGTTTTTTAGAAATGGAACGGGTGGGACTGAAACTAGATAGAGAAATATCTTAATTTCTTATCAATTTCTCAATCTTAATGCAAAGGGAGGAGTGAATGCCAATTCTGAAAAATGGGGAATTACTTGCGTCTAGCGTTCACCATAGAAAAGGAGATTTTTGGCATTGGAAGTGTTGGAAAAGTTGGGTGCATGTACATGGGAGATAGAGGATTATTTCCCAAGATTTTTTTCTTTTTTTTTCCTTGTAACTATTACAAGAATATGATATGTTTTAATTAAAATACAACATGAAGGCATAAAAGTGCAATACAATAATTATTTGTAAATATAACAGTAATTAATTGTAACCTAAGTGTAAAAGGACACATGGTATTTATTCAAGGAATATCTCATATGAGGGAAGTATAATAAAATCTCATCCCAGAGAAGCCCTTTTATTTATTGTACATGTAATAGTTACAATGTATGTTTGTACTAGATAGTCATCATGAGAGGTATACCTGACCGTAGAGTATTCCAAATAAGTTAACCTAGTAAAAGTTTACGTTTGGTACCCCACTCTTTGAATGCCAAGAATCGTTATTATTATTTTTATATATTTTAATAAGTTTATTGTTTATTGTGTAATTTGGTTTTTACAAAGATTTTTATATTTATATTAGTCATTCATCAACTCATTCTCCCATTACTTCCCAGAGATTGAGAATTAGTTTCAAATTAAATTTATGTATTTTATCAAGAGAAAGAAATGTAAATGATAGGAGTCTTTTATCAAAATTAAATTAAAAAAGAAAAAGAAAAAGAAAAAACGTGATATGAAACCTTGAATTTTGAGCTTTGCTTTTCATGGGATTACTACAATAGTAAAATTATTTGCACCATATTAAATTGACACTACCAAAAGCATTGATTAACGATAACATATTAATAAGGATAATCCAAAAATTTATTATTAACTATTGTTCGTTTAATTTCAATGGGATGAAAATGAGCATCATTATCTTTAAATAATAATAAAAGACAAAATATTTATTCTATACTTTCACTAAAATGAGAATATCCACACACACATATATATCGTAACACACGAGAATTTTCTAAATAAAAATTGTAATCGTCGATCTTTTCGAAAATTCATTTGATTTCAAAATCAAGCACTATTTTAAAAATCAAAACTCGTTCCACACATTCGAAATTTTTTCGAACAAACACGTTTCATTTTCTCGTCGCATTTCGACCCAAAAAACGAGCCCAAAAGCCTAATTTGCAAGCCCAAAATCATAATCCAATGTCTAGCCATTTCTGTTGACCAAATAAAGAATTTGCAATAAAAAAAAATAGAGAAAATGGGAGCTGAAATCCGGCCACCAGTAGCAGCAGCTTCAGCAGCCCTATGGATGTGATTTTCATCCCATCCATCCATCACAAGCCCACCACAAATCTTGTAAGAAGTGATATTTAGTTTTAGAGGCCTAAACTTCAAGATCTTAGCACCATTGCCCCATCATGTCCTCTAGAAATAAGCCACTTAAGCTCAAATACTTCTACAGATAAATCTTCTTTCTTCAAACATTCTAACACTTTAACTCATCCTGCATTCTTGCTTATCTCAACCAATTTTTAGCACTAAGGAGATTCTTGTGTGTGAGCTCTCATCTAGCACTTGGTCAGTGGCTTAAGATTGAATCTTGAAGATGGTTAATGATATGAATGTATATAGATTTTGATATAAGTATATGTGTGATCTTAGGTGTTGAGGACTAAGCTTGACTCTTTGCATATATACTCAAGTTTTTGCTACAAGAGGTAAGACTTATGGCTTCTTCATCCTCTTCATGAGCATGTGTTTTCGATTTTTCCTTCATTGATCGAATATGTTTTGAGTTGTTAAGTACTTGATGCCCTTGATATGTTGAGCATGAGAACTTATAATGTTGTTTTGTTATCCTTGTCAATCTATGCTCAAATCCTTGAATATGTAAATCGCATGATAAATGAATCATCCTTGACTCTTATACCGATGTGTGAGATTGAGTTTTGAATGATAAACCATGGACTAAGAGGAGTAATGGACCAAGAACGATTGAAAAACAAGAGATATGGACAAAATCGTATTTTTCAACTTGAAAATGATTTTCCAAAAAATCTTAAACCAAATTTCAAAACGATGTTTTATAAATGTCTTTATATATATCAGAATCTCAAAAATGTATTTTTGGATCAAAAATTTGAAGAAAATGAAAAAATGAAAAATTGGGATTTAACCCGAGAGTCAGTGCCCAAGCGCACATAGTTGGGTGCCCTAGCGCCCACTCTCGAGCTAAATGCTCAAGTTTTCCAATAGTTTAGGTGCTTGAGCGCCCATATGGACGCCCCAACGCCCAGCTTCTAACCCAAAAGTTTATTTTTTGGCGCGCAAGCACCTATTTCCAAATCCAACTTGATTTTCTTTGCTTTAAAACCTTACTTCATGTCACAATAAGTCTACATCCGATCTTTTAACATAATACGAGTTTTGAAACAAAAATCCTCTAGTCCATAGTCGTAATTTCGAAATGATTGAATGATACGTTTGGCCTATTTGAAATGTTATTTGATATTGTTGGCCATTGAACATTATGCCTTGTCGGCTTTATTGATCGATTGGATGTCCATTTTGTTTCTAAACCTATACGATTGATTGATTGTGGGCCCTGGGGAGTTTCTTGGGGATCGAACTTGGGCAATATCGAATTGTCGACTAGGACCCTCAAAATCCCTGATTGTTGGGTAGTTCGGATGGGCTCTGGAGGTAGAATCCTAAAGAGTTATCCTAAGCATGTACGTCAGCTATACTTTTTGATTGATTGAGCTCCTTCGGGAGTCAGAGCGATAAGGTGAATTGTATATGTTGAAATTATAAGGGTGATAGACCTACCAAATAGTTTGTTTCAGCCAAATAACTCGAATGTGAAAAACGTTTCTGATATATATTTATATTGATTGTCTTGCTCATTCTAAATTGGTATTCAAATCACATTCCTGTCTTTTTGTTAATATGCTCATTTTCCTTGAACTTCTTATTCTCGTTTCCCTATTCTAAGTTTTACTGGGTCAGTGGACTCATGACTCTATTTTACCATGTAGGCTCGTGAGTTTGGACGATTGAAAGTACAATGCTCCATGATAGATTGTTATAGTTTGCTTTGGAATTGTAATCTCTATTGTATTTTGGATTAATCTATCATTTTTTGAACTTATGGATTTAGACTTGTTTAGATCGATGGACCGTAATGATTTGTAGACCTTTTTTATGTATTTTGGGCATCCTGACATGTAATGATGTATTATGGAACTTAGTTTGGATCATTTGAGGGATTTGCAAGTTTAGTTGGAATGATTGTGTTGTGAATTTCTGAATTGGTTTTA
>JACFYI010000082.1:269546-284468 GCA_014898755.1 Handroanthus guayacan
ACAAAAAGGGTAAAAAAGAAAAAAAAAGAAAAACGAAATAAAGAAAAAGAGGTAAGGACTAACTTGGTGAGCGGTCTAAATTTTATGCCTCCGTTGTCGGTCCAGTTTTAAGCTTAATTTTGATATGTTTTTCTCCATATTCTTTAGAAATTTGTGAGATTGTGTCCGATTCAGGCAGGCTCTTTGTTTGGTTGGTATACCTTAGACTTATGGAAACATCATTCTCTGACCAGAGGTTTAGTATCCGTATGTTCTATGAGCTGTACATCTTGCAATAACTGCAAGGTAACTGAGGGTTTCTGTTCCAACAAATTGGATTCTGCTTCTATCTTTTCTGGATTAGCATTTAGCAGCATGTAACAGATAATAGATGACAATCATTATTTTCATTGATTGAAGTTCCAATTATAGGTCTATGTTTGATGTACCTTCTTTAGTTGAAAATTCATTCTGATGTGAGATTTATGTATTTCCAGCCATTTGCTTTTGCAACTTTTGTGGACCAGCAGTCAGCAATCATGGCCTTGCATGCCCTGAATGTAAGACTTTCTAATACTGTCTTTTTCATGCCACTACAAATTTCTTAATTTTGTTGTTCCCATTTTCTGAGACAAACCTTGCGGATATATGTTAATAACTGTTGATCCACATGTATTTATCCTTGAAAATCCTTTATATTTGTCTGAGATTGTGTTTGGATATGAGTTTTGTTGATATATTTAGTAAGATCTTGTAATTAGGAGAATAAACCTCCTCAGATTGATTTTGTGTAGATTCGTCTCATCTTTCCATCATTGTTCTTCTACCCTTTCTCATATTCTCTATAAATATGAGAGGGGTCATTTCAATAAAATATATAGTAAAAGTTTCAGCCTCTTTTACTTCTAACAAGTTCAATGTGCGAATAGAGAATTGTTGCTAGTATTAAAGGGGAAAGCACTGTGAGATAAACTTATATATGAAATTTGTGACTCAAGGAGAATGAAATGTCCAATTACTGTTATTTTTCTTACTGAGGATTTATTTTAACTCAAGGAGGGCGTCAAGTTTTGCATGCACTCTTGTTTACTGAGAGAAAAACTCTAATACATTGAGGAAGGAACATAATTTCTCAAAATCATTGATAAGAATTATGTGAAGTTTTAAGCTGACAAATTTTGGGTAAGACTCCTAGCAGAAGTTGGTAAGGTTGATTAGTCCGAACATTTAATGATACTTATGACAAAAATCCCACAGTTAACTATTGAATCCTCTGTAAAAACTTGCGTGGCTAGAATGTTTGTTTCAGCTTCTCAGTTGATTCACTGTTATTAGATGTTTTTTCCTGTCTTATATTGCAATTCCAAATTCGAGTTAATTATATCTTTTATGTACAACACATTAAGGACCATAACCAGTGATGAATTTGTTTTTGGAAATGGCTGCTCAGGGGATGGTATTTGACCTTGAAAAGGGTTCTACTTTGTACATTGATCTTGCGAAATCCAATTCCAGGTCGAAACGCTTAAGAGCAGGTAGATTATACCTTGAATTAAGTTTTCATTTTTCTGCTTGTTTTTCTTTTCCCTGTTCTCATGGTTTATTGATAAGTTGCCTATCTCATGAAGTTACAATTCTTACAATCAGATGATGATAGACAAGGTTCAGAAAAGAGACAAAAAGGATCTGCTGCTTTTTCTAGGAGCTACGAACCTGGTAAGATATGATCATTGGTTTAGTCATGCAATGCATATGCAACTGTTTCCTCTTCGATCTAGTTTTACTAGAATTTGTGTGTTTCTTCTTTATGAGTTATGTTCTATTCATTGATCCGTCCTGCTGTTTAACTCTATCTTGTTGGTTGAATAGTATTATTGATCTCTTTTGAGGCTCTAGCTAGTTAGTCACATGGAGCACACATTGTTCTAAGAGCTCACATTGCACATGTTTGCACGCTTGGGCACTAGCAGGTGTTGGCAGCGTCCACATGCCTGGAATGGGTAATTCTGCTTGCAACACGATTGGTTATCCTTCCACACAAAGGTCATCTGCACTACTTATGCACATTTCTAATACTTCGGAAGTGATTACTTCACTGTGCCCGTTGAACTTACATTAAATGATTACTTCTAGCTGAAAGGTTGGGGGGGCTAGCAGAAACACTTGCAGCATGCCCTATTCCCTGAAGTTAGAGTACTTTATTAGTCTAGTAATCTAACAAAAATAATGGAGGGCTTCTAATATTTCTTCTTCTCTCTTCCAGTCTTGAAAATGTCGATGGTGGATCTATTAATGCAGCTTCTTCAAAATCGGTAAAGTCTACTTCCTGATCGTTTGAGTTTAGTTTCTTGAGATGAACCCTTCATCTACTTAACTAAGACAAAAGAAGGCTCACTGATCAAGAACATTGTGTCATTTTTAACACTTTGGTAGTCACCTAATGTTTTTGTGTTACTCGTACTTGGCTAAGAAGCAACTGATGTCCTACCAGGGAAGTGGAGGATAAAATTGGAAAGACATACCAAAATTAATATTTCATTTAAGGCAGTAGTAGAATAATTTTTTAATATAATTTGGACTCCTAAATTATAATAATTCTAATCGTTTTCCCCAGAGAACGAACCATGTATTCTACTGACATTGTTCTGGAAAAAATATGAACAGTGTTTAGAGTGCTGGTTTTTATTCCAATAGCTAGAGAGTAGCCATGGAGGCATGTTTTCTTGGACAACTTGAGATGTGGCCATGTTCAGCCTATAGAATATGGGGCTCTGTTTGTGCATCTTAAGCTCGTTAGATACTGAGCTCCGTATTAGAATTGTGAGAACTAGTAGGAATAAAACTAATCAAGTAGCTACAGGTGGCAGTTTGGATTGAAAACCATGGGTTCAACCTAGCCGTACTAGTCTTGGGTTGGGTTGTATTTAAGATAGTTTAACATTGGTCCAAACTGGTTGGAACTGGGATCAACTATGTTTTATTGGGTAATGGGTTTGTTTTAAATGGGTCCAAAACAAATAATAAATAAATAATACTTAATTTAATCTGAATTACCACTAATTTTAAATTTGCACAACACACGCGAGCTCATGTATATATCCATTAAATAACTTATAAAAGTCATTATTAATCTCCAAAAATTCATAAGTTACAATAATATGTCCCGTTAAAATCCTTTAATTTGATTTAAGATCCTGATTTGTCTCTTAAATTTCTTATGGAGAATTAAATTATATATATTTAGTGATTTCTTATTTTGTTCACTGAAAAATACATGCCAACTTGTGTTTGTTTCTCAATCATTCTGGGACGGGATTTGCAACCAATGGCAAAATCTGGATTATATCTAAATATTTTCTTTAAGAATTCCAAAAATCCTTTATTACCAAATTGGCAAATTCTATGTTGTAAATTAGAATAACAAGTGAATTACAAGGTTCGGGATGACAATTTTACCTATTCAAGCGGGTATCCACGGGGATTTACCCTTTTATAACGAGTATGGGGGGCAAAATCATGCTTGTAGGGACAAGACAAGAAATTTCCCCCCCCCATTTATTATATGGGGCGGGGACTGGGATCTTGGTCCCCACACCCACAGGTATCCACTATCTGCTACGCATTTTTATTTTATATTCATCAATTAAACATATAAGCATTATTGTATTTTTAAGATATTACACTTATTAATTATGTCGAACTTCTTTTATGTTATGTTTCATGTTCTTATTGAAATTATTTTATTATTTTACACTTAACTAAATCCTTTGAATTACGATTTTTGAAGTTTTAATTGAAATAGTTTTTAGAATTACTAAAAAAATTTTATTTGTTAACCAATACCCGCAAATATCCGCGGGGAGTCAATTTCCTGCTGTGGGTACGTCTTTCCCATCCCCACAGGTAATGGGGTGGGGCAGAGCAGCCGGCATCCCTATACAAGGTAATTTAAATTTAGTTCGATCTCAAGTGATAAGTGACTAATTTAAGAAATAGTACAGCAATGTATCTAACAAAAAACATATCACTTTGTACTACAACTGCCTGGATCCGAACCAACCCATTTTGTCTTATATAATTAAACTCATTTAGAACCCAAGCCACTCATAGCTAACTCGCCGTGCCCGTGCCACCATCAGAGGCAACCTACTAACTAAACTTAATTGGATCCTGAATAGTCATATGAAATCATGATTGTACTATAAACAAGCCAAAACTTGATTTTTTGCTTTGCCTTGATTGTTTCGAAGAAGGGTGATTACTTCTATCTGAATTTTGTCTTGAATTTGTTCATCTGATCTAACTCAGTGTTGACTTGCGCTAATGAATTGTTATTCTCTTGCACTTGTATGCAGAGCAATACTCCATGTCCAACACTCTTCGTGGCTAATCTGGGTCAAACCTCCTCAGAGGAAGAGCTGATGCAAGTGTTTTCAAGGTTTCTAGAACTCTTCTGATTCCATTTTTCTAGTAAGAGAAGATTATAGAATTTGACAGTTCCTTACTCTCTCTTTGACCTTTTATAGATGTCGTGGATTTTTAAAATTGAAGATGCAAAGCACCTATGGAGCTCCTGTTGCATTTGTTGACTTTCAGGTATATTTTCACCAGCTTTCTTAAACATTAATCTGTCACGAATTCTTGTAAATTTTTTACTGATATTACAAGTGTGGTTTCGTGACTTTGCTGTGTTTTGTGGGGTCTATGTATGACCTCATTGTCTTCTTTCTGCATCTTTTTTCCTTCTGATGGATGTTTTCTTGGCGTGAACTGAAAATGATGTACAACAATACACACAGGATACTGCATGTTCAACGGAAGCTCTAACTCATCTACAAGGCATGATTCTCTATTCTTCAACATCTGGTGAAGGGATGCGGCTGGAGTATCCTTTTAAGCTATACTTACGAGTTGTCTTCCTTGATGATTTCTGTTTGGGAATAATTACCTCTAACATCTCTGAGGTTTAGTATAATTACCAAAACACCCCTGATATTTGGATAATTATCATTA
Source organism: Handroanthus guayacan (assembly GCA_014898755.1). Taxonomy (NCBI): domain Eukaryota; kingdom Viridiplantae; phylum Streptophyta; class Magnoliopsida; order Lamiales; family Bignoniaceae; genus Handroanthus; species Handroanthus guayacan. Next base: position 274,539 of record JACFYI010000082.1, read on the forward strand.
CACCCCCTGAGGTCTGAATAGTTATTATTGCACTCCCTGAAAGTTTTAGACGTTGCAAGTACGCTTCCTGAATAAAGAGATGTAATTGTAATATTATACATCAGCCTACAAGGTCTAACTATGATTATGCATACATTCAGGGGGTGTACTTATAATTATGCATTAGTTACACTGTACACTGGGGGTAGTAATGGTAATTGTCTAAACACCAAGGAGTGTTTTGGTAGTTATGGAAAATCTTGGCAGGTGTTGTTTGTTTATGTTATAGAGAAAAAACTTCTTTGTTTTGTTGTTTATTTGGTTATTGTGACAATTACCTCAATGCCTCTTGGTTTGCCTACTTACAAAAGCACCCTTGCTATTTGTATAATTACAATAATATCCCATGTATGTTGTATTTAAATTCCTTTAACCTAACAAATTGACTAAAACATTACATGTAAACCATTCATAAATCTAACGATGGACGGGGGTGTTTTAGTAATTAGGTCAAACATTATGAAGTATTAGCATAATTATCCCTTGATTATGAGGCATTTGCTTAACCGGAAATCAGATATGCAAAATCGCGGATGGGAATGCGTAGCAAGAAATCAAGGTAAAGGTGAGGGAGATAAAGCTTAAACGAAAAAGATTCAGCTGTTCTTTTGTTGGGTGATGCATCAAAAAAGAGCATGATGCTTCGCCAGATGAATGCACTGGCTGGTTTTTCCTTTTTTTTTTTTTAAGGTCGTTGTCGTCTTAATTTTAGCATTGCTTAATCTTAACTCCACTGTAGATCCTGCTTGTACTTAGAACCTGCAATTTTAGGTATTTCTTATTCATTACTTTGTATGGATTACTTGGTAATGGTCGCGTATGGGAGTGATATTTAGATGTATATCTAAGGGTGCTTATCAGTTAAAATATATTGTGAACTCTTCTACCTCTTATAATGTATTTCTAGAGCGTCAGAGATGTTCTGTTTCACTCTAAAAATAAGTTTTAGGATCTATAGAATGTTAGCAATAAGCTTTTGAAGTATTTAATAAAACGTAAGGTTTTGGAGTAACAATAAGTTAAATGATTTTGTTAAAATTTTGAATATTAAACTGGGAATCTTTTACTATTTTGAAGGATGTTTATAGGATTTGATCGTTTCATTTGGGTATTTGGATATGTTTACTCTGAAAATTGGGATAACCATAAATTGATGATAATTTAAATAAAACGAGTTATCCTGTCAATATTATGTACACTTCCTGTGATAATATGGTATGTACGTTGGTAATAATTATTCCGTGTGTATCTTGATGGGCTATTACAATTATAATATGTTATTTTAATACTATGTCCTCGGCCAAATTATTTGATTGATACTTTACTACTCTTGTCCTCCTATTCAAAATAAAATTGTACATTTTGTTAATTTTTGTAACATTAATTATTTTTCAAATTAATTAATATAATTTTTTTTTCTTTTCATGAGTTATCTTTTTTCAATTTCACTGTTACCTAATTAATTCCTTTATTTGAAACTGATGTTTTTGTTTAATATTTTAAATTATTTATCTAAATTTATATATAATTTAATTAATTTGCGTTTAGATATTTAGGAATTAAATTTCAACAACTAGTTTAAAAGCTTATTAATTTTTTCAATTTTAATTCAAATTGAGTAAATTGAGTAATATGTTTTAGGGCTAAAGGGATATTATGGGCATACAACTATTACGACATGATGAATATGCAAGAATAGGTTATGAATGGAATAGATATTTCTAAGTCCATTTCAAAACACTCTATTGGTATGATTTAGAGAATGAAATAATTATTTTTATAGGAATGCTTGTTCCTATAACGTGAGACTAGCCGTTTTTTCCATGCCTATGGTATTACCTAATCGCAATACATTAGAAATAAATTATAATTTGTCAATTATAAAATTATCCTTTATAAAATCAATCAATTATGAAATTTCCACATAGCTCCAGATCTTATTTATTTATTAATTAAAAATTTATATATGCAAATACCATTTATTTATTTTAAAAAATTATTTTGTTAAAGAATGTTATTTATATAAAAATTTATTTATTTATAAATATCATTTTTCAAAAAATATTTATTATTTAAAAAATATTCATTACAGAAATATTTAGTTAGTTAGAAAATTTTATTTACTTAAAAATATTATTTATCTAAGAATACTTATCTATTTATAAGGCACTTATTTTTTTAAAAAATATTATTTGTTTAAAAATATTTATTTATTTATCGAAAATTTATTTATTTATTTTGAAAGTAACATTTATTTTAAAATATTCATTTATTTAAAATATTATCTTATCGAAAAAATCATGATTGATTATCAAATGTATAATTTATGTATTAATAGTTTTATTTAAAAAATCTACTAGCTATGTAGGATAAATGCTATCATGCCCTTGGGCGAGAGTCCTCGCCCCTCATCTCTTTTCTTTTCTTTTCTTTCTTGCTTTCTTTTTTTTTTTTTTTTTTTTAATGCAAGAAGAGGCTGGGTTGGGAGAATCCAATGTGACTACCTCTAACTAAGAGAACCCAACTGCTATAAAATATTTTTTTCGCCAGGATAATACTTGATTTGGTTACTGTAACTTCACCAACACACCAATGAATAAAACTCTATTTTTTATCAGTCCAGCATTATAGGCCAGCTACTGCCAGCCTATAATATACTCATTATATGTAATAAACTCTATGTAATCAGTGAGGTTTGAATGCGAATATTTAAGATGGAAGTGATGATACTTTACCAATAGACCATCATGTTTGGTTATTTGGATTATTTCTTGTGATAATTATTGAGATGCCATAATTAACCTGCACTTTTTACTATATTTTTTTTTTCATTTTCTCCATAAATTATTTGAGAAAATTAGAGAATAGAAGAAGAAAATTAAATATTTACTTCACACAAATTAGTTTTTTCCCTTGATATTTTTATTACGTACTACATTAGTCTTTCAATTTTTGCCAAATTAATTAAACTAATTTTAATCTGATTAATTTTAAAAACTAATTTGATAATTTAGACTAATTATATTTCTTATGACGGATTTGATAATTCAAACTATTGATTTGATAATTAATTCACTATTTAGTTTAGATGAATTAATTTAATAACTAATTTGATAATTAACAATTAAATAATTTGTTTGATGATTTAAATGAACTAAATTGATTCTTAAACTAATTATTATTGTAACACCCCACACCCTTATATTTGTTCTCAAAAAAGGAAATCATTCAATTTGGGAGGTGAAATACTAATAATAGGAAATAAGAGGGTTAAAAGAACATTTTATGGACTTAGTTGAGCCAAATATTAATAATTGAGAGTTATATGTGAGAAATAGGAAATCTAAGGGCTAAATCACAAGGAATATTAACCCAATCTTCCAAAAAAACCGGGGGGGGTTCAAAGTAAGGCACTCAATAACTTAGGGGCTTGAATGGAATAAAAGAAAATGGAATTGTATAAACGGCCTCCGTCTTCATCTTCCTCTGCATACCACTATTCATCCCTCTCCATTTTCAATTTTCAGATCCAAAATTCTCCTCGCTCGTTGCCCCATTTTCGAAATCGAAACTACCTTTGTGATCCTATCGTCAATATGAACAAAACGATACCAACCACCACCAGAATCTTCGACCGCGACCACGGACGAAAATTGGGTGCTTAACGTGGGTGACGGCGGTGGAACTGGGTTTCAGCTCCGGAAACCATCTCAGGGATTGGACCACACAAAACACCTCTTTTCTTCCAGCTGGTTGCATTGGTGATGATAATTTAAAGGTTCATGCAACGGAGAAAGAGAATTGAGCGTGCAGGTGAGTGGCGGTGCTCCTTATCTTTGTTCCAATTAACCCTTTTCCTTTACTTAATTTCTTAAATTGATTTGGGGCTTTTGATCTACGTTAAGAGACAAGCTTTTGTGCGGTAATAGAACAGAATTTTGATAATTTTCACGAAACTCCGGCGTGAACAGTGATATTCCAGCTCATTTGGTTAAAACAAAAAGCAAATGAGCTCTAATTAGTTTTAACGGAATCGAACCATATAAGTTCCAATTATATTTTTGATTGTCTGTATTAGTCGATCGAGATTTCGATTAAACATACAACATCAATTGATTATTGATGTAAGATAAATTTCAGAGAAGGAACATCCATTGTTTTTGGGGACAGGTGAGCACTTATAACAGGATTCAAGGCAAAATGTCTAAAAATAAATGGAATGTAGGGGTTAGGGGGTTGGATTGACATGATGAAGACAATTTGATGCTAAAATTATTTTTTAAAATCTATATAAGAAAATGCTCTTACTGAGGTCTGAGGGGTGAGGTGTGTGTTATATGAATGCGTTACATGGGTCCCCTGGATTGTAGTTTTATGGGCTTTTATTTAAGAGATAATTATCATTACACTTCCCGAAAATTTTATACATTACAAGTAGATCATTGGATAAGAGGTGTAATTATTATTATGCGTTAGCTGAAAGACTATAACTGTAATTATACATAAGTTTTAGTAAAGTGTAACTGTGATTATGTACAATCTTATTTGTACAAGAGAAATTTTAAAGAATATTTTGATAATTATGATAAACGTACACTTCCAAAAAAACTCAAAACTTTGTTTCTTATCCATGTGCACATGGACTCTCAGCCCATGTATTAATGCGACTCAAAGTTCATTTCCATATACATCCTTCCAAGATAAAGGTGGGCATCTTCTTCCTGGGCTGTCCTGGCCCACTAAGCAATCCTACTGTGAGTGGGCGATTCCTGCAGTTGTGCGGAGTGTCCATCCTTGCATTGCATGTGTCGGCTTGACCCTGGCCTTCAGCCCTCTTAGGACAACTTGGGCATTTCTATTCTTTGGTCGAAACAGGATATGATTCATCATTGCTCAAGTAAATTAAATTAGAAAATAGTACACCTTTTTGACTAAAAATTCAGTACAGTTCTGTTCTTATTATTTTAAATTAAATTAGAAAAAAGTATATCATTACGTTAACAAATAGATAAAAAGAAAATATTAAATTGTAATGCATGCATGTTACTTATATAGAAGAAATAAGAAAAATATGTAATTTTAATTGTCTATATTACATTCATGTTACACCTTATTAAATACATATTGTACATAGCATCAATAAATTAATTTTTACCTAAATTTCGCTCAAGACAAAATAGATTGTTTAAATATTATTAGTCTCCCTCATATATTTGTAGGTCGACTACCTCACTCATGTTCACATTTTTACAGGGCAAGTATCACTAATGGTTCCTTTATTTTAATTTTTTTTACTTTTCAAAGTCCCTAAACGATTTTCGACTCCCAAAACCCAAACAAATAGAACGTAATTCTTGCATGCAGAGGATTGAATATTTAGACCAGAAATAATCGCTATAACAGTTCGATATTTAGTTCAAAAAAAATATATCAAGCATAGGGTATCTAGCATTGTGAATTATTCGTAGAATTAAGATTTGAAATGTGGTGATAATTTGGACTTAGTTTTATAAGCTTTGAAGTCCTAATGAATAAACTATCGAAGTATTAATAGAGTAATTTTCTTTTGCTATTTAATTGGTATAGGAAACGAAAATCTAGGCTCAGGAGGCCATAGTTGAATATCAAGATGTTAGAAAATGGTGCTTGGACCTAACTCTGCAAATTTTGGGTAAGACTCCTAGCGGAAGTTGGTAAGGTTGATTAGTCGAAACATTTAATGATGCATATGACAAAAATCCCACAGTTAAATATTGAATCCTTTGTAAAAACTTGCGTGGCTAGAATGTTTTGTTTCAGCTTTTCAGTTGCTTCACTGTTATTAGGTGTTTTTTCCTGTCTTATATTGCAATTCCAAATTCGAGTTAATTATATCTTTCATATACAACACATTAAGGACCATAACAAGTGATGAATTCGTCTTCGGAAATGGCCGGCTCAGGGGATGGTATTTGACCTTAAAAATGGTTCTACTTTGTATATTGATCTTGCGAAATCCAATTCCAGGCCGAAACACTTAAAAGCAGGTGGATTATACCTTGAATTAAGTTTTCATTTTTCTGCTTGTTTTTCTTTTCCCTGTTCTCATGGTTTATTGATCAGTTGCCTATCTCATGAAGTTACAATTCTTACAATCAGATGATGATAGACAAGGTTCAGAAAAAAGACAAAAAGGATCTGCTGCTTTTTCTAGGTGCTACGAACCTGGTAAGATATGATCACTAGTTTAGTCATGCGACGCATATGCAACTGTTTCCTCTTCGATCTAGTTTTACTAGAATTTGTGTATTTCTTCTTTATGAGTTATGTTCTATTCATTGATCCATCCTGCTATTTAACTCTATCTTGTTGGTTGAATAGTATTATTAATCTCTCTTGAGGCTCTAGCTAGTTAGTCACATGGAGCACACATTGTTCTAAGAGCTCACATTGCACATGTTTGCGCGCTTGGGCATTAGCAGGTTTTGGCAGCGTCCACATGCCTGGAATGGGTAATTCTGCTTACAACACGATTGGTTATCCTTCCACACGAAGGTCATCTGCACTAGTTATGCACATTTCTAATACTTGGGAAGTGATTACTTCATTGTGCCCGTTGAACTTACATTAAATGATTACTTCTAGCTGAAAGGTTGGGGGGCAAGCAGAAACATTTGCAAGATGCCCTATTCCCCGAAGTTAGAGTACTTTATTAGCCTAGTAAGCTAACAAAAATAAGGGAGGGCTTCTAATATTTCTTCTTCTTTCTTTCAGTCTTGAAAATGTCGATGGTGGATCTATTAATGGAGCTTCTTCAAAGTTGGTAAAGTCTACTTCCTTATCATTTGAGTTTAGTTTCTTGAGATGAAACCCTTCATCTTCTTAACTAACACAAAAGAAGGCTCACTGATCAAGAACATTGTGTCATTTTTAACACTTTGGTAGTCACCTTATGTTTTTGGGATACTCGTGCTTGGCTAAGAAGCAACTGATGTTCTACTAGGTAAGTGGAGGATAAAATTTGAAAGACATACCAAAATTAATATTTCATTTAAGGCAGTAGTAGAATAATTTTTTAATATGATTTGGACTCCTAAATTATAGTAATTCTAATCATTTTCCCCAGAAAATGAACCATGTATTCTACTGACATTGCTCTGGATAAAATATGAACACTGTTCAGAGTGCTGGTTTTTATTCCAATATCTAGAGAGTAGCCATGGAGGCATGTTTTCTTGGACAACTTGAAATGTGGCCATGTTCAGCCTGTAGAATATGGGGCTCTGTTTGTGCATCTTAAGCTCGTTAAATTCTGAGCTCCGTATTAGAATTGTGAGAACCAATAAGAATAAAACTAATCAAGTAGCTACAATTGGCAATTTGGATTGAAAACCATGGGCTCAACCTAGCCGTACCAGTCTTGGGTTGGGTTGGGTTGGGTTGGGCTATATCTAAGATAGTTTAATATTGGCCCAGTTTGGTTGGAACTGGCATCAACTATGTTTTTTAAATGGGTCTAAAACAAATAATAAATAAATAATGATTAATTTAATTTGAATTACCACAAATTTTAAATTTGCAATTTGAATTACCACTAATTTTAAATTTGCACAACACACACAGGCGTATATATATCCATTAAATAACTTATAAAAGTCATTATTAATCTCCAAAAATTCATAAGTTACAATAATATGTCCCGTTAAAATCCTTTAATTTGGTTTAAGATCTTGATTTGTCTCTTAAATTTCTCATGGAGAATTAAATTATATGTATTTAGTGATTTCTTATTTTGTTCAGTAAAAAATACATGCCAACTTGTGTTTGTTTCTCAATCATTCTGGGACAGGATTTGCAACCGATGGCAAAATCAGGATTATATCTAAATACTTTCTTTAAGAATTCCAAAAATCCTTTATTACCAAATTGGCAAATTCTATATTTGAAATTAGAATAACAAGTGAATCACAAGGTTGAGATGATAATTTTACCCGTTCATGCAGATATCCATGGGGATTTACCCTTTTATAACGAGTATGGGGGGCAAAATCATACTTGTGGGGACAAGACGAGAATCCTTTCTCCCCATTTATTATATGGGGCGGGGACGGGGATCTTGGTCCCCAAATCCACAAGTATCCACTATCCACTACCCATTTATATTTTATATTAATCAATTAGACATGTAAGCATTATTATATTTTTAAGATTTTATACTTATTAATTATGTCGAACTTTCTTTTATGTTATGTTTTATGTTCTTATTGAAATTATTTTATTATTTTATACTTAACTAAATTCTTTGAATTCCAATTTTTAAAGTTTTAATTAAAATAGTTTTTAGAATTACTAAAACATTTAATTTGTTAACCGACACCCGAAAATATCCACGGGGAGTCAATTTCCTGAGGTGGATACCTCTTTCCCATCCCCACAGGTAATGAGGCGGGGGCAGAGCCGCCGGCATCTCTATACAAGGTAATTTAAATTTAGTTCGATCTCAAGTGATAAGTAACTAATTTAAGAAATAGTATAGCAATGTATCTAAGAAAAAACATGTCACTTTGTACCAGACCTGCCCGGATCTGAACCAACACATTTTGTCTTCTATAATTAAACTCATTTAGAACCCAACCCACTCATAGCTAACTCACCGTGCCCGTCTGCCACCACCACAGGCAACCTACTAACTAAACTTAATTGGATCCTGGAGAGTCATGTGAAATCATGATTATACTATAAACAAGCCAAAACTTCATTTTTTGCTTTACCTTGATTGTTTCGAAGAAGGGTGATTATTTCTGTCTGAATTTTGTTTTGAATTTGTTCATCTGATCTAACTCATTATTTCTGTCTGAATTTTGTTTTGAATTTGTTCATCTGATCTAACTCAGTGTTGACTTGCGCTAATGAATTGTTATTCTCTTGCACTTGTATGCAGAGCAATACTCCATGTCCAACACTCTTCGTGGCTAATCTAGGTCCAACCTGCTCAGAGGAAGAGCTGATGCAAGTGTTTTCAAGGTTTCTAGAACTCTTCTGATTACATTTTTCTAGCAAGAGAAGATTATAGAATTTGACAGTTCCTTACTCTCTCTTTGACCTTTTATAGGTGTCGTGGAATTTTAAAATTGAAGATCCAAATCACCTATGGAGCTCCTGTTGCATTTGTTGACTTTCAGGTATATTCTCACCAGCTTTCTTAAACATTAATCTGTCACGAATTCTTTTAAATTTTTTTACTGATATTACAATTGTGGTTTTCGTGACTTTGCTGTTTTTTGTGGGGTCTGTATATGACCTCCTTATCTTCTTTCTGCATCTTTTTTCTTTCTGATGGATGTTTTCTTGGCGTGAACTGAAAATGATGTACAACAATACCCACAGGATACTGCATGTTCAACGGAAGCTCTAACTCATCTACAAGGCACAATTCTCTATTCTTCAACATCTGGTGAAGGGATGCGGCTGGAGTATCCTTTTAAGCTATACTTACGAGTTGTCTTCCTTGATGATTTCTGTTTGGGAATTATTACCTCTAACATCTCTGAGGTTTAGTATAATTACCAAAACACCCCTGATATTTGGATAATTATCATTACACCCCCTGAGGTCTTAATAGTTATTATTGCACTCCCTGAAAGTTTTAGACATTGCAAGTACACCTCCTGAATAAAGAGATGTAATTATAATATTATACATCAGCCTACAAGGTGTAACTATGATTATGCATACATTCAGGGGGTGTACTTGTAATTATGCATTAGTTACACTGTACACTGGGGGTAGTAATGGTAATTGTCTAAAACACCAAGGAGTGTTTTGGTAGTTATGAAAAATCTTGGAGGGTGTTTTTTGTAGGTATTTCTTATTCATTACTTTGTATGGATTACTTGGTAATGGTCGCGTATG
>JACFYI010000082.1:301704-325751 GCA_014898755.1 Handroanthus guayacan
GAGTAGCGTTTCGGACCTAGGGCGGAAGTGCCTTAGAATCCGGGGCGTTACACATATGATAAGAAAATGACATTTTCCTATTTGTCCATTTACAATTCACTTTGGAAAACTACCATTAGACCACATTTTTCCTACTTTATCCTATATTTGAGATTTTACAACCCAACACATTAGTTGGCAAATTTCATTGGTCCAAATTGCACCTACCTTATCCTATATTTTGAAGACCAACATCTTAGTTGGAATTCTCTTACCATCCGTGTTACACTTTATACAAATGGAAGAAATCGTACTTGGCCACCTAAATCTTACATGGACATCTCACTTTTTCTAAATTTAAATTAGGCCCTCAAGATTAATTTTTCTTTGCAATTAAATCATTGAACTATAAATAGCCAAGCACTTTATACATTTTCCTCATCACACATACACAACTCATGCACGCACACATACCGCGCACACACACAAACACACAAGGTTTCATACTCTACTTTTTAAACTAAAAATTAGCCAATAAATCTTTCTAAGTCTTTCATAAATCCAACTTTGGTGTTGAAGGAGGAAAGAAGGAGGAAATATTTTGAAAAATTTAGAAAAATCTTTAAAAGAAATATTAGGTAAAATTTATGGTTACTTTCTACCAATTTTTCATTAATTCTATCGATTTATTTATCGTATACGATTCTTGTCCCTTGAAGTCATGCTTCTTTCTTTTGTTCGTTTCTCTTTAAACCTTAGTTAACTGAGATACCCTAGAATTCACATTTTACTTGAAGTTTCATTTTTCAACTTAAAACATTTTATAAAAATTTCAAAATTTTCTTCTTGCACTTTTTACTTCTTTTTGTGTTCCTATAGCTTCTTACCAATTATCCTAAGTATTTATTGATAAATTCATCTCGTGTTTGCTGATGATACTGATTGACTATTGAAATTATTGGTTCATTCATTGAAAGTATTGACCCTATTTCTTTGAAACCTAAATGTTATTGATTATTGGGATCAAGAACCACCAGTGAGAATGCTAGGCGGTATTGGACAATCATTTAGTCTCCTGTAGGATTTCCCAATTGATGGGTAATTCCACGATTGCCTGGAGGTAGGCTCTTTCGGGATTTAGTCCATAGCACGTAGTCGACCATGCCTATTGATCTCCTCGAAGCGGCTGCTCAAGAGTTGAGAAGGTTGGAGGAATAAGAATTGTTCATAATGTTAAAGTCATAAGAGTGACAAATTCACCAAATAATTAGTTTAGCCAAAATTTACACTTCTTGATAATGATCTCCATCGATCCTATTGTTATTATTCTTTTCACTCATTGAACTCATTTATTACCTATTTTCGTTCTAATCTGACCATAAATTTTACCAAGTTTATTTGGAACTTGCGTTGCCAAAATATTTTGCAGGTTAGTAAAACAAAAAAATGTTGTAGTTAACCTAGCTCACTCTTTTGTTTTGATTGTAAATATGAAGAAATATACCTTGATGAGTTGTATCTTTACTAAAATAATATAGTTGTTATCTTTTATTTTTGCTATGATATCATTATAATAGCAACCCATTCTAGGGGTGGAAGCTCTAGATCGGGGTGCTGCAAGATGTGAGGCATACTGTAGTATGATTTTGAATGATATGAGATTGTTTAGCTTTCCTATGCACCATTGTATTTTGATTTTAGATCCACCTGCACAGAGATAACTTTGTTCGGCCCAGGGACGGATGTTCTAGGTTTGAGGCCGTTACATTTTATCTCACGTTACAAATCTATTACTTGAACATTTATTATTGATAAACTCATTTAAATAAAATTTTTAATTTCAAAATTAATTCCTGAGCAACGCACGGGTTAAAATCTAGTTAATCATTTATTTTTCAATTCATGAATAATGCCTAATTATTTTGTTCATATTAACCATAAAATTACTGAAGATAATAAGTTATCAATTTCAGAAGTTTACGCCATTTAAACATTTTAAATGTTGTTTCTAATGCAATTTAATATCTCATCAATTCCAAAAATATCTCATCACACCTAAAAACATATAAATTTTTCAAATGAATTTAGTCAAATACCTAATTAATGAAGTATTGGTAAGGAGATGCCTGATGGGATAAAATATATATATAACAAATCTCCCAATATTACAATGAAATCTGTTTTTCAAATATAAGTTATGTAACGCCCCGCACCTAGATCATCCACTCCTAAGAGGGAAACGTTACCTGGGATTAGGATCGTATGAACTAAAACCTTAATTTTCAATAACAATGATAGCACTTCCAATACATCATCATGTATTACAAGTACATACTAAATAATTCTTCAAAGCATAAAAGTCATCAAAATCACAATAAATAAACTTATCACAAAAATACAAACTTTCCACAACAAGAAAATAAGAAATCTAAAATCTCTAGATCTTGGCAAAAGTTCCTAAAATTAGTTACCTACACATGATAAAATTTAACAAACAAGCTCAAATAGCTTACTAAAGAATTGTGGCTAGGAATCGAAAATAAGATAAAGGGATAAAAGAATTCAACAAACGAATAAAATAATGAACATAGTAGGCCAAATTTCACACAACTACAGATATAAAGGCAGAACTAGCATTTGGTGTATCTGTCACCTTATCTCTCCCAAACATAACAAATAAATCCTTTATCTCTCCACCTCAAGTGGCCACTCAAAGGGGAGCCAATCAATCAAACATATAAGTACGATCGACCACGTGCCTCGGACCAGTGTTTTGAAAACCTATATCCAAGTATCTATGGGACTGCCTAACAATTGAGAAGGCCTATAAGGGACCCACTGCTATCCAATTCCACCTCGTTCTCTCTTCTAAAACTTTATGGGGGCCAACAATGCAAGCAAACATTTGGGCATAAAAGGATTTATCAAACACAAGTTGCCTAATTTAAATGATATGTACTTTCAAAAGAATAGTGGACACAATCATTTGATTCATTTATATTTCAATATGTCAATTCAAACGATATGAGATCTCAAACTAATATCAGCTCAAACAATCAGTTCAATTCATTGCTTAGACGGATCAAACGATATTTTGAGTTGAAAATAGTTTAAAGGAGTGAAACATGGATATATTAAGACAGAAGGGGTTAACATGTCAGAAAAAGTGTTCTGGGCTAGGCACTTCAGCTCCCAAAATGCCGAACTCACTGTCTTGGGCACTGTTGTGCCCAAGTTTGAAATTTTTATTAAAAAAAAGGAAATGGAATAATTTTTTTTCTTAATTTTTGGTGTTTACAATCAAAGCACAAAAGATTAAAAAAAATGGCAAATAAGTCCATGTCCTCAGTACTTCCACAACCCAACATACGTTGCAATGTTGCCCAAGGATTTTCACCACAATGACATAAAGATGTTAAATCAAACACTATTAGCTGATGAGTTTCATATGTCCAAGATGGTCCAAAAGCCATGATCATTCAAGGCAAGGATTCAAAGATTTTCATTATGATAATAGCAAGACATATTCAAGTCCAATAATTCAAGCATAGGAATCATCATTCAAGTGTTCATTTTAAGGTCAATGAGCCAAGAGGAATAGCTATAATCCTTACCTTTGTCCTGAAGCTTCAAATTCAAAGATGATATCCAAAATCCGTAAATGCTTCAAGTTAATCCACCTATTAATACCAAAAATCTTTCAGATACCATGTTACGTTCTTCATTTCAGCTTAATATCATAAAGTTCTCAACAAGTTCGAACCTAAATCTTACCAAAATGGTCGCTTTAGTGTAGGTGTTCCCTATTCTTCCCCTTTTCTTTAAACTTGGAGTGTTGAAATATGTTCTTGAAATGTAAGGGAGATAATAAGATTTGAAGGGAAATTTAGAAAAAGAAATAAGAATGAGATAATTTGGCTAGTCTTCCAAGAGTTGGCAAAATGAACAATTTGCAAAGGCCAATTCCCCTTACTTATACTTGGAGATTGGGGCAATGTTGCAATTACAAAAAGTTTTGGCATGGTGAGGTGTCAAGATGTGGTGGAAGATTGGATTTTCTTCTAACATAAAATAATACTTGGTTAAGGAATTTTTATTTAAAAAATAGCAATATATTTTCCATATTTTAGGGAGTGAGGAGGGCATACAGCTAGCCATTATAAGAATTTTGGCACATTTTTTTAAATATATTTTTTTTGAATTTGACTTGGGCTTTTCAAAAACTTTGGGTCTCGAGTTTGGGCTAAAAATAGATTTTTTTTTTTTTTTTTTTGCCAAAATAATGCAAGTGATCAATTTTTGTTTCTAAGAAAATTTTAATAGATATGATGAAATATTTTCGATTGCAAGAGTATCTCTAATAGTTGTGCCAGAAAGAATTTTTGGTTTTAATTGTGGAAATTAGAAAATATAATTGGAAAAATTTTCAGGTTGTTACACTCTCCTCCTCTTAAAAGAATCTAGTCCCGAATTCATACCTATTGCTCGAATAAATGAGGATATCTTTCTCGTATTTAATCCTTACGTTCTCAAGTGGCATTTTCGAACTTTTGATTTTTCCAGAGGACTTGCCCTAGGGTATTCTTCGAATCCTATGCTCTCGGACTTGATAATCTAGAATTTGTATGGATTGGTCTACATACGAGAGATGATTTTGGATGGGCACATCAATATGCTCTATGATATGTGAAAGATGTGGATGATTTTTCACAATTAGGATACATGGAAGACGTCATAAATTCCTGTGAGGTTCGGCTGAATATCTAATCTATATGCTACTACACTAGTATGTTCAACAACTTCAAAAGGTCCTACATATTTTGGGGTCAACTCTTTGCTCATTCCCATCCTTTGAATCCCTTTCTACGAAGTGACTTTCAAGAACACTTGATCTCTAACGTTAAATTCTAAGTCCTTTCATCACTTGTTGGCATAATTTTTCTGGTGATCTGGGCCCCGTTTTCATATTCTTATTAATGATTGAATTTTATCAATAGCTTCTTATATTGCTTCAGGTCGCAGTTTGTCCTTTTCTTTCCTTGAAATACTTTTGGTTTCATCCAAATCCTAATGTAGAGACAATTTACATTTTCTGTCATATAAGGCCTCGTAGGGTGCCATCTTAATCGAAGCTTGATAACTGTTATTATAGGCAAACTGTACTAAATGTAGATAGATGCTTATCCCAATTTTTAAGAAAATTTAAAATACATGCTTGTAGCATATCCTTTAACGTTTGAATCACCCTTTCTAGAATTTGTATAGATTGGTCTACATACGAGAGATGATTTTGGATGGGCACATCAATATGCTCTATGATATGCGAAAGATGTGGATGATATTTTCACAATTAGGATACATGGAAGACGTCATAAATTCCTGTGAGGTTCGGCTGAATATCTAATCTATATGCTACTACACTAGTATGTTCAACAACTTCAAAAGGTCCTGCATATTTTGGGGTCAACTCTTTGCTCATTCCCATCCTTTGAATCCCTTTCTATGAAGTGACTTTCAAGAACACTTGATCTCTAACGTTAAATTCTAAGTCCTTTCATCACTTGTCAGCATAATTTTTTTGGTGATCTGGGCCCCGCTTTCATAGTCTTATTAATGATTGAATTTTATCAATAGCTTCTTATATTGCTTCAGGTCGCAGTTTGTCCTTTTCTTTCCTTGAAATACTTTTGGTTTCATCCAAATCCTAATGTAGAGACGATTTACATTTTCTGCCATATAAGGCCTCGTAGGGTGCCATCTTAATCGAAGCTTGATAACTGTTATTATAGGCAAACTGTACTGAAGGTAGATAAATGCCTATGCCAATTTTCAAGAAAATTTAAAACACATGCTCATAGCATATCCTTTAATGTTTGAATCACTCTTTCTAGAATTTGTATAGATTGGTCTACATACGAGAGATGATTTTGGATAGGCACATCAATATGATCTATGATATGCGAAAGATGTGGATGATATTTTCACAATTAGGATACATGGAAGACGTCATAAATTCCTGTGAGGTTCGGCTGAATATCTAATCTATATGCTACTACACTAGTATGTTCAACAACGTCAAAAGGTCCTGCATATTTTGGGGTCAACTCTTTTCTCATTCCCATCCTTTGAATCCCTTTCTACGAAGTGACTTTCAAGAACACTTGATCTCTAACGTTAAATTCTAAGTCCTTCCATCACTTGTCAGCATAATTTTTTTGGTGATCTGGGCCCCGCTTTCATAGTCTTATTAATGATTGAATTTTATCAATAGCTTCTTATATTGCTTCAGGTCGCAGTTTGTCCTTTTCTTTCCTTGAAATACTTTTGGTTTTATCCAAATCCTAATGTAGAGACGATTTACATTTTCTGCCATATAAGGCCTCGTAGGGTGCCATCTTAATCGAAGCTTGATAACTGTTATTATAGGCAAACTGTACTAAAGGTAGATAGATGCCTATCCCAATTTTCAAGAAAATTTAAAACACATGCTCATAGCATATCCTTTAATGTTTGAATCACTCTTTCTAGAATTTGTATAGATTGGTCTACATACGAGAGATGATTTTGGATAGGCACATCAATATGCTCTATGATATGCGAAAGATGTGGATGATATTTTCACAATTAGGATACATGGAAGATGTCATAAATTCCTGTGAGGTTCGGCTGAATATCTAATCTATATGCTACTACACTAGTATGTTCAACAACTTCAAAAGGTCCTGCATATTTTGGGGTCAACTCTTTGCTCATTCCCATCCTTTGAATCCCTTTCTACGAAGTGTCTTTCAAGAACACTTGATCTCTAATGTTAAATTCTAAATCCTTTCATCACTTGTCGGCATAATTTTTCTGGTGATCTGGGCTCCGCTTTCATATTCTTATTAATGATTGAATTTTATCAATAGCTTCTTATATTGCTTCAGGTCGTAGTTTGTCCTTTTCTTTCCTTGAAACACTTTTGGTTTCATCCAAATCCTAACGTAGAGACGATTTACATTTTCTGCCATATAAGGCCTCGTAGGATGCCATCTTAATCGAAGCTTGATAACTGTTATTATAGGCAAACTGTACTAAAGGTAGATAGATACCTATCCCAATTTTCAAGAAAATTTAAAACACATGCTCGTAGCACATCCTCTAATATTTAAATCACCCTTTCTGATTGTCCGTCAGTCTAAGGATAAGTTGCAGTGCTGAATACTGAATGTAGACTTCGGCGATTTTCTCAATATTGTATTAAGTTTTGATAGGCAAAAACTGTACAGACTTTGTGAGCCTATCTACCACAACCTAAATACTATCACATCCTCCTCTTAATACACGCATGCCTACTATAATATCTATCGTAATCTAATCCCACCATTTCCAATATAGGATTGGGAGCAGTTGCAATATCCTAGATGGTCTCTGATGCTCCACTTTTATAAGTTGGCAGGTTAAGCATTTCTGAATATATTCGATCAAATCTCTTTTCATTCCTTCCCACCAAAACTTTTATTTTAGTTCTCTGTACATCTTTGTTGCCCCAAAATATACTGAATACTTGGTCTAATGTGTTGCGGACAACACCCTTTCCTGCTTCTTACAAGGACGCACACCTTGTTCTTAAACTACAGTAACCTAGAGACCTATATGTGTCAATCCTGAAATTGGATCCTTTTTGCGTGCCCTATGCAGTCTTGAGCTTCTGCACCCATCCATTCTTCTCTTGAGCCCTTAAGATATCACTATACAACTTTGGGTATATGCTCATATTTGCCTGTTTTCCCTTTTGGCTTAAAGCATCAAAAATGGCATTTGCTTTGCCAAGATCATAAGCGATGGTAAAGTCATAATCTTCTAGGAATTTCATCCACTGTCCCTGCATGAAGTTCAAATTCTTCTGACTGAAAATATATTTAAGGCTCTTGTGATCTGTATAGACTTCTACTTTGACTTCATATAAATAATGACACCATTTGGCTAAAGCAAAAACTATTGCTGCCAATTTCAAATCATGAGTTGGGAAGTTCTGCTCATGATTCTTCAACTTCATTGAGGCATACGCAATCACCCTACCTTTCTGCATTAATACACAACCTAGTCCTTTCTTTAAGGTATCAGTATATACGGTGAACTCGTCTGACCCATCAGACAATGCAAGTATCGGAGCTGTAGTTAATCTTCTCTTTACTTCTATGAAACTTTCTTCGCATTGTTGGTCCTATTTAATTTGTCAATCTTTCTGGGTTAACTTGGTAAGAGGACCAGTTACCTTAGAGAAATTCTAAACAAACTTTCGAGAATATCTTCCTAATCCCAAAAAACTCCTTACCTTAGTAACGGTCTTGGGTTTTTTCCAATTGAGAATTGCTTCTACTTTTTCTAGATTGACTTCAAGACCATTTTGAGAAATTATGTGTCCCAGAAAGGTTACTCTTTTCAGCTAAAATTCACACTTATTGAATTTAACATACAATTGATGCTCTTTAAAAGTTTGAAGAACAATCCGCAAATGTTCTTCATGTTCTTTCTTTGACTTAGAGTATGCCAGGATATCATATATCAAAATTACAGCAAAACAATCGAGATATGGATGAAATACCTGATGTATTAGATCCATAAATGCTGTGGGAGTATTGGTCAATTCAAATAGCATCACTACAAATTCAAATTGTCCATATTGCGAATTAAATGCAATTTTGGAGATGTCTGCTTCTCGTATTTTCAATTGATATACACTTGGTGCAAATCTAAATTTGAATATATTGCGAATTCTTGCAAGTGATTAAAAAATTCATTGATGTAGGGGAAAGCGTATTTATTTTTAATTGTCATCTTGTTTAGTGCTCGATAGTCAATGCATATTCTCATCGTGCCATCTTTCCTTTTCCACAAAGAAGGCCGGAGCTACCTAGGGGAAAGAACTTAGTTGTATGAAATTTTTTTTCCAGCAGTTCCTGCAATTATTTCTTCAATTCTTTCAATTCTACTGGTACCATTCTATATGGAGTTTTCAAGAAGGGATTACCCCAAGGACGGTTTCCATCACAAATTCTATTTCTCGGTCAAGGATTAGTGAATTCAATTTCTCAGGGAATAGTTTTGAAAATTCACTAACTATCCTCACATCTTCAATATAGCTTTGTCTTGAGGCATATTGATCAAATAGGCCAAAAATTCTTATCTTCCTTTCTTAGTGATTTTTCTTGCTCTTACAGCTAAAATGGTAGTTAAACCATTGCTTTTAAGAGTGCTATTAGTATCAATCTTGATTCTGGTGCCCAGCTTGACTGTTTTAGCAAAAAGTCTACTATGATCTGGTGTTGATATAGTCAATCCATTCGTAAAATAAGATCATAATCCTGAATTAGTAGTTCAATAAGGTGAGCAGCAAATTCTTGATTATTTATTTTCACGAGAGAGTTTAAATACCTAAAATAAGTTTTATAACATCCTTATACAAGATTATGAACCTCATAAGGAGTTCTCATAAGTTCTGAGATCAAACCTATTCGCTTTACACATGCAATTGATATAAAAGATGTATAGCACCTAGATCAAACAAAGTTTTACACAAATAGCTTGGGGCTAGACCTTACCTTCTACCACTTGTGTAGGTCCATTCCTCCTTCCCTAACTAGGGTATATGCCTGGGCTTTAACTTCAAGACTTCTAGTTGTGCCCTACTACGGCTAGTTCTGTGTCATATACCTAGCATTTCGATGGTTTATAGAGCAATCTTTTATCATGTGTTAGGAACTTTCATAGACCAATTACTTTCCTTGTTTTTTCCAACATTTATCTTCAGTATGTGAAGTGCCTCATAGAACCCGCGGTTTCGTCCTCCAGCAGCATAAGAAATCTTGCCTCCATGAATTGTTGGGGTTGAATTTCCAGTCATATTTTTTTATTTCTTTCCATAGAAATATTTCTTCACTTTATCTTAGTCAAATTTACCTGGCCATTTTCCTTTCCTTTTTTCATCAATTTTGCTGAGTTCTCGAAATTTCACCTCTAACTTTATCGCCTTTTTTGTCATGTCGTTGTAGTTTGAGGGGTTGCATATAGCCAAGGCACGTCTTAACTCGGGCTTGAGACCTTCTACAACCCTTTTCTTCTTTCTTTCATCTTCCACAAGAGTGTGTTGTGCATGCTGGATTAACCTATTGTATTCGGCATCAAACTCAACCACTGCAAGAGACCTGTGAATTAAGTTCATAACTTTTTCTCCTTCATATCCTTTACTGCCTGAGGAATAAACTTCCTCAAGAATTCAGTCTTGAACTCTTTCCAAGTCTCCTTGACTTTATGTTTTTCCTATCTTTGTTCTATTACAGGTCACTAATGATGTGCTGCTTTTTCTAGAAGGAAAGTGGTGTGCTTCACTTTCTGTTATTTCAAGTAGTTTAGTAATTGAAAAATCTTTCTCGATTCCTATGATCTAAGATTCTGCCTTCTAATTGTCAACTCCACCTTTAAACTTTGGTAGGTTAAATCTTAAAAATCTTGTTAGTGATTTATTCTTTGTATCTGTCTCCTCATCACGGTGTCATTGATTCTATCCTCTGTCCATAAACTGTTGCCATATGATAAAAAGTTGTTCTGAAGCCGGTTCATTTCTCACAGGAGCTGTTCACTATCTAGGTTCATTACGTGGTATGGTGTTTTTTATATTGTTCAGGGTTTGGGTGCTTGAAATTCAGCAGATAAAACCTGCCTGGTCTATCATGTTTCCTAGGTGGTTCATTATTTGTTATATTTCCCCTTGATGCCATAATTATCTGAAATTTGTAAATAAGTGTCTTAGTAAGTTTCCAAGGTTTCTCACTTTATCACAAAAGCTCAAGAACAAGGAACAAATAAGGCACAATACTAGAGGCTCAAGTAATACTTAAAAGCTTCCTTTCTCCACTTAATCAAAGTACATGGTTACACTTAATTCAAGATACATGGTTACAAAACCATCTACAAAAGATTGTCAAAATTAAGATGGTTACATAACCATTTCTATTGTTCACATCTACTTTCCTACTTCCACCATCCTAGATAAAATACTACTAAGTCAAGCTTAGCACTACAATAGTCATTACTAGCTAACTTAGATTTATCTATAATCTTCAAAAGATATACTTATATATTAACAACATCGTCTGCTCTAATCAACCACAACATAATTCGAATCCTCTTCAGATCCTTCTCTTCCTTGCCTTTTTCATCACCCTCTCCAACATTCTCCAAACCTTCTAATTATCTCTCAACCCATGTGAGCTTATCATCGGTCACATGTACATAAGCAGGAGGTCCGCTGGTATAACTTGATATCACTATGTCTTTCTCATCCATGGCTCTGCACTCCTCACTCCAACCTCTTTCCATTTTTTTCACTCATAGATGGCACCAATGGTGGAAACGATACCTCTATTATCGTTCCACCAACTCTTGACCCATCCGTTGTGCCCACCATAACTCCTATCATATTTGGCATTCTCGATTGGTTCTGGCTTATCAAAGCATGGTACATGTTCTCCCTTAACATAATCTTGTACAATCCACTCCATCACAAACATGGAGTCCGTTACTTGTCTTATCATGTCCTCATACTGTGCGGTCATGCCCCGAATAAGTTGGGCTAAGTACATTAGATTATTAGAGGCTTGATTCTTCATATTTATATATTGGCTTTGGTGCTTTGCGACCATACATTGAATCTCAGTATATTCCCACTTCTCAAACACATGATGATACTTACATTGGCCAAGATAGGCTTGTTTCCAATAGGATATTTCCTTATCCTTCTCAACCAGCTTCGCCTCAAAGGCCTTCTCTTTCACCTTTTTCAATAACCCTATGTTACTCTAACTCAAGCTATGATCGGATTCCTCCTATTCATTAACTTTTCATTTTCCCTGATCCATCTTACCAACATTACCAAGAGGAGTCATCAAAAGAGTTAGTGACTAAGATACGAAGAAAAATGCAAGATACTGTAACAAATATTCTATCTTAGACTCTGATACTACCTATAACGCCCTCCACCTAGAGCATCCACCCTAGGTAGGAAATGTTACCTGTGGGTAGGATCGTCTAGACTAAAACTTTAATTTTCAATAACAACGATAGCACTTCCAATACACCGTCATATATATACTAAATAATTCTTCAAAGCGTAAAAGTCTTCAAGATTACAATACATAAACTTATCACACAAATACAAATTTTCCATAATAAGAAAATAAGAAATCTAAAGTCTCCAGGTCTTGGCAGAAGTTCTTGAAGTTGGTCACTTACACATGATAAAATTTAAGACATAAGTCCTAATAACTTGGAAAGGAATTATGGCTAGGAATAAAAAACAAGATAAAGGGATACAAGAATTCAAGAGACGAATAAAACAATGAACACAATAGACCAAATTTCACACAACTAGAGATATAAAGGCATAGTATTTGGTAAATCTATCACTGTTATCCCTCCCCAATATAACAAATAAATCCCTTATCCCTCCAATTTCTCCTTTGACTGGCCACTCAAAGAGGAGCCAATTAATCAAACATATAGGCACAGTCGATCGCATGCCTCGAACGAGTCCTTTGAAAAATCTATCTCCAGGTATTCGCGGGATTATCCAACAATTGGGAAGCCCTATAGGGGATCCACTAAGGTCTAATACCACCCAGTTGTCCTTCCTGAAACTTCCCAGGGGCCAACAATATAATCGAACATTTGGATTTACAAGGATTTATTAAACATAAGTTTCCTAATTCAAACAACACATAGTTTCAAATAAATATCAGACACAATCATGTTATTCATTTCGATTTCAATCGGCCGATTCAAATGATATGAGATCGCAAGCCAATATCAGCTTGAACAATCGGTTCAATTCGTACCTTGAACATATCAAATGACATTTCAAGTTGAAAATGGCTCAAAGAAGTGGAACATGGACTTATCAAATTAGAAGGGGTTAAGATGTTGAAAAAAGTGTTCTAGGCTGAAGCGCCCAAAATGCCAAACTCACTGTCTTGGCCGCGATGGCGCCCAAGTTCGAATTTTTTTTTAAATAGGAAACGACAAAGAAAATTCTTTTTTTATTTTAGTGTTTATAATCAAAGCACAAAATACATAAAAAATGGCCACATAAGTCCAAGTCTTCACCACTTCCACAATTCAATATACATTGCAACATTGCCCAAGGATTTTCATCGCAATGACATCAAGATGATAAATCAAAAAAATATTAGGAATCTTAATGAGTTTTATGTGTCCAAGAGGATCCAAAAGTCATAATCATTCAAGGCAAGGATTCAAAGATTTTCATTATGAGAATAACAAGACATATTCAAATCCAATAATCCAAGCATACAAATCATGATTCAAGGTTTCATTTCAAGTTCAATGAGTCAAGCTGAGTAGTCGTGATCCTTACCTTTGCCCTTAAGCCTTAAATCCAAAGATGATATCTAAAATCCCTAAATGTTTCAAGTTAATCTATCTATTAATACAAAAAATTCTTCAAATACCATGTTACATTCTTCATTTTAACTTAATATCATAAAGTTCTCAATAGCTTTGAACCTAGATCTTACCAAAATGGTTGCTTTAGTTTAGGTGTTCCCTATTCTTCCCCTTTTCTTTAAACTTGAGGGGGGGTTACATGGAAGGATAACATGGGTTTGGGGTATTTAAACCCCCTTAACCGATTGTTTACTTTGGAAGGCAAGAAACCCGGGCCAAACCTTTGAGCCCCCGGCGGCTGGAAGGTTAATGAAGGGTTATTTGACCGTCTGAATTTGGTGGGTTTGTGAAGGGTTAAATAAACCTTCATGTTTTTTTACTTTTATACCCAAATTGTTCAAAAAATTACATTAAATGCCATTGTTAAATTAGCTTAGACTATTTGGAGCTAAAGCACTTCAACGATAAGCCTTGGCGCACGAAGAAATATCATGTTTTGAAGGGTACAGACTAATTTGTGCCAAGGCGCAATAACATCAAGCCGTGGCTTACTGAATATAATCATAATCTTTTTTTATCAAATGATTTTGAGCCAAGGCATTTTAGCAATAAGCCTTGGCGCATGCTTTTTTTTTTTAATATTTGTATTCGATTGCAATTATTCAAATCGTATTCATATCCGTATCTAAATGTTATTTTTTTATGTCCATTATTCAAATATGTGTGTGTGTGTATTTTTGGATATATTGGTTTAATCAATTTAGGAAGACCAACAAATACAACTTGTAAGATAAAATAACTAAAAGTCCATAATCTAATTATATACAATATTTAAAATATATTAGAAAATGTTAAAATATATTATGTATAATTTTTTTGAAATATAATTTAATATATGAATTTATTCATAGAATATCTTATATATAAATTAACATTTTAAATATTATTTATTCCATATGAATAATGGATATAATCGAATATATAAATGGATATACCAAACGGATATGTATTTGAAGCGAATATTAAACGGATTGAATATATGATTATCATATTCGTATCCGTTTATAATCGGATATCTCATAATAGAATACGGATAATATCCGTTTTAAAAGGATACGAATAATTTCTAGTATAAACGAATACAAATGCGAACGATAATCAAATTTTCGAATATCCATTACTGCTAAACACTCGTGCTATGTTGCAAGAAGAGTGCGCTTCGGCGCAATTCATTACAAATTTTCTGAAAAAAGAAAATGTTTAACGAATCATGCTAAGACACATTTCTATATGCTGCAGCACAATATATAATTGAAAGTATTGAATAATGAGGGCAATTTTGGTAATTTAATAATTAATCTACCATACACCAAACCCTTGAAGTAAACACCCTTTACAATTTAGTTTATCAAACCATCACAAACTACTAAAGTAAACATAACCCCAAATCCTATTTTTCCTCTATAAACCATCATTTAAACCCTCCATAACCCAAACCTCCAATAACCTATACTCCCACAGTAAACCAGCCCTTGGAGTGTTGAAATATTTTCTTGAAATGTAAGTAGATAATAAGATTTGAAAAAGGGAAATTTAGAGAAAAGAAGAAGATCGACATAATTTGGCTAGCCTTCCGGAAGTTGGCAAAATGAACCATTTGCAACTCTCCTTACTTTCAGTCGAAGATTGGGGCAATGTTACAATTACAAAAATTTTTGGGCATGGTGAGATGTGAAAATGTGGTGGAAGATTGCATTTTCTTCCAACATAAAATAATACTTGGCTAAGGAATTTTTATTGATAAAATAGCAAGATATTTTCCTTATTTTGGTGTTGGAGGGGGGGTGGGCGTGGGGGGTATAGATGGCCATTATAAGAATTTTGGCACATATATATATATATATATTGAATTTGATTTGGGCTTTTGAAAAATTTTTGGTTTAGGGTTTGCGTCAAAAATAAGTTTGTTTGCGGCCAAAATAATGCATGTGATCAATTTTGTTTGCAACAAAAATTTTAATAGACGTGATTAAATATTTTTGGTTGCAAGAAAATCTCTCATAGTTGTGACAGAAAGATTTGGGGTTTAAATTTTGGAAATTAGAAAATATAATTAAGAAAATTTTCGCATTGTTACGAGTTACCTCAACAATGATGAAGAAGAGTATTTATAACAACCAAATTTTACCATATGTATTACTTCATGCGGCGCTATCTTGAGTGATGATATCACTCATAGGCCACATCTAAGACCATTTAGTTTGAGTAATACTTTTTGAGACATTGCGGGTTGGGATTGGGTTCAATTGGAAAACATGCAAAGAGACACAGATGTCTTTAGGTGTCTATATTTGAACGTGAGATTTTGGGTATAAGCCCTTCTCTAATAAACTCATTTTATTACTCTCTTAACTTCGGATCTATGAGTACAGGCATGATGGAGAGCTCGAGCTCAAGCTTATCAAGCACGATAGTTTTTGAGTCTTATTTTGAGCTGAGCTTAAGCTAGAGCTCAATCTCGGTTTACAAAACCTATGTTGTTTCAAAGTTTTAATTTCTTATAAGAATTGAATCTATTATAATTAAACATATTATTGATATAAATAAAAAAATAAAGTTATAATTAAACGTATTATTGATATAAATAAAAAAATAAAGAAAAAATTATATTAAAACTAGCTTCACTAAGTCTCCATATTTAAGAAATTTAATTTAGGTCAAAAATTTTATTGTTGAAGTTTTAGAGTGAAACATTAATGAAGTATGTATTTTCGACAAATAACTGTAGATCATAGATGGATTTGGGTATTTGACTTTATTTTATGGTAATTCCTCTAAATAATATTAAGAAATCATTCAAAATGTATCATATGGTTATGCCTGCATAAATTATTAATAGTTCATTTCTAACACTGATTAATGATAATAATATTACATCAGAGATGAGAGAGAAAAGTATTAGTTGGATAAATTTAACAAACAAAATAACCTAGTTTAATTCAGCAAGATCATTATTACAATGTTTCAAGTATTTTTAATCATTGTTAAATATTAAAGTAAAAACTAAAGCATTTTCAAATAAGTTTTACCTTTATTACTAAAGATCAACAATTTTCGTGACATTATTATATAATAAAATATTAACTAGTAGTTCTTTTCAGTTATTATGAAAGAATTTTTTTCATTTCTAAATTGTATTATTAAGTATAAAGTACAAAATTTATCCACAAAATATTATTTGTGTGAATTGCCCAATTTATGAGTTTAGGATTTCCTGGTTTATTATATAATAGTTAATTCCTTTATTGTTTATATATTGGAATTTGAATAATGTTACTTCCAATCAAATAATATTTCTATGATTCAAACACTTTTTTCTTTTTTTCATATTTCTCGAAGTCTATATATCATGCTATTATTTCTTACAAATTATAGTTAGTAATTTGTAAATTAATTTTTATTATTTTATATTTAACGTATAAGTGAAAAATAGAAATGAATTATATTAAAAATTATTTTCATTATGTAGTGTATACTTTTTAAATTTTGTTTTTAATATTATTTAATATATATTATTGCTTATATACATATATATATATATTATGTAGGAGGTCACGAGACTTTGAGCTACTATATTGGGCTCGAGCTCGAGCCAAGTGAGCTCACGAACTAGCTCGACTCGTCTTGCACTTCTAAGTTTGAGGGTATTAAACGTTGTTTCGATTCCATTGCGCTAAGCTAAAAAGAAACTCTCTAAAACGTTTAAGTTATTCTCTTAAGAATATTGGAAAAGTCATTGTAATTATATTTGTAAACTCATATATAAAGCATACGTTATCGTAATTAGATTTTGTGTATTCATCAAGTCTTGACGTTCAGAAATCATTTAATTTGTAAAACTGTATTTCTCCCAAGTAATTAACACCCGTTTGTGAATTTATAAAATGATCGTCTCTTGTTTGATATTAATCCCAACACAAATTTTACTACTGTTTTTTATGTATATTTAATGAATACAATTTCTCTGAAATAATATTTAAATGGATAAATACACAGCTGTAGGGAAAATAAAAAAGGTGGGGTGGGGTAGGGGAGTGAGTGACCGAGGTATCTCTCTCTCTCTGTCTCCAGCCTCCACCGACCTACCTGGCTACCCGTCCCATATCCCCTCCGTTTTCTATTAATTTCTAAAATAATAAAAATTACCAAACGACAGATAATGATGGCAATAATCACTTTCTCCATCTTCATTACCATTGTACTATCAATTTCTCCATCCCCACTATGCAACTAATGACAACTGCTTGTCAATATTAAACACCCGAATTTAATTAGAAAAAAGGGGCCACCCAAATATCTTTGGTTTCCTTGAATTTTTCTATATGGTATTTCCCTATTCCTCTCCCGGAGCCAAACAATACTAAATTCCAAATGGGCTTCGCAATTGGGAAGAATGATAGAGAGAGATAAGGAAAGCACATCTCCACCTGCAATATCGCCAGCTATCAAATAGATGCCCATGGCGGCCAACCACTATTTGCATTTGCTTGTGATTCTTTTCCCAGTACTGTTTTTCTAAAGAAGAGAGAGAGAGACGTTTAATTTGGTGTGTCGGTGTATTTTGTAAGTTAGTTTTGGGTCATAAAACTTGCTTTTAGGGGAAAATAAACGTGGCTTCTTGCCCAGATGACAAGAGCCTTAGGCTTGAAGCCGCAGGCTATCAAAACCACAGCCACCCGCATGCCTCTCGTTTCTCTATTTGTCATTTCTTGATGCCTTCTGTCCGATTTATACAGCCCCTGTAGAACAAATTCATAAATATTTTTCCAATCAGAAAGGAAATATATCGAGAGGATTTAATTTCCAGCTCTGAGTGAGAGATATGGAGGGCGGCGGCGGCGGCGCTACCGCAGGTGCCGGTGCAACCAGAGCTGTGAGCCAAAGGAGAAGCGATAAGCAGTACAAAGGTATAAGGATGCGCAAGTGGGGAAAGTGGGTGGCCGAGATTAGGGAGCCCAACAAGCGATCGAGAATCTGGCTTGGCTCCTACTCCACACCCGTCGCGGCTGCGCGAGCCTACGACACCGCCGTATACTACCTCCGCGGTCCGAATGCAAAGCTAAACTTCCCCGACGAAATCTCCACCGGCGGCGGGCTGAAGGACCTCTCGCCCGCCTCCATACGGCAGAAGGCCGCCGAGGTGGGCGCCAGAGTGGACGCCCTCCACACAAGCACGTTGGCGGCGGCCGCTCATGGGGACCATGCAATGATTAACCATGAATCGATGAAAACATCATGGTTTCAAGACAAGATTGATCTGAACAAGAAGCCCGAGCCTGAAGATCTTGATGAGTACGGGTGACGAAGAAGTCAAAATTTGACTATATACACATTTTCATTTCAATTATAGCTAATCTTTTCTAATCATAGGGTGTGGTGGTAACATGCACCCCAATTCAGGAATATATGTATATGATCTTAGTCTGTAATTTTTGTTCTAGTTTCTTGGATAGAACAGTTTGGTGGTACCTATTAATTAATCTGAATATATATTTAGCTATATTTATTATAAGTGGAATTGATTAAAGGTTTTATAGTTAGAATTGACGAGAGAGAGTATGTTTCACAATTGCAGTTCATGTGATGATGATTTAGGGTACGGAGGCAGGGAACAGGCCTGGACCTACCATTGGTCGAGTCGGGTGCGAGTGGCTATTAATTTGTAGCTAACTAATACTAGCTGGGGAAAAAGGAGTATGAGATTTGGATTTGCGGATAGGCTTTTGTTTCTATATTTTTCTCGATCATGTCTTCCCCAGTACTGTAATTGGTGGGCGCCACCGCACTGAACAGCCGCCCGCCCGCCAGCCAGCCGTGCCCCTGCAAAAGATAGAGACAATTGCTGAAGTTTTTTAATGTCAAAATTGTTGCTGATCAGCCTGCGTTTTCAAATCAATTGAATGAGTTATCTCATCGATAGTTCCCATAATTCCAGGGATTCAGAATACTTGAGATCATATTCTGCACAATGGTCGCAGATACTGGAACGGAGCCACTGTTCTAGTTCAATTTCAATGTCACAAAATCGTCGTAATTGTTTCACATTTTTTGGTCTAAAATGTTGACTTTTCTTTAAGAAAAAAGTACAAGAAATATTCGAACCATGCTTAACAGGAACGTGGGAACCATATCTCTATGGTGGTAAGTTTTCCATCTGAATTGATGTGGTTTTGGACTTTTGGTGTGTTCTAATAACGCGAATTAGTTATTTGTTCGCAGTTATTATTCAATCCTGACATCTCACGATGTTGGGAATTTCTTTAGGAATCCTGTCACTGCTTTTGCATGTGTCTTAAATTATTTAGAATGAAAAAAAAAAAAAAAAAATCAAACATGGCAAATTTTTTGGTGTCAAATGGAAATAAATATCAAAGATGACACAATTTTATGTTGTTACAATAATGGTCTTGACAAATTTAATAATGATAAAGATTGTATTAAATATGTTACTATCGACCTTCAGTGACATATGCATTGTAATAATTTTGTGATAATGAAAATTTTATCATAAATTATAGTGATAATTTTTGTTATCATTAGCTTTTGATATACGTATGTCACTTATTTTCTATAATGACAATTTAAAATATTAGTTTTCACCACTATGTCGTTGGAAAAGAAAATACTATTGTCACTTATTAACTAGGGATAATTATATCTATACCCCTTGAGGTTTATCATAATTAGCAAAACACCTCTAATGTTTGGATAATCATTATTGCATCCCCCGGTATACAATATAACTAATGTATAATTACAATTGCATCATCTGAATATATGCATAATTACAATTAGACCTCTAGGCTAATGCATATAATATTAAAATTGCACCCTCTTATATATTCAAAAGGTGTACTTGTAATGTTTAGAATTTTCAAAGGTGTAGTAACTGTCCAAATTTCACGGGATGTAATGGTATTATTCAAACATCAATTATGATGAACCTCAGGGGGTGTTGAAAGAATTATACCTAAAAACTATTATAAGTTGTATATAGAAAATCATTGTTACTCAATTTATATTATTAGTGACAATTTTCTCCTTGTCACTTAATTTCTTGTTACTAATGTTGTATTATGTTATATTCTTTGTATTGATGTTACAAAGATACAGCATAAGAAATATCTAAATTATAAATATTTGACCTAAAATTTTGTACCTTATACAAAATATGAAATCTATCTTGCATATACAAGACTACGAGCGCATTTTTATGTATGTACACATGTAGTCAACAGTTGATGGTGCGTGTGCAAAATTGTTTGATGTGTGTGTGAATGAATCGGTCTGATCTTTACGGTGGGAACCCTGGGATCTGGACAAACTTCATTTGTTTGGTGTCAACCCCAAGGTCCCCATTTGATGATGACTTCGGGGTTAATTACGAGCATTTTTTTCCCCCTTTTTCTATTCAAATTAAGGTCAAGTCCAGCCCTATTGGCCCCATTATATATATCAATAATAATTGAGAAAACAGAAAAGGTGTAAGAACAAGCATATGAACGGACAGACAAAAGTTGTGGATTGTTGCGCATGAATTCTTCCTGGACAGTGGATACTTCGTAAAGCTCGCTATGCAAGATTTTATATCCATACTTTATTTGGTTAACGTCCAGTTATCACAAGTAATTGAAAACAAGAATATGAACCAAAGCTTGCTGATCTTCGAGATAAAGTAAAAATAAGTTGATTATGTAGGTTTTTTTTTTTAATTATTTTGTTATGTATATTGTTCATCTCGTTAGAAGATAATAAACTTTAGGGAAACTTACAGTTACACACTTGAGGTTTGATGTAATTATAAGTAAACCTCCTCAATTTTGAAAAAATACATGCTAAATTCATCAACAGGTATCCACAAATAAACTCAGTCGTCAGTCAAAATAATGAAATTTGCATACAATGCTTGTGATAATGCAAAAAGGTCTACCTGTAATTGCACCAAAACTCAAGGAAGTTCTCTGTAATTATTCCTAAAATTTATTAAATATTGTTTTTTTATTACAAATCTTTTTACTAAATAATTTCTAATAACATATCAAAAATAATATTATTTAACAATATAGAAAATTATTTATTAAACATATATTATTCTTCATGACATATAAAAATACCAAAATTTTCAAAAAATTATTTATCCAAAAATAATATTTATATTTTTAGTCACATATTTCTGTTATTAATTAAAAATTAATTTTTCTATAATACAACAAAATTTTTAACATTCAAAAAGTTATTTACTACATATTATTAAAACAATATTTATCAAAATGTAATATTTAATTTTAGTAATATATTCATCACCTAAATAATTAATATTATGTTAAATAATATCAACAAAAAATATTTTATGAATAATTATAGTTACAATCCAAAAACTTGGCATAATTACAAGTACACTCCCTAAGGATCTTTCGAAATTGCATTGTTTCCGTTAAGGTTTTCTTATGATTGTTGGCGGTAGGGGTTGTAAATGCAGTTTTTCAACCCACATGAAGTTTACCTATAATTATGTCAAACATTGAGAATTTGGCCATAATTATAATCCCTGAACTTTAGGAATAGAAGAAGATAGAGTATTTTCAATTTTGTATGCAATTCTTAAGGCATGTGTTTCAGTGATTGCATCACGCTAAAAAGACGCTGCATGAGACACATAAATTTCTCAAAGCTTTTCTTTTTTTTAAAAAAAAAAAAAAGAAAAAAGAAAAAAGAACCTCCCTCATAGTGCCCTCACTTGTATCAACGCAACGATAATCCATGCTGTCTCTTAGTCATAAATAACTTTCCGTGAAAATATTAAGAATTCAAACGTGTAGCTTGATTAAAATTTTATAAAATTATTGTACTAGCTACTAAACTACCGGATTTGCCCATATGGATCATCGCCAAAGAACACGTAGAGCTTGCGAAGGGCAAAGCAAAATCATATAAATGCCCCAATTGATCACGACTGAAGAGGCGGAATCCTTTCTACGCAAGAAACAACATTAACTATTAACTAAAAGAAAAAAAGAATCTCAACGGAGGCTCCGTATCTCAAGTCAACACTTCTTTCGCGTTAACCATCATAACCCTGAGTTTGGACCGCATCAGGACTTTCCCTTTATGCACATGTACATAAATCATGATAGAAGATTGCTACACCGATCTCCCGTTTAATTGAAAAAAGTGACACTAACAACTCATAGCAAGGAACTAATTTGATTCAACAATGAGCCTATCTATCATTCTTGGAAGGAAAATTTATAAAATTCACTAAACAAAGTGGTTCATATTAAATCATTAATTTGGTTGATTGCAGGTGAAGCTCAGCACTTGTCAACAATGTAAAGAGGTTAGGCTGCTAAAGTGCAAAAAATGAAACATGCAGAAAGCCTTTAGCTTGGAAAATAACAATGAATCCAATGGAATGGACCAGTTTTCTTTTCACATTTGAGTCCTGATTTCATATTGTTCTCATCAAATACAGTTAATCTACATCCTATAATTGGTATTGTCATCATCGAAAAGATGCCTAAACACGTATTAGTATATGGTTAATACAATAATATTGCAACATATCATGGGGATAATACAAGGATAAATATTATGATGCAACTCGACTTCTTTAATGATGAAAGAAAACCCTGGCCGGTCAACAG
The DNA here is from genome assembly GCA_014898755.1 of Handroanthus guayacan. Taxonomy (NCBI): domain Eukaryota; kingdom Viridiplantae; phylum Streptophyta; class Magnoliopsida; order Lamiales; family Bignoniaceae; genus Handroanthus; species Handroanthus guayacan. The sequence continues at coordinate 324,831 of JACFYI010000082.1, forward strand.
AAAACCCTTATAAAATAATAAGCTACTCTCACCATTCACGTTAACTAAAGAAATAATTTTGTAGTTCAACCACCGGCCAAATTATGGGATGAAGAGAAATGCAAGATACCAACTATTAGCTATTGATGCAGAGGCTCCACATAGAACCGATTTATACCATTATAGTAAGTTATCATTAAGGGCCTCTTTAGATAAAACTATTATCAGATCTAATCCTGCTATAGCCATTGGTTTTACTTAATTTCTAAAGCAATATAACTACTCTTTCTTGGTAGAAACGTAGATTAAACAAACTTAGGATTGGGGCCTTCAATCAACCTTAATATCTTCCATCATGCTAAAATTTTTACACACATATTATGCAGGTTTCAATAGAATATACAGCTAAAAGATCAAAGATATGTTAATCTTCCTTGTTCATGTTCTGCAGTGGCAGTTCTCAACATCCAGCTTGGAAGAATGAATTCACCAAATGATTTCACGTCTGTATGCTGCTGTTGCAGTTTTGCATGTTCCTAACCTTATGCCGCTTCCATAGTTCGTCCGATTTGCAGAGCAGCTCTTGATAATTTGTAATTCATGTTTAAACTAGAATTTTCAAGATTATGGCTTCTTGAAATGCAAAAACCGCCACCATCAATTTTGACCAATAGGATTGCATGTTGATTTCAAGAATTGTGGCTGTAGCATACAATTTTGATTAAGTAACTAATCCTTAATTAATAAAGGATTAGAGCAAAGAAGTTGGACAAACATTCTAAGGCGGCAGCACACAATTTTGACCAAGGATGAAAATTGAGAAAATTCTCCTAAGAACATGAAGCCTCCAAACCGCCTCTTGAAGCCTCCAAGTCGCCTAACATTTTGTTATAAATTAATGCTATGTATTCTAGCAAAAAAAAAAAAAAAAAAAAAAAAAAA
>JACFYI010000082.1:329918-392081 GCA_014898755.1 Handroanthus guayacan
CGAACGGCGGAGCTCTAGGGATTTTGACTTTGGTGAAGAAACAGACTTGGGGGGGAGAGAGAGGATTGGAATGTCGTTTTCAGATCTGGTCCTGTTATTCTTGTGTATTGGCATTTCGCGGCGGTTATAAAACCCCCGCAGTTCCGCCGCAGTTCCGTTGTTATTTTAAATATAGCGGCGGTTTACAAAACTGCAGCACAATCTTAAGTTTCGCGGCGGTCCTAAACCGCTGCATATAGCTCGTTATTTAAACATAGCGGCGGTTATAAAACCTCCGCGCATTTTTGCATTTTGCGGCGGTCATGAACCGCCGCAGAAATACCATTTCGCGGCGATTTTGTAGGAACCGCCGCATAGTACTGTTCATTTTGTGGCGGGCGCTTTAAGCGCCGTTTCAACCGCCGGAGAATGATCTATTCGGAGTGGTTTTTATTAACCGCCGCAAAACGATCGCTGCAACAGAGCGAATTTCATGTAGTGACAACTCTTACGACATTTCCTCAAGTGATGATTCCGACCTTCAAAATCAAAACATTTATTACACACACACACACACATATGCACACACATAATCACATATGTGCAGGGCGCACACGTGCGTATGCACAGAGAGAAAGAGAGAGAGAGACATACACACACACACATATATATATATATATGTTGAGAAAAGCAGGATAATTCATGCAAAAAAAGAAAAAGAAAATATCCATATAAGGAAATGATGTGGCAGGTCCTCCCCAGCTTACCGTCATCATCCACTACAAGAAGATGGCGATCTTCTGTCTCAAGCAGCAATCTGTCAATTAATGACAAGATACAATGTCAAAATTTCAGCCTCTATTTTATTAAGTGCAACGCGAAACAACTGATACGACGTCAAAATTTCAGTTGCTACTTTATCGTGTGCAACGGGGAATAGCCAACAGGATGCCAAAGTTTCAGTTGCAATTTATTGAGTGCAACAGGAAACAACAAATACACTGAAATCAAGTACAAGTGACTACCTTGCAGTATCATTCATGTTGGTTAATCTATATAGCATTTTAATTAATAATTAATTAAAGTGCTACATAGATTCCAATTAACTTTTAATACCTATTTTAATTTTCCTCCTAATTTAAATTGTCTTCTTGAATCAATTAATCCAACTATTGAAATTAATTGAATTAAATTAACCATTAATTTAATTGGAATAATTTGACTCTTCCAATTAATGTATTCAAGAAAGACCAATTTTGACTTTAGTTAAACATTTTGACTTTTAGTCAAAATCCCACTTCTTTTGCCTAAATCTAATTTAAACAATTTTTCTCTAATCCAAATAGAGAATCTCTAATAAATTTATACTGTGACTAAATCGAGAAAGGCGTGTGACCCATTAGATTCATCAATTCATTAGACATTGGCTCGTAACTTTTACGATTTACAACTAATTAAACTATTCAATAAGTCACTTATAGAATTAATATCTATTAATTCTAAAGTACCCAATCTCTATGGTCGATGTCTAACCATAAGCCTACGGAGTCCAATTCATTGGTGAATTAATTGTGGTGCGAACCTTACCTACTTACGCGTACCGTGCATTTTCAGCGACCCTAATAGCTCAGTAACTATACATCTCTTCTTAATGATTAATTCATTCGTGAGTTTGATATTAAAAACTCCTTTCCAAATTAACACACCACGTTGCACAAGGATTTTCTTGAATCAAATCATCATAAAAGCATAGGAGATATTTTCGTTCATCAAGACGAAGAAACGGATCCCTTCTTGGAACTCACAAATCTCTATATATAGATAGCTTGTAACCAATGTGCACCTCATGTGATCTGCTAGCAAGTGATCGAGACGCATACCAAAGAGCAAGGATCTACCATAAAGTTACCATGATCCCTCAAGTCTAAGGATTAATTATATATACTATCATAAAATAGAGAATATACTATTACCGAATGCCACTACAATTGTCTCATGAAATTCCCTATGTCGGGTCTCTCAATGAACTTGTTCTTCTAACCAGTACCCACTAATATGTACTGGTGTCAACTACTCCGATTATCTATGAAATGGGATAATAATTCAACTCTTTAAATTATGTGTCATCAATGCAAGCTTGTCCGAATCCAAAATGTCCTCATGTCAAAGATTTTATGGCTTGGAGAATTTTAAGATCAAGACATCTAGAGACTAATTTCATGATCACCATCATATGCATAACCTAGCCTCATAGCCTCATTGATCTAGATGACTTCTTTCATATTCATTGTTGATAAGACAATATTAGATAATATGAAGAAGATGGCCATTTTATACTGGAGCTCACTTGATATTGATGCCAATATTAGACATCGGGTTTAAAGATCATCTTCCCACCAATGATTGACGGTTTCCTGCATGTTTTCCTTTGCATCATCAGGGATGGTATTGGGGGAACTTTGTGTCAAAACATAAGTCCTCTTCTCGGAATAAAGTACAATTTTACAATTGTTAAATTTCGTAGCTAAGCACCATAGTTAGGACCGGCAAGTTTATTAGCTTCCAAAATTACGGAGAGTGAATTTTTAGCCATTTGAAATTATTGATTTCAAAAATCTACAAAAACGAAGAAGAGAATATAAGTATTTATTCGTGCAATATATTAAAACATGGTATCGTCTTGTATCATGAGTTATCTCCCACTATTTTCTTCAAATTTTATGCCCTCTCATAAAATTAGGGAAATCATGTTTCCTAGTAGGTTTTAGGACCCTTAAGAATTATTTATAGACCCACGAGACGTAGCTATCTACAAATAACTCTTTAGGTAGGTAACTAACTTTACCAATTGCATCAACTATGCAACCCCTAAATTGTTTTGCCTCATCTTTCGTATAGACCCACGAGACATAGCCATCTATATGATTTGATGTTAAGTTTAACCCACCAATCCTTCTTTACAATTAACTCAGTTATGGACATCCCAGGAGACGTCGCCAATGCGACAATTGCACTAATTAAAAGAGCATCTCATGCTTGAAATAGTGATCATAGCTTTCCAAGTAGGCATGTTCCACGACACGTAGTCAACATGCCTACCCAGTAGCAGCTCATGTCACATACTTATTGGCGGAAGGCATAGAACATTAAATCTCATTTAACTTGTCCATTAAAACTTAATAAAAATTTTCTTGTGAAAAATACTTAGACATTCTAAGTGAGGGATTTATTTCAAAATTAGCCAAGGCCTCATCAATGTTTTATTTACTCTTATTTAGGTTATCTATCCTAAGCATGCATCACTGTACATCACAAAGATAATAATCATAAATAAGTAAATAAAGCAACCTAGCATGCTCCTAGGATGGATGATTATGAGTCCTGGCTAAATAATGCACTTAGAACCATTAGTGTATTACTTAGTGATTTAAGGTAAATAATTAAATGAATAGATCCTATCTATTACATATGACCATGCATACATGGCCTTTATGTCTTGAGCTCTTTCATCTTCCTTTTCTTGATTATATTATATACCATACATACATGGCCTTCAAGCAAAAGAAAAAGAAGAACTCACCATCCTAAAACTACTCTCATTACAAGATAGAAAGGAGGCATACAAGTCCCATTTAATTACAAATCCAATTAATAAATCAAATCATTAAAATCATTTTTAATGAGGCTCATAATCGTCCCACACATCCATTCAATATCAAATATTCATCATATAAATGCTTGAAATTGAATAAACAATAATTAATTAAACATTTATTGTATGAATATATAATTAAAAGCAAGTTAGTACGTCATATGCCACTGGAAATTGTTCAATGTAAATCATCAATTAGATATGGAATTAGACATGGTTTTAAATCATCTTGAGGTTTCTAAAACCCTCCAACATCCTGGGAATGATTTCAAACACCATAGGAGATCAAATTATATCAAGACTTGGATCAAAACCTCATTAGAATTTCTTATGGCAGATTCAAAATTTTGCCTCGGGTTTAATTGGCAGCCCCTGTTCCAAAAATTCTAATAAATTTTTCTTGATTTCAAAAATCACCAAATTTGAACCATAGGTTTCCAACTCATTTTAGATTACTCAAAAAAATCAAGGAACATGAAAACAACATCAATTAGAGCATGAAATGACTTTATTTCTGCAAGGTCGGAGCACAGATTGTGTAATTCTCGGATCTGAATAGCAGTGCATGTTCTAAGATTTTTAGAAAATTCTACTTAACTCCAAAAGTCACCAAATTTAAACCATAGGTTCCCAACACATGGTAGATGACTCAAAAAATTAAAGAGGATAAAAACAAAGCCATTTGGTACACAAGAATATGTCAAACCCAAGAGTCAAGTGTGCCTGGGTTTGTAGAAAACACCAACATGTTCTAAACACACCTTTTCATGCTCTAATTGATGAGTTTTTAAATCCAAACCATACTAGATCTAATATAATATATGTATATTGATCTCATATGAGTTTTAAAATAATTAATTTCAGAAATTAACATTAATTCCACATCTAATCACAAGATCAACATCAACAACTCCAATCATACAATTATATTAAATCTAGACATGCTAGGTCATCATATAGCATCAATTATCACATAATTCATATAGATCCAAGCGACATTCAAGATTTAGTGACCTCCAACTCATTAGATTGAATCAAGATCACTAGATTTAACGTCAATCCATCACATGAATCAATGTTTAAACGAATATAAAATCTAGCTCATATGATTCAGCTCGGATACCACTGAAGGAGAAGATTAGGCTAAAATAAAATCAAACACAGCAGAAATAATCATTCATCCCCATGAATAAAAGCTTAAATCTCCATAGGATCCTCATATGAGTCTAGAATTTGGATTAGAGAAGAGAAAACCAACCATACATGCCACAAATTCAAGCTTGACCGAAAGTTGGTCTCCTTCTCTTGATCAACTTTTGATCTACTCCAAGCTTGAAGAATTCAATCCTAATCTTGATCAAATCTTCAATTCTCCGATTGAATCTTCAAGAAACCGAAAAATTTCTCTAAAGCTTGAAGAGGCTGTGAGCTATGCCATCAAGATGATCAACTTTTGATCTTCAAATCTCAAATGGCATCACACCTCTAATAATAGATTCACTCTTCCTCTTTGATTATCACTCAAGGTCTATAGTTAGAGACTAGATCTAAGTATGAATCTAAGAGATAATTTGAGAGATGAAGAGAGAAAACTTGGAGGAAAAAATTTTCAGACTTTTTTGATCTCAGAAACTATGAGGTGGCTAAAAATTGTGTGTTATATAAGAGGTGGTTATCACATGGTGTTTAAAGTGTGATTTTTGCCAACTTGGATGCTTAGTTGGCAAGATAGTTTTGGAGGGAAGAATCTAGATTCTTCTCTTCAAAATATCTTAGCCTACATGGCATCCAAGTGGCAATTTATATGGCATTTTAATTAATCATTTAATTAAAGTGTTACATAAATTCTAATTCACTTTAAATATCTAAAATTATTTCTTTCCTAATTTAACTTATCTTCTTGAATCAATTAATCCAACTATTAAAATTAATTGAATCAAATTAACCCCTAATTCAATTAGAATAATTTGACTCTTCAAATTAATTTATTCAAGAAGACCAATTTTGACTTTGGTCAAATATTTTGACTTTTAGTCAAAATCTATCTTTATTTGCCTAATTCTAATTTAGGCAATTATCTCTAATCCAATTACAAAATCTCTACTTAAATTCATACCGTGACTAAATCGAGGAGGGCATGCGACCTATTAGATTTGTCAATTAATTCGTAACTCTTTACGATTTATAATTAATCAAACCATTTAACTAATTACCTATAGAATTAATCTCTATTAATTCTATAGTATCCAATCTCTATAGTCGATGTCTAACCAAAAGCCTATGGAGCTCAATTTATTGGTGAATTAATTGTGGTATGAACCTCATCTACTTATACGTGCCGTGCAAATATGGTCCCTCTGTTTTCAATCTCCCGATTGAGGTATAGAGTTAAGATATTTTCGGCATCCTTAATAGCCCAATAACTATGTATCTATTCTTAATGATTGATTTGTTTGTATCATCGACTTTGGAAACTCCTTTCCAATTCAACACATCACCTTGCGCAAGGATTTTCTTGAATTCACCAATCAGTTGGGCTCCATAAGCTTGTGGTTAGACATGACTATGAAAATTGGGTACTGTAGAATTAATAGAGATTAATTCTATAGGTAATTAGTTAAATAGTTTAATTAATTATAAATCGTAAAGAGTTACGAGCACATGTCTAATTAATTAATGAACCTAATGGGTCACATGCCTTTCTCGATCTAGTCATGGTATCAATCTAAGTGGAGATTCTTTAACTGGATTAGAGATAATCGTCTAAATTAGATTTAGGCAAATAAAGAGAGATTTTGACTAAAAGTCAAAATATTTGACCTAAGTCGAAATTGGTCTGCTTGAATAGATTAATTTGAAGGGTCAAATTATTCTAATTGAATTAATGGTTAATTGATTCAATTAATTTCAATAGTTGAATTAATTGATTCAAGAAGATAAGTTAAAATAGGAGGGAAATAAATTTAGATATTTAAAGTGAATTAGAATCTATGTAGCATTTTAATTAATTGGTTAATTAAAATGCCACATAGATTGTAACTTGGATGCGATGTAAGCTAACATATTTTGAAGAGAAGAATCTAGATTCTTCTCTCCAAAACTACCTTGCCAACTAAGTATTCAAGTTGGCATGGATCACACTTTAAACACTATGTGATAACCACCTCTCTCACACATCAAAATTTTCATCCATCTCTATTTTTCTTGAGATCAAAATCTGAAAATTTAGTTTCCCTCCATTTCTCTTTTCATCTCTCAAATTCTCTCTTAGATTCATACTTAGATCTAGACTCTAACCATAGATCTTGAGTGATAATTAAAGAGGAAGAGTGGATCTGCCATTAGAGGTTTGATTCCACTTGAAATTTATTGAAAAGTTGATCACGTTTTTTAAGGGCAACTGACGGTTTTCATCAAGTTTTTGGAGGAATTTTTCATTTTTCTTGATCATTCATTGGGAGATTTGAATATCTAATTGGAGAATTAGATTGAAATCATCAAGAGTTCGTGAAGATCAAGGCATTGGAGAAGATCAAGAGCTTGATCAAGAAAGAAAATAATCTTTCGGTTTCCTTGGAGAATTTTTTGGTCAAGTTCAATTAAAGGCCTCAAAGGTTGGTTTTCCCTCTCTAATCTAAATTCTAGTTTCATATGAGAATCTTATCAAGATTTAGGCTTCTATTCATGGTGATGAATGTGTATTTCCACTGCGTTTTGATTTATTTTAGCCTAATCTTCACCTTCAATACATTGTTAAATAGACTTTACTTCTTAGATTCTAACTTTACATTATTGCAAATCTAACAAGGGAATAAAAGAAAGTTAGATGATGATAACCAAGCGTACTTGTGGCATTCTAGATAGCAACTAAAAAAGCAAAGTTACAAAATATCAATAATAATCACATCCATAGAAATGCAACCCAAATATACCAAAACGATAAAGTAACTAACATGCATGTCCACAATTCAACTACCCTATGCTTGTGAATCACTACCAGCATGATTTTCACTTGTAAATGAATTCATTTTCCCAACCTCTTGGACGAACTTTCCAATCATTTCTTCAAGTGACAATGGTGCTAAAGACAATATTTGTTGTTGCTATCGTTGTTGCATTAGTCGTCTAATATCTTCATCTCTTTTTGTCATAGTTCCAAAAGACTTGCCTCTCTCCTCTTGAATGGGTCAAAATGATCATTCATTGTTTTCTCTAGTTTCTTAATCCATATAAAAAATAATCATGTCAGTAAACCAAATAAAAATTAAAACACAAGCCTTTTCCCTAAATTACTGCATCATTGTACAGTAACTCAAGTCATACATGATATGGAATAAAGGAAAAAAATACAAGATATGTTGATGTTTTTTATCTTAGAAACAATCTTAATTGACAAGAAGTACAGTCGAATTCTCAATCATTATTCTATTAATAGCCTAGGTACGTTCCTCTATCAAATTATGCATATTTAATTAGTTTTGATCTAAATTATGAAAGAAAATCAAATCAACATTAAGTGGAAAACAGAGGGACACAACACGCATGATGATCCTAGTCAATAAACATCAATGCAAGCCCAAACAGCAGTAAATTAAGACAAGAAACTAAACTGAAATTAGTAGTTTAACCAGCTAGAGTTAGGTCTAACCTGTTTGGCTTTGGCTAGGAAGCTTCAAGTGAACGCTGAGATTGTCATCATCAATTAATGGCAGCAATCTCACTGAACATTATGCAAGACAAATCTTAATAAGAATGTTTAAATCCTACAAACAGAAAGCCAAACAAACAAGTGGTGATGCTGCACATATATATCATAGTTGAAGCATTATAAACAATCTAACTACCATAATATATAAAAGGTAAAACTTTATTTACATTTAATTATAAACTTAAGAAAGTCGACCATGAACACAAAAATAAGAAAAAATTAAACATCTTTGGTGCTATGAACTTCTACCTCTGGGTTCCTCTGGAACGACAGTTCTTGAAGCCATCCCTAAATCTATTTCTGCTTCTTGTTGATGGTTTATGGCCGCCAAAACCTCTCCAACACACTCCCAAATCGAGTTTCTTGGCAGAGCGAAGTCACCTGAAAAAGCTTCGGAGATATGTCGGCGATGGCGACGAGAGCCCACGGGTAAGGGGGATATTGGAGGCGTGAGAATTGGGGGAGATATTATGTGAGGGGTGGGAGTAGTGGCTAAGAATTGCTAGTTTGTGAACTAGGTTTGGAATTGTGGAAAAATGGGTGGAAGTGGCGGGAGAGACAAAACCTTCTTTTTTTTTTAAGAAGAAGAAGAAGAAGAAGAAGAAGAAGAAGAAGAAGAAGAATAATAATAATAATAATAATAATAATAATAATAATAATCCATCTATACCATGTATAAAGTACAATACTCTTAGATAGTTATTTTGATATATTTTGTAAATAAATTGACAAAATTAATCTTATTTTAAAAGATAATCACAAGATATTTTTTAAAGATAACGTAAAATAGTTTAATTCTTACTTTTTGTGATATTTATTTTTTGTTTTTTTTTCTCTAATTATTATTTTTTTTTCTATCTGACTTTACTCTCCAAATTTATTACATAGAATAAAACCATTAATAAATAAATATATTGGGAGAGAAAAAAGTTGAAACAATATATATATAATTAGAGGAAAAAAAAATGAGAAACACGAATACAAAAAAAGTTAGGAAAAATGTTACAATTTCAAATTCTGTTTGCAAAATAGGAATAAGTAATGTGGCTAGAGCCTAGACATGTGCCTATGTGTCTAGTAACTGAGAGCATGCAGTGTACACATTGAGTACGTCGTAATGGCTAATTGAGACAAACATTATTTATTTCATATTTAAAGGTCCTTAAATTAAAATTAACAATAAATAATTAGCTATTTGTGAACAACTAAAAATAGAGTTTTATTTCCTTCTTGAAGAGCTCGATTCGAGTCCAAAAAATTTCAACCTCTAGTTTAGCTCTCTGTGAACCATCTGTACTCATCTTTCTCATCCATTTGATATGTCCATTGAAATGTTCATTACTGTTAAGACACTTTTAGATAGTTAACTTCAAAATATGCATGATCAATATTCAATATATATAATTTTCTCTTAATTTAAATATCTTTTTTAATTACCAAAAAACGTTATCATACAATTAAAAACTACAATTAAATCATGTTTTTGAACAGTACAAACTAGTAAAAAGAAATCTATATACCTCATCAACAATACATAGCATATAATTATTAATATTTTAAAAACATAATTAAAAATAATTCAAGATTTCAGATTTTGAATGAATAACTTATTTTTTGTCACATAAAGAAAATATCGTTATAATTAACTAAGAAAGATTAAAAAGAGAGTTTTATTTATTAGTTTTTATGGAAAAATAATAAAATTTACTAACGAATAGCCGACGAAGTCCCATATGTCGAGAACTCAACCGACAAACTATGGATGAAAATATGTATATAGGAAAAATTACCAATAGATTACTAACGATACTGTTTTCGTTGGTGTTATTACCAACGGATTACTGATGAAATTACATCTATCGCAAATTTACCGATGGATTACCTACGAAAATATATATGTCGGAAAAATTACCAACAAATTGCCAACAATACCAATGCAGTCGGTAATATTACCAATGGATTACTGACAGATTTATATCTCTCAGAAATATTACCAATAGATTGCCAACAGATTGAGTTTGTCCAAACTTTTTTCTAACGGATTACCAACAAAATGTAGTTTGTTAGAAACATTACCAACAGATTATCGACAGATTTAATCTTCGTTGGAAAATGTTACCAACCGATTACCACTAAGCCATTAGAACTTGTTCATACGGATGCATGCAGGCCACCAAATGTTAGTGTGCAAGGTTGTTATAATTACTTCATTACATTTACCGATGATTATACACAATTTGGATGGGTGTTTCTTATAAAGATCAAATTCGAAGCTTTTGAAATGTTCAAGGTATATAGGAATGAGGTAGAGAAGCAACTCAAACTAAGTATCAACACTCTTCAATTCGATCGAGAAGGTGAATACTTAAGTGATGAGTTTTTAGGTTATCTAGAAGAGAATAAGATTCTCTTGTAGTGGACTCCTCCTACTACACCACAACTGAATGGTGTGGTAAAGCATAGGAATCGTACCTCATTAGACGTGGTACAATCTACGATGAACTTCATGAATTTTTCTCTTTCATTTTGGAACTATACACTCGAAATGACAACAAATTACTTAACATAGTAGCTTCAAAGTCAGTGCCCAAAACGTAGCATGAGATGTGGTACAATAAGGCACCCTCGTATTCTTACTTGAAGGCATGTTGGTTTTCCACTTACGTTAAGAGACTAATAGGAGATACGTTGGATGCTAGATCCACTTTATGCAAATTTGTAGGTAACCCTGGAGAGTTTATGGGTTATTACTTCTATGATCCTTTGGAACAAAAGGTGTTTATTTTGAAAAATGCCACCTTCTTAGAAAAGGAGTTTCTATTGGATGGAAAAGGTAGGATCGTGGAGCTTGATGAAGTTTACAATTAAGAAGAAAACCCACAAAAAAAAAAGCAAATGAACATCAAAACACAAAACTTTCCAAAAGGTTTTACTGGATAAGAAAAGAGCCCGAAAGGTTCAAATTCTTCTATGAGACCGATCAGTCGGATAGTGATCCGAAGACCTATGAGAAAACCATGTCAGACGTGGACTTGAGACATTGGCAACAAGCAATACATTTGAAATGGACTCCATGTCTTCTAATAAGATATGAACCTTAGTTGATCCACTAGAGAGTGTAGTACCCGTTGGCTGCAAATGGATCGTCACGCGTAAGTTGGGAGTTAATAGAAAGATTATGACCTATAAGGCTAGATTGGTAGCTAAATGATATACCCAGTGATCAGGTATTGACTTTGAGGAAAGCTTCTCTCAGGTTGCAATACTTGCCGCATATTATGACCATGAAATATAGCAAATGGATGTGAGAATTGCTTTTCTTAATGATAACTTTGATAAAGAAATTTATATGGAGCAATCAGAGGGCTTCACATCTAGTGGTAGCAAGCTCAATATTTGCAAGCTCCAAGGTCCATTTATGGCTTAAGCAAGAGTCTCGAAGTTGGAACATACATTTTGATAAGATAGTTAAAGGGTTTGGTTTCATAAAAATATGTATAATCCCTATGTGTGTAAAAACATAGTGGGAGCACAATGCAATTCTTAGTGCTTTGTATAAATAACATCCTACTCATTGAGAATAAGGTGGGAGCATTAAACTATACTAAAGCATGGTCGCCTATTCCATTCTCCATAATAAGATTTGGTAGAGACATAGGTTGTATTGGAAATACAAATCTATATAGATAGATCGAAAAGATTATTGGGGCTCTCTCAAAGTAGATACATAGATAAAATACTAAAGAGATTTAGTATGGAAGATCCAAAAGGGGATGACATGAGATACATCTATCTAAGTCTATGGCCCTAAAGACAGAAAAAGAGAGATGTAGGATGTTTGGCATACCTTATGCATCCACTATAGGAAGTATAATATATGCAATGCTATGTACAAGACTGCATTAGCATATGCTCTAAGTGTTACAAACCGTCTTTAATCCAATCCTAGTGAGGCTTACTAGAGTGTCGTGAAAATAATTCTTAAGTATTTAGGAAGAACTAAGGAATTGTTTCTTGTTTACAGTAGTGGAGAATTGAAATTGGAAAGGTTTTTCGATTCTAGTTTTCAGTCTAATTTAGATAACAGCAAATCCATTTTTGGATTTATATTTTGTCTTAATAGCAGTGCAGTAAGTTGAATAAGTTCCAAGCAAGATACCGAGGCCGAATCGACCAAAAGAGAGTGTTTGGATGAAAAATTTCATCTAAAACTTTGATGTAGCTCCTAACTTGGCTGAGCTAGTTGTCATCTTGTGTGACAAAAATAGAGCCATCGTGCAAGCGAATGAGCGAAGATCTCATTAGCGATCCAAGCACATCATGAGACGTTATCATTTGATTTGGGAGATCATTGATAGATGATATATGCATTTATGGATTTAATGCATTGAGTGTTTTTCCCATACCTCGATTGCTTCGTTGTGATCTTCACAGATGATATTCTGGTTTATTCCAGATCAGAAAAGGAGCATGAAGGACATTTATGAGTTGTCCTTCAAGGTTTAAAGGAGCACAAACTGTACGCCAAATTCAACAAGTGTGAATTTTAGTTAAAGCGGATAACTTTTCTGGGACATATAATACCAGAACATGGACTTGAAGTAGATCCAGAAAGGGTCGAAGTAGTCTTCAAATGGAAGAGACCATAAATGATTACTGAAGTAAGAAGTTTTCTAAGATTAGCTGGAGAGTTGAACTATCCCACTTATGATCTGGAGTTGGCAGCTGTAGTCTTTGCCTTAGCAAAATGGTATCATTTTTTATATGGAGCTAAGGTGGAAGTCTTTACTGATCATAAGAGCTTAAGGTATATCTTTAGTTAGAAAAATCTAAACTTGAGACAACGAAGATTAATGAAATTCTTGGAGGATTATGATTCACCATCACTTATCACCCAAGAAAGGCAAATAACATTGCAGATGCTTTGAGCCGGAAGGAAAAGTTAGCAAACATGAGTATCTACCCAGAGACATATAGTGAGATCATACAGGCCCAAGAAGGAGATGATTCGGTGCAGAAGCTTAAGGTTGATATGAGATCGAATTTTAGATTAACACTGATAGGTTGTTACGATTCAGAAATCAAGTCTTCGTTCCTGCAAATAAGAGATAAAGGTTGCTATCTGTAACATATCAAACTAGGTTTACGGTGTATCCTGGAGGAACGAAAATGTATAGGGACCTGAAACAGAAGTTCTGGTGGGAAGGAATGAAGAAGGACATAGCTAATTATATTTAGAAATATCTGATTTGCCAAGTTGTGAAAGCGGAGCATCAAAGACTGTATGGGAAATTACAATCACTCCCAATCCTAAGTTAGAAGTGGGATCAGATCACCATGAACTTTGTGATAGGTCTACCTGTGGCGTATGGAGAATGTAATAGTATCTGGACTATGGTTGATAGACTTACGAAATCGGTGCATTTTACTGCCTGTTAAGACCCAATATAATGTTGAGAAACTCTCTGAAATTTACATTAAAGCGATAATAAAGTTGCATGAGATTCCTCAAAGTATTGTCTCTAACAGGAATCCAAAATTCACAGCGAGGTTATGAAAGAGCTTGCAAGAGCATTTGGGGACGAAATTGCTTTTTAGTACTACTGCTCATCCCCAGACTGACAGACAGTCAAAAAGGGTAATTCAAACACTAAAAGATATACTGCAAGCATGTGTTCTGAATAGAAGATATGCTGCAAGCATGTGTTTTGAATTTTCCTAAAAATTGGGATAGGTATCTACCTAGAGATGTCAAAGTGGGCCAAGCTAGCCCAGCCAGCATAAGGAACCGACCTAGCCCGGTTTGTTTACAAAATATAAGCAGGCCAATTATAACTGGACCGGACATAGGTTCATATCAAGCCCAAACTTTTTGGCCCAGAATTGGCCCGGCCTGGAAGCCTGGTTGAATCGAAATTAGCTTGGCCCAACCCCATATGCGGTCCGATTCTGAATCGGACCGCATAAACCTAGTTAAGCCCAGTTAAATTTAAAAAAATGAAAAAATGAAAAAATAAGAAAATTTATAGTATAAATATTAAAAAGTAAATAAATAAATAGTTCAGCCCGACCCGAATCGTTTAAGGCTCGCTTAGCCTAGCTCGTTTGACTTGAGCCCATTTAGGCCTGGACCTATTACTAGTAAGGCCAGTTATGGGCCGATCCTCTCAAAATACATTTTTGGCCCAGCCCGGACCAAACCATTTAACCGTCGAACCATTTAAGCCCAGAATTATGTAAGCTCGGGCTAAATGATTTCGCGGGCCGAGCCGGCCTGGACCGGCTTGTTTGACATCCCTTGATCTACCTTTGGTAGAGTTAGGCTATAACAATAGCTATCAAACCTCCATTCAGATAGCATCATATGAAGCATTATATGGTAGAAAATGTAGAACACCCCTTCACTGGGACTTAGATGAGATGAAAAACACCTCGAACTAAGAAAAAAATGCATTGTGACCTGAGATGATCCAAGAGGTGATAGTGAAAGAGAAGATTAGGCTAAAACAAAAATGAAACGCAATAGAAATACACACTTATCACCATGAATAAAAGCTAAATCTTTATAGGATCCTCATATGAGCCTAGAATTTAGATTAGAGAAGAGAAAATCAACCTTTCATGCCTCTAATTGAGCTTGACCCAAATTGTGTCTAAGGATCTGAGAGCTCTTCTCCTTGATTTTAATCAACCTTTGATCCACTCCAAGCTTGATAGATTCAATCCAAATCTTGATCAAATCTTCAATTCTCCAATTAAATCTTCAAATCTCCCTTGAGTCCTCAAGAAACCAAAAGAGATCTTCGAAAATATAGATAATGCTGTGAGCTCTTTCAAGGAAGAATCAACTTTTAATCTTCAAATCTCAAGTGGAATCACACATCTAATGATAGATACACTCTTCTTTTTTTATTATTACTCAAGATCTATGGTTAGAGAGTAGATCTAGATATGAATCTATGAGAGAGTTTTAGAGGAGATGAGAGAATTGGAGAGAATTAAAATTTTCAGATTTTTAGAACTCAATTAATGGAGTGGCCTAAAAGTTTATGGATAGTGTGAGGTAGTTATCACATGCTATTTAAAGTGTGATCCTTGCCAACTTGAATGCTTAGTAAGCAAGGTGATTTTGGAGAGAAGAATCTAAATTCTTCTCTTCAAAATATCTTAGCTTATATGGCATCGAAGTTGCAATCTATGTGGTATTTTAATTAACCAATTAACTAAAGTGCTATACAGATTCTAATTTACTTTAAATATCTAAATTTATCTCCCTCCTTATTTAATTGATCTTTTTGAATCAATTAATTCAACTATTGAAATTAATTGAATCATATTAACCATTAATTCAATTAGAATAATTTGACTCTTCAAATTAATCTATTCAAGAAGACCAATTTTGACTTTGGTCAAATATTTTGACTTTTACTCAAAATCTCTCTTTATTTGCCTAAATCTAATTTAGACGATTATCTCTAATCTAATTGGAGAATCTCCATTTAAATTCATACTGTGACTAGATCAAGGAAGTCGTGTGACCTTTTAGGTTCATCAATTAATTAGACATGGGCTCGTAACACTTTACAATTTATAATTAATTAAACCATTTAACTAATTACCTATAGAATTAATCTCTATTAATTCTATAGTACCCAATCTCCATAGTCGATATCTAATCATAAGCCTATGGAGCTCAATTTATTGGTGAATTAATTATGGTGAGAACATCATTTACTTACAAGTGCTGTGCAGATACGATCTCCCTGTTTTCCATCTCCCAATTGTGGCCTACGGTTAAGATATTTTCGGCATTCCAATAGCCTAACAACTATACATCTATTCTTAATGATTGATTTGTTTGTGTCCTCGACTTTAGAAATGCTTTTCCAAATCAACACACCACCTTGCATAAGGATTTTCTTGAATCAAATCATCCTAGAAAACAAAGGAGATATATTCATTCATCAAAATGAGAAAATGGATCATTTCTTTGAACTCACAAACCTCTATGTATAGATAGCTTGCACACAATGTGCATCTCATATGATTCGCTAATCAGTGATTAAGACTCACATCAAAGAACGTGGACCGATCATAAGGTTACAATGGTCCCTCAAGTCTAATGACTAATTATATGCACTATTGTAAAATAGAGAATAATCCATCATAAAATGCCACTACGGCTATCTCATAGAATTCTCTATGTCAAGTATCTTACTAAACTTGTTCCTCTAACAAGTACCTACCAGCGTACAAGGGTGTCAACTACATCGATTATCCATGAAACAGGGCAATGATTCAACTCCTTGAATCATGCATCGTTAGTGCAAATCTATCTGAATCCAAGATGCCTCGTGTTAAGGATTTTATGACTTGGAGAGTTTAAGATCAAGGCATCTAGAGGCCAGTTTCATGATCACCATTATATACGTGACCTAGCCTCATAGCCTTATATAATCTAGAGGACTTCTTCAATATCGATCGTTGATGAGACACATTCACGAGGATATGAAGAAGATGGCCATTTTATATATTGCAAATAAGACTGTTTACACAAGAGTAGTAATTACGAAGTCAAATCTAATTGGCTGCAGGGCACTACGCTAATAAATAGATAAGATCCAAATCATCAAGAAAAATATGAAAATAGCTTCGGATCGCCAAAGAAGCTATGCTATAAGCGAAGAAAAGACCTAGAGTTTAGTGTTAGAGATCAGGTATTCTTGAAAATTGGTCCACAGAAGGGAATCCGGAGAATGGGCAAAAGTGGGAAGTTAAGCCCAAGGTACATAGGACCCTTCGAGATTGTGGAATGAATAGGCCTAGTAGCATACTGATTGGATCTCCTGCCAAACCTCACTGGATCCATGGTGTGTTTCACGTGTCCCAATTAGGAAAGTATCATCTTGATCCCTCGCATGTCATTGAACATCTACATGCTCCCCTTAAAGTGATTTATGTGTTTAGAATAGCCTGTCTGTATCCTAGATTTTCAAGTTCGTGAGCTTAGAAATCATAGGATACCTCAAGTTAAGGTACTTTGGAGGAATTAGAAAGTACAAGAGACAACTTGGGAACGAGAGGATGAGATGCGAGACAAGTATTCTCACTTATTCGAATAAAATATGAATCTAAGGACCAGATTCTCTTAAGGGGAGAGAGTATAACACTTCGAAAATTCTCCTAATCAAAATTTTAATTCTTCATTTTCAAACGATAAATCGTTTTTACTACAATGAAAGTTATTTTATGGTTAAAATAATTTATTTATATTCGAAAAAATTTTCTTGCAATAAGCTTCTTGAGCCCAAGAAAACAAGCCCAAATCGAACTCAAATCCTAGCCCAATATTCTTGATCAAATATTCAATATTAAAAAAAAAAGAAAAAAGAAAAGAAAGGAAAATACAACCCTAGAATCCGGCTAGCAGCTCTCCCCATTTTGTGGGATATTTTCCTCCACTTGGTCCTTCAATCTTCCTCAATAAGCCACCCAAAATTGAAGATTAGCCCTTGGTCCAAAATTTCTTTGCAAGCATTCCTCTCTTCCTCTTCTATATAGGGACAAAGAGGTGAGTATTGTCTCTCCCATTTTGCAAGATGAAAAGAGTGAAGGTTTTGGATGTTTTCTTGAAGTATAGAAGATGATGGAGATGAGGAAGAATTGCAAGAATTTGGCAAAGTGTGCAGGGAAAATTGTAAGAGTGGTAGAATATTTATAAGAAATTTTGGAGCAAGTTTTGTAATTTTACAAATTCTTAGGGGTATTTTAGCAAAATATAAAGATTGTGTGGGACTATCAAGATCTTTCCATTTTCTTGCTAAATAAGAAATATATATATATATATATAATCCGGCCATGTGCATTTAATGACCCTTTTTTGTGCATTAATTAACCTAATTTCTTAGAAGTTTTAAAAAAATATATAAGATATTTCTTCCATTTTAGGGGATAGAAATGATAAAAGGATAATGTTTCAATTATTGCTTTTATTATTATTATTTTTTATATCTTATTCTTATTAAAAATTAAAAATTTATATATTTTTCAAAATAAATAATAAAAATCGGCTAAAATGATAAGAATTTGGATAATATTTATTTTTTTATCATTATTATTTTCTGTTGGGAAAAAAGAAAGATTAGGGTTTTGGATCTAAATAACTTTTCTTGAAGCAAAATAAATGAATTTTGTAATTTCGATTTTGAGAAAAATTTTAGTAAATGTAATAAAGTACTTTGAATTTAAATTGTGGAGAATTGAAAGTAAAATTAGAAAACTTTGAGGCGAAAATGAGATATATGAAAATTCTTTGAAAAATAGAAGTTTAGCATTTTGATGTTGAAATAAAATTTTTGAATCAGAATGAATGCATATTGGGTTTTTTATTTTGAAAAAGTTTTAATTTTTTTTACGGTAATTTTTAATTTAGGAATACTTGAAAAGTAGACTTAGGAAGTTTTGGCATTGAAATATAAATTTTGGAAATTGTAGGAGTTCTGCAAAATTTTTAGATGGTAGGAAAAATTTTAGGCAAGGAAATATTTTAATTTAAATTGTCAAAATCTTTGAAAATAATATTGTTATATTTTTGGGTCATTACAACTAGTGTATCATTGACATAAAGCACTAAGAACTATATTGAACTACTATCCATTTTATATACATGGGTCATATACATTTTTTATGCAGCTAAATTTGTTGACTGTCTCATCAAAACATAAGTTCTAATTTTAGAATGCTTGTTTTGGTTTATAAATGAATCTTTCGAGTTTGCAAACATTTTGCTCGCTTCCACTAAATGTGAAGCCTTTCGATTGCTCCTTATAGGTGCCTTACTTAATGTTTCCTTTTGGAAAGGTAATTCGCATATCCATTTGCCATAATTCATAATCATAATATGCAGCTATAGCAAGCATAAGTCTAATGGATTTGGCACAATGACTAACGAGAACATTTTTTCAAAGTCTATATCCGGTCTCTGTGTATAACCTTTTGCCACTGCTCTAGATTTACACATCATTGCCTCTCTATTAACTCCTTGTTTACGCTTGAAGATCCATTCGCAACCAATAGATATGATACCCTCCGATGGATCATCTAAGGCCTATACCTTGTCTAACATGGCTTCCTTGTAGGTCTTTGGGTCACAATCCATTTGACCGATCTCATAATGAATTCGAACCTTTTGGGTTGCTTTTTGATTCGGTCCGACCTTTTAAAGGTTGTGTAATTGTAGGCGAACTTCGGTTGTTTGCTTCTATTGCTCGTAGGATAGTTTAATCATCGTGAACTTCATCAAGCTCAACAATAATGTCATTTGTACGTAACAGAAATTCCTTTTTCTATAAAGGTAGCATTTCTTCACTCTTTACTTCAAGGGATCATAGAAATAGTAATTCATAGACTCTCTAGAGTATTCTACAAACTTGCACAAAGAGGATCTACTATTCAACTATCTCCTTCTAATCACTTCACATGAGACTCCTATACCTTTAGGTAGGAGTATGAAGGTGCTTTATCATACCACATCTCATGTGGAGTTTTTGGCACCGACTTTGAAAGTACTGTATTTAGTAATTTCCCCACCATTTCAACAATATAGCCCTAAAAGGAAACTTGTAAACCCAAAAAACTCATCACAAAATGTATCATGTCCAATAAGGTATGATTTCTATGTTCTGCTATCTCATTGAGTGGGGGTGTGTAGGGAGGTGTCCATTGTGAAAGAATGTCATTCTTTCTAAGATAATCTATGAATTTGATACTCAAATATTCACCTCTTCGATCAGATCAAAGAGTTGTAATGCTTATCCCGAGTTGCTTTTCAACTTCATTTCTATAGTCTTTGAACCTTTCAAGGGCCTTAGACTTGGGTTTCATAAGATGCAAGTATCCGAACTATGTATAATTATCAATAAAGGTTATAAAGTAGGAAAAACCTCCTCTCGCACGAACTCTTAGTGGTCTACAAACATCTGTATGGATCATATCCGAAGAACTAGTGGATCGCTTTGAATATTTAAGAAATTGAGCCTTAGTCATTTTTCCTTTCAAACAAGATTCATAAGTTAGCAATGCAACTAAGTCATGAACACTTAGGGAATTAGAAGCAACTAACTGGCTAATCCTATTCTTAGAGATATGACCAAGTTTTGCATGCCAAAGGTAGGCATCATCATGATTATCTTTTTTATTTTTATATATTGAATTTGCATAATCGATGCATATTCATCTAAATAATACAACCCGTTAAAAAAAGTACCTTGTGCAATCAAAGAATCATTCTTAGATGCATTAAGTTTCCCATGTTAAATTGAAAAGTCATACCTTCAACATCCAAAATGAAAACAGAAATGATATTCCTTATTATATTTGTATGTAATGAACCGGGTTTAATACAATAAAAGATGAACAAAAACACAACTTTATTACTTCTATACTATGGGTGCAACTATTGCCTCATTGTTTGGGCAGAGGACCATATTCCCATCATCAAGCTTCCTTTTTCTTTCCATCTTTTGCAATGTGTTACAAAGGTAAGAACCACGTGTTATCAAGAACCCATGAGGAAAAATCTATAGATAAGAGACTTTCAATGAATAACATACTAGTTTCCAAGGTTGCAAAGTACGCCTTGCAATTTCATTTCCAATGGCCCTGCTGGCCACAATAGAAGCATTTAGTATTGGGATCAACCTTTTGCTTATTCTAGATTCCATTTTGTTGCTTCATCAATTGCTTCCCTTTCAAAGAAGAACTTTTTTCTTCCACCGCTTCTTAGCATCCTTTCACATCTTAGAGGCTGAAGCAATCATCATAGGCTTGTCCTTTTTGATAATGGACTCCACTGTGACCAACATGTTTATTAACTCAATAATTGTTACTTCAATCTTAGACATGTTGAAATTTTTATCTAATTGATCAAATGAGCTAGGGTGAAATCGGAGGATTAAATCCATATAGAGGTCATTGTCCATAACCACGTTCATATTAGCAAGTTTCTCAATCAAGCTAATCATCTTACGGCCATGTTTATGGACGCTTGACCTCTCTACTATTTTCGTCCTAAAGAGTTCTTTTGAAGCCTTATAATACTCATGCCTCATTTGTATCCCATGAAACTCTTGTAAGTGCAAGTAGATTTCCGAGCCATGTTTCATATGTTCATGTCGCTTTTCAAACTCATTGGTCATAGATGCTATCATGAGACACCGAGCTTGAAGAGCATCTTCAACTCATTTCGTGATCGTATCACATCTCTTGATCATATTTCAGAGTGGAGTGCGTGGACTATCGATATGACATAAGTTCTTCTTTCAGGGTCAAGAATTAGCTTAAGGTTAGGTTTCTTGCCAATCGTGATAATTAGGGCCAATCAATTTGCTTGTTTCCAAAATTGTTGTGAGTGGGTTTTTAGCTATTTTGTTTGATATTTTAAAAAATCTACAAATGCATGTAGAAAAGAATATAAGTATCTATTTTTGTTCAATATTTGAAATATATATATTTTACTTTCAACTATTTTCTCAAATTCTCCACCCTCTTTGAGAATTTGGAAAATCATATTTTCTAGTAAAAATTAAAGTCCTAAAACATTGATAATAAATCCACGACTCGTGAGACATCCATTACTGACTCTAAGATAGGTAACTTTTACAAATTACATCTCTACACAATTTTTAATATATTTTGCCTCGCTTTTGACATAGACCCACAACTCCTGAGACATCTATACTGGGAAGTGTGAAATCAAACCTACCGGTCATCCTTTTAACATTTTAATCATGACAGTCTACTACTCGTGAGACAACATCATAATTAAACTACTACAAAGGTGCATTGTATGCTAAGGTCACAACCACAACTTCACATCGAAGGCAGCTCCACGGCTTGTGAGACAATGCATCAACATGATGGCATTCTATGATTACACCTATTGGCAGAAGGCATGGATTTATTAAAAATCTTTTTTAAATTTATCCATAAAAACTTAATATTTTTGGAAAAATTTAGACATTCTCAGTGAGGGCTATTTACTGGAAATATCTCATCAATGATTCAACTTATTTAAGTTCTCTCCCTTAAACGTGTATCAATATACAACATAGGATAAAGAAAGCATAAATAAGTAAAACCTAGCATGCTCCTATAATATGATGATCATAAGTCATAATTAAGTGATGCACTTAAAGCCATTAATGCATCACCTAATTGATTTAGATGAGTAATCAAAATGGAATAGATTGAATCTATTACATATGCATCACCATGCATGCATGGCATGCATGGCCTTTATACTTGAACTACTTCATTCTTCCTCCCCCATGGTATATATCACAAAAAAAAAAAAGAAAGACTTTACTATCCTAATGACTATTCTTATTACAAAGACAAAAAGGGAGATGGGAGCCCCATTTAATTACAACCATAAAATCAAATAAAATCGTGTTGTTCAAAGCTAATGATCACCATCATCCATTCATCATCACAGTCATACATTCAATAATTAAAAGCATGAAAGCAATAATGTGCAGTACTCAAGTAACTAAACACTCATCAAGTCATCAACACATGTAACATTTACACGGTATGGTGCTTCAATCGATCAATCACCGCATAAGAATACTCAAATTCAGAATTCGATTAATTATAAACAATTTATTACACCTAGAGAATGATCATATAAACATTTTTCATAAAAAACAATGCAAGAATAGAAAAAAATTCTACTAGATTGAGTGTCAGAGCGCCCACCACACTAGATTGGGTGCATCTTTGCCGAATTCAGGTCCTCCAGTTCCTGTGCTTGAATCTGATTCGACATATTTTCATCGAACTCCTTTTTTTGCATTGTGTTTGTGCCATTTTCAATGTGATTTCCAGATTTCAAATTAACAACTCATCAATGATCATTCATAAGCAATCAATCTCTAAAAATAAAATTATTTATGCATCCAATCAATCAATCTAATTTGTACGAATGGATAAACATAACTAAATTCAAAATTAAGCCAACAACATGGATCTAATCAAGCAACATACAAATACTTGATAACCTCCACTTCATCAAATTAAATCAAGCTCACCAGGTTTCTCATTAATTCATCATATGAATCAATAAACGCATAATTCAAAAGGTGCAAAAATTGTGGCTCTGATACCACTTCAAAGAGGAAGGAGATACAAGTAGATTTCAAAAAATAAAACCCAGTAGACTTAAAAACTTAATCAACATAGATTAGGCATGTTTCTCTTTGGATCAATTTATGCCACCAAATGAATTAGAGAAAAAAGAAGAATACCTTAGTGCAAAATCAAAAAACACCAAGATAGTGCAAAATTTTCTGATTCCAAGCCTAGATCTTGAAACTCCAAGCAATCTAGGATAATCTAAATCCCTTGAATGATCCCTTTTTGGTCAAAACCTTGATGGAAAAACAGCTGAAATCTTAATCCAAGTCCAAGTGTCTCATCAAAGAGTCTTCCAAGTATGGAACGATTATAGTCCGTATACTTTAACCAAAGAAATGCACAAGGAGAAGATGAAGACTGCAATTCAGACTTCTTTAATAGCGATTAATTGAGAGAGAAGAGAGGAGAGATTTTAGAGGGAAAAATCAAAAGCCATGAGGTGGTTACTAGGGTTGTTATGGCTGGCTACTTAGGCCTTTATATAGCCTCACTTAGATTGCCAAGTGGGTTAAATATTTTAAGATCCATTTAGAAGGATGGTCACACCACCCATGCTCTAGATTCTCTCAAAATCTTATTGGTCCAGTTGAAGTCTAAGTAGGATATGAGTTAACATATGAATTTAATTAACTCTTTAATTAAATTGCCAATTTAAATCCATTTAGATTCTCTTTTGAATTTTCCTCCAAAAGTTGAATTAGCAACTTGGCCCAATTACAAATTGATACCTCAAATTAATTGGATAATTTAAATATTAAATTAATATATTAATTTGACTCTTCAAATTAATCTAGACAATTGCTTGATTTAGACTTGAGTTAAACCCTTTAATTTTGGTCTAAATCTTTTTTTCTACTTAATTTCTATTAAGTGACTAATCGAAACCACTTAGATAACTCTCATTAAACCTATATGTTTCCATCAAGGCTATTGTATGTGGCCCATTAAGTTCAATAATTAATTAGACATGGGCTCGCAACAATTTGTGACTTAATTAGCAAATAAACAATTAGATATTTATTTCGATTAATTAAACTCCTTTAATTAATCACTTATTTGAATTAATCTCCACTAAATCTAGAGTACCTAATTTTCATGGTCGATATCTAGCGACAAGCTCATGAAGCCTAATTGATTGGCGAAATTAATCTTCGTGTGAACCTTTCTACTTGCACGTTCCTTGCAAAAATAATTTTTTCGATTCGTATCTCCTAATTAAGGCCTAAGGTCAAGGTGTTTTCGGTATCCCAATAACCCAAATACTATGCTTCTATTATTAATGAGCGGTTCAATCTGACATCTCATCCATAAACTATTTTCCAAATAGTTACACTATTATGCATAAGGATTTTGCTGAACCAAGCATCATAGAATACATAGGATATTCACTTGTTTATTAGACGAGAAATCATATCCTTTATTGGATCTCAAAAAACTCCATGCTTAAATTACTTATCTCCAATAAACACCTCATACAATCCGCTAAAGGGTTGAGATGCACATCAAAAAACAAGAACCTACCACAATGTTACCATGATTTCTCAAGCAAAGGGACTTACTATATGCACTAGCGTAAGTAAGAGATTACCCCATTATCGAATGCCATTACAGCTACCTTACGAGTTTCTATTGATGAGTCATTCAGTGAACTCATCATCTAAAAAGCACTTATTAACGTGCACCGATGTCAAGTACACCATTTGCTCACGAAACAGAGCAATTATTCAACCTTTGGAATAATGCATCGTTAGTACAAATCTATTCGAATCTAAAATACCTTTGTATCAAAGATTCTATGCTTGTAAAGTTTAAGACCAAGTCCATAAAGACTTGTTTTATGATTACCATCCGATGCATGATCATGTCCCATAGCCATCTTTGACCTAAAGGGTTTCATTCATATAAATTGTTAAGATAAGTCACAACATTACGAATATGTGATCAAAGAAAACCATCTTATATATTGAACAAAATAAGATTGTAGTAATCAAAGAGTAGTTATACAATCTAAGATAATTAGCTACGAGACATTACTCTAATACCTGTCGCATAGGTTTTTCTAAGGGAAAAATCTTAACCCTCTAAATTTTTGCAGGAGCAATCTTAATGCAGATTTTTGCGGGTGCAATCCTAACCCTTGTTTTTAAAGTACTAAGGACCAAACTTTTAACTATTACAGCTTAGCCAATATCCCAGTCTTTTAAGGAATTGAAGGTCCGAACCTTTAACTTTTGTGGGATTAGCCAGTAACCCAACTCTTAAAGCTCATGTTTAACTATTAAACAGTCATCACCAAGGAAACAAATTCCTCTAGTACCCTAATTTTAGGAAGAAGTCACAACTGTTAAATAGTGCTCACTATAGAAATAAATTCCTTCAACACTCCGGCTCTTAGGAAAAGTCATAGCCATATACATAGAGCATGGAAAAGTATTTGATAAAGCTTATAAAAAGCTTTTGCAATAAGTTTTGCATAGCTCTTCAACCTATGCAAGGATACTGTGACAGGTTTTAGCACATAGAGTTGGAAGAGCTCATGGTTTCTTTCGAAAGATCTTAGACCCATGTGAGTGCAAACTTGAATGTGTCTTAGTAGAAATCTTCTTGTTTGACATCTATCTTAAGGTATTTATAGGCCAATTAGCCAATTAGCCAATTACATGAATGTTACATTCAAGTAATGATTTATTCTAGATTCGTTTCTAGCTTAACAGTGTCTGCATCCCTAGCTTTAACTTTTTACAGTTTTTAGTTTTTTTTACAATCTTGGCTATTAAGATAGTCTTTTACTTTTCAGCACATTTGAATTCATCTTCAACTTGAATTTCTAATCATTGGAACTTCAATCTCTTTAGTACTCCTTCAGTTGTTCAAATAAATATTTTGCAATTGCTTCTTATAGTTAGTAGACATTTCTTTCTTCAATCCTTTCTTTCAAAAGTGGATTAGATTTAACCAGTGCTTGATCATTTAAATCTAAGAAAGATTACTCAAGGAAAATCATAAGTAAAGTAGGTTGGTTTGTTATGATCAAAACTAAGATTGAACCAAAAAGGTTAACGATTGCTACCTCTTTATTTGCTCCAAGTGTATGCTTATATACCCACTCAGCAACCAACGATTACTTTTTGCTTTCGTGGATCTACTATCATCAAATTTTGTTTGAGCAAACAGACTCTATTTTGGATCTTATGCCTTTTAGCCATTATCTGAAATCTATATTCACATGGCTTCCTTATTGGTCCTAGAATCTCTATTCGATTGATCTATTTCACAAAGAACACCTAAACCATTTGAGTTACCTCTTCACCTCATTGGACCTTCAGGAACACTCATATTTAGATAATGTTTTTGCTTGTTAGCTTCTGCCATTTATAGGTTTTCATGATTGTCGTGAACTTCATGAACTTCTAACTACAATACCTTTTCTATACAATAGAAAAAACTCATTTTTTGAAGAGGTCGCATTCCTTAAAACAAAACTTTTTGTTTTGAATGATCATTAAAGTAAGTAACCCATCGACTCTCAAGAGTAAACCATAGACTTTGCATAATATGGATCTTGCATCCAAATTTTCTCCCACTACTTGTAGAGATAATGAAAGGCCATCATCATCATAAGCAAGATTACGAAGACACCTTTCACATCTTTATGTCAGTGTTTTAGGCACTGATTTTGAAAGCACTGCGCTTAATACATTTCCTGCTGCTTGGAGGTCGTACCCTACAGAAATAGGAACATATGTGAAATTCATTATAGATCATGCAATGTGTAACAAAGCACCGCATGAAAGTGGTAACGATGATAAAAAACAATCAATGCCATACGCAATGGAATCCAAAAACTCAATAATTAATTATAAATAGCCACCACATGATCATGTTAGAATACTATTTTTCAACTAATTGGAATTAGCTTGTACAACTACTCTTTGTGATATAGCCTTATTTCTTGAGTATAGAATAAATGGCTATCTTCATCTTATACATATTATCTTTTCTCTACAAATGCATTTGGACGAAGTCCTCGAGACCACTATGGATTATGGGATTGATTGCACTTATGATGTTAATCATGAAACAAGTCCCTATGGTCATGTTCTTAACATATTCCAAATTATTAAATCTTTTGTAACGCCTTGGGTTCCGATACATTCTGCCTCATGATCCGAAATGCTACTCGTGAACAGATAACATACTAAAATCAAAATAGGAAATAATATATCTCATTCCATACTAAATTCCCAACAAGTCATAATTACATGCCATAAATTTTTTTCAAAAATTATAGCATGACTAAACTTCATTTTATACAAGCCAAAAGTCCAAATTATCTAACAAGCCAAAAATACATTTTTAACTACATATTCCAAAAGAAAATCCATCATGCTAATGGGGAGCTTCCCAAACAACAGATCTATAAGGCTAATTACCTACATGATGTTAATAAAATCATGAGTTCACGGACCTAGTAAAACTTATGATATAGAACATGGAGTACAAGATTTAAAAATAAGCATATCAAGAACAAAATAATGAATCTATCCTCATAAATCATTTTAGATCAAATAGAATGAATAGAACAAATAGATATCATAAACCATATGTCACATTCATGTCAACAAACTTATAAGGCTGATTCAAATGTTTGGTGGATCTGTCATCCTTACAACTCTTAACATATATTCATATATAATCTTTATCCCTCCAATACCTCCCTCAAGGAGCATCAAACAAACTGGAAAGCACAGTCGACCCTACGTGCTATAGAGTAGCTCGGTTCCGGTCTACCCAACAAACAGGACTTCCCAGGGGCTCCGATTGTCGATCCGATATCACCCTATTTGGTACCCCTGAAAATTTCTAGAGCCCAACATACGTACATTCATATAGGCTTGGAACAAATTGAACATATCGAAACATATTTGAAACATAAAGCCACTTATCGATCGATCATATCAAACAAATAGTTCGGAATAGGACCAAGGACTGTGGGAAATCTTTATTTCAAAGTCTTAAACATGTTTAATGAAATGAAATATGGACAAAAATCAATTGGAAGCAAATATCAAATTCAAAACTCAATTGATTTAAATCTTGAATTAAGGAAATAATCGTTTGAAAATTCTTAAATTGTTGAAATAAGGTGAAAAATGGACTAAAATAGCCACAGAGGTCAAAAATCAAAGTTTGGATACTGCCTTGGGCGCATCTGCACACAAAAACGAGTGCGAACGAGCTGAACAGCCTAAAGCTTCTGCCTTGGGTGCATCCGCGCACTATTCCTGTGCAGTCGCATAGTGAACAGTATCGTGAACAATAACTTTTTTTTCCCGTTTTAAAGCCACAATTTCCAGAAGCCCATTTTTTAATGTAATATTTATAAATTATGAATCCAAAGTTTATTTTATATATATATATATATATATCTTTTAAGTCTTGAATAAACATGGTATTAGTTTGTAAATCTTGTTTTTAAGTCCATATTTCCATCGCTTCTATTTTTTTTGTCATAAGGGTTCATTCTTAGTCCAAGTCCTTGGTCCATAGATAACCATATCAATATATTTTCAAGAATATTCATAGTCAAAACAAGGATCACCAAATATTGAGTCATTTGAATACAAATATAACAAATTCAAGATCACATAGGTTCAACATATACATATTTTGCAATGGAATGAGAATTAAAGCATAGTCGTAGAAGCAAGGAGAAGAGTCCATAAGTCTTACATTTTAGTCCTAAGCTTTATCAAGTGTTATTTTCAAGAATATTCATGATCACAATAAGGATCACCAAATGTTGAGTCATTTGAATACAAATATAACAAAATTCAAGATCATATAGGCTCAACATATACATATTTTGCAATGGAATGAGGATTAAAGCATATTCATAGAAGCAAGGAGAAGAATTCATAAGTCTTACATTTGTGTCCTAAGCTTTATCTAGTGTTAGTAGCTCCATAAGATTTGATTCAAGAACCTATAAATGGAAGATCACACTGATGTTAAGCTCCAATCACATCCTTACCATAAACACTTATTTACATTCTTAATCCAACCTTACCAATAGCTAAGAGAGAGGTTCTCCTACTTCTTTCCCTTTTTTCAAATATTTGATGAAGTGTAAGAGAAGTGTATGTATTGTGCAAGAAAATATGTGACACTGTGTGAGAGGAAATTTCAAGTTGAAGAATGGAACTTTGGCCTTGCAAGAACAAGTCTATTTAAAGAGGGACTTGAGGGCTATTAAAGTAAAGAAAATTAGCTTAAGGCCATTGTTATTAATTTAAACAAGCTTCTCAAAAAAGCTTATGCAAGAATTGATAGATGGATAAGTGATGGAAATCCCATCTATGGGAAGACAAGCTGCTATGTTTGCAGCAATAATCTCCCCTTTTTTCCCAAAATATTGAAATTTTTTGGTTAAAAATGGTATGCTAGGTTTTGATTAAATTTGGGCCAATTTCTTAAGCTTAGGAAGCTTATTAGGCCGAAATAATGCAAGAAAACGGGGTTCAAATGCAAAAAAAAATTTCGGATACAAGAAACTTATTTGGACGATAAAATAAATTTTGTTCTAGTGAAAACGAGTTATTATTTGAAAAAGGGATGTTCAAGATTTTAATTAGGGGAATTTTTGGGTAGTTACACTCTCCTTTCCCTTAAAAGAATCTGGTCATTAAATTCATACCTTATTCGAATAAGTGAGGGTACTTGTCTCTCATTCATCCTCACGTTCCCGAGTTACTTTTTCTACTTTCTAATTTCTCCAAAGTACCTTAACTTGAGGTATCCTATGATTTTTAAGCTCACGAACTTGGAAATCTAGGATGCGGATAGGCTACTCTACATAGGTAAGGTCGCTCTGCAGAAGAACATCAAGATGTTTAATGACATGCGAGGGATCAGGATAATATTTTTGTAACTAGGGTACGTGAAATACATTGTGCATCCCAGTGAGGTTCGATGGGAGATTTAGTCGGTATGCTACAGGGCTAATTTTTTTTCACAATTTCAAAAGGTCCCGTATATCTAGGGTTTAGCTTCTTGCTCTTGCCCCTTCTCCGGATTCCCTTTTGTGGGGCAACTTTTAAAAATACTTGATCTCTGACACTAAACTCGAGGTCTTTTCTTCGCTTATCTGCATAGTTTTTTTGGCGATCCTAAGCTATTTTTATGTTTTTCTTGATGATCCAAATCTTATCTATCGTTTCTTGGATAATCTCAGGTCGTAGTGAATCTTTCTCTGGATTCGAGGTGCTCTTCGACTTATCTAAATCCTAGTGAAGGGGTGATTTGCACCTTCCACTGTACAATACCTTATATGCTGCCATCTGAATAGAGGCTTGATAACTGTTATTATAGGCAAATTCTACCAAGGGTAGAGGCCTATCCCAATTTCTAGAAAAATTCAGAACACATGCTCGAAGCATATTTTTTCAGTGTTTGAATTACCCTTTTAACTGTCCGTTAGTCTATGTATGAGCAGTAGTACTGTATAGTAATTTCATCACCTGATGTTCTTGCTAGCTTTTTCACAACCTTGCAGTAAATTTTGGATCCTTATTGGAGACGAAACCTTGAGGGATTCCATGTAATTGTATTATATGCTTGATATATATCTTGGCGAGTTTCTCAACATTGTACTGGGTTTTGACAGGCAGAAAATGTGCCAACTTTGTAAGCCTATCAGCCATAATCCAGACACTATCACATCCATCTTGTACTACAGGAAGACTTGTTACAAAATCCATGGTGATCTTATCTCATTTTCAACTTGGGATTGTGAGCGCTTGTAATTTTCCAGATGGCTTTGATGCACCAACTGGCAGGTCAAATATTTTTTAATGTTTGACCTTTCCATCAGAACTTCTGTCTCGGATCCCTATACATTTTTGTGCCTCCCGGATGTACTAAAAATTTTGTTTGGTGTGCCACAAATAACACTCTTTTCTTTATACTTGCAAGGACACATACTTACTTTCTAAATCGTAGCAATCCATCTGTGTTGATCCTAAAATTAGGTTTCATATCATCTTTGAGCTTCTAAACCCAATCCTATCCTTCTTGTGCACTTAAGATTTCACTATATAATTCTAGGTAAATGCTCATATTTGCTAGCATTTCCTTCTGGCTTAGAGCATCTACAATGACATCTGCCTTTCCTAGGTGATAGGTGATAGTGAAGTCATAATCCTCCAAAAATTCCATCCACTGTCGTTACCTTAAATTTAGATTTTTTTTACTAAAGATATACCTTGAGCTCTTGTGGTCAGTGAAAACCTCCACCTTAACTCCATACAGATAATGATGCCATTTTGTTAAGGCAAAAACTCCTGTTGCGAACTCTAAATCATGAGTTGGATAGTTCAACTCATGATTTTTCAGTTTTCTTGGGGCATAGGTGATTACTTTGTCTTTCTGTACTAGAACACAGCCTGACCCTTCTTTCGAGGCATCAGTATAAATGGTAATCTCTTTTACCTATTAGGTAGTACAAGTACTAGAGCTGTCGTCAATCTTTGCTTCAGCTTTAAGAAACTCTCCTCTCACTGTTGATTCCACATAAATTTTCAATCCTTCTAGATCAATCTAGTAAGCAGCCTGGCCTATTTGGAGAAGTTCTGAATAAATTTCCAATAATAACCAGCTAATCCTAGAAAACTTCTCACTTTAGTGACCATTTCCAGTCTCTTCCATTTAAAGACTGCTTCGACTTTCTCTAGGTCCGTTTCTAACCTGTTTTGTGATATAATATGTACTAGAAAAGTCACCCTCTTAAGCCAAAGTTTACATTTGCTGAATTTGACGTACAACTTGTGTTTCTTTAAAGTTTGGAGGATAATTCGTAAATATCCCTCATGCTCCTTTTCTGATCTGGAGTAAACCAAAATATCATCTATTAAGATCACAACAAAGTAGTCGAGGTATGGGCGAAACACTCAATGCATTAAGTTCATAAATGTAGCAGGAGCATTTTTTAATCCAAAGGGCATTACTACAAACTCAAGATGCCCATAACGGGAATTAAACGCAGTTTTAGAAATATGTGCTTCTCGTATTTTTAATTGGTAATACCTCTATCTTAAATCTAACTTAGAATAGACGTCAGACCCCTAGAGGTGATCAACAATTTGTGTATGTGTGGTAAGGGATATTTGTTCTTGATAGTCACTTTACTTATTCTTTGTAATCGATGCACATCTTTAGTGACCCATCTTTTTTTTTCATAACAGGACCGGAGCTCCCCAAGGCGAAGAACTTGATCCTATAAAATTTTTCTCCAGTAGTTCTTGTAATTGTTCATTTAGCTCCTCTAATTCTGCTGGTGCCATTTTGCAAGGGGTCTTTGAGAATCGCGCTACCACATGAATAGTTTCAATCACGAACTCAATTTTCCTATTTGGGGATAGTGGATTTAATTTCTCGAAAAACACCTTAGGGAATTCACCTTAACATCTTCAGCTCAACTTTATCCTAAAGCTTATTTATCAAATAGGCTAGACATCCTTATGCCTCTTTTTTGATAATCCTTCTAGCTTTTACGGCAAAAATGTTAGGTATACCATTTCTTTTGGACGTGCTGTCAGTATCTACTCCAACTTCGGTACCCAGCTTGACTATTTTAGCAAAATAGTCCACTATTGGTTGATGCTGATACATCCAATCTATTGCCAAAACAAGATCATAGCCTAGATTGGTAGCTCAATGAAATTTGCTATAGATTTCTGATTTTCTATAACCACAGGGCACTTGTTGGTATCTTATACGTGTCTCGTAACACTTCCTTACTGGATTATGAATATCATAGGAAATCTCCATATGCCTCCAGTGTTCATAAGAACAAGTCACCAATATAAAATCAAAAGGAACTCAAGACGAGAAATACTTCAATACCAAATTCATGTCATTTATGCTCTTGAGTACATAAGGCAAAATGTGTGGTTATAGAGCCATCTTTACAAAAGTTATCAAAAATCAAGATGGCTCTCTAACCATGGTCATCTCTTATCATATCTAGGCATGGTTTATCACATCCTTAGCTTATACTAAATATGAGTTGATATTTACAGCTTCTACCATACTTAGCTAAAAGAAAAGGAAAAGAACTTCATCATATTACTAATATTTACACCCATATACACAGACTATAGTAAT
This sequence comes from Handroanthus guayacan, assembly GCA_014898755.1. Taxonomy (NCBI): domain Eukaryota; kingdom Viridiplantae; phylum Streptophyta; class Magnoliopsida; order Lamiales; family Bignoniaceae; genus Handroanthus; species Handroanthus guayacan. The sequence continues at coordinate 363,617 of JACFYI010000082.1, forward strand.
CTACTCAATCACTAGCAACGCAGTTGGGATCCTCTTCTAGGTCCTCTTCTTCACCTTTCCCGTTGCCTTTACCATTCATACCTTCGGTTTCATTTCCACCTTTATAGCCCTCAGTACCACTAATTTCGCCATCAACTACACTATTCCTGCCACCATCTCCAGCAATGCCCCTGGCTAAATGGCCACCATTAACCTCCTCATTAATAAAGTTCTCAAGGCCTCCCAAAGTTACATTATCCATCGCCATTAGTTGCTTCTCTATCCAATCAAATCCATTTCCTGTGTTTGCGTCAGTATGAGACGTGGCGGGGGTCTCACACTCATATATGCAGTCCTCCTAACCCTTTACCCATCTCTTTGGCCATTGGAGTTCCCACTCCTTGAGTCGAGATCTCGGGTGCACGTTCATTTCTACCCATCTCATTGAAATCCATCCACATCCTTTGCCTCTCAAACACCAGTATAGCCTCTCTACTTATGTAGTCCTGTGCCCTCCATTCAAGACCAAATGTCGCATCATTTAGTTGTTTGGAGATCTTCTCAAGTTGGCCCATCACTTCCTTGAGCCATTGAAGGAAATACAATCGGTTGCTTACCGCCATGCTCTTGAAAGTGGCACATTGAGCTCGATGTCTAGAGACTGTCTTCTCCATTTCCTCTCTAGCCTATTTCCTACATTCTTGGTGTAACATATGCAAATCCACATATGTATTCCTCCATTCTCCATTTCCTTTTCCTTTTTCTCATCTCCCTATCCTAACCCATGATCGTAGATTTCTTCAATGGCACGATATTGCTATTACTTGAATTATGGTCTGATTTGGAGTCCGTCCACTCTGGAACCTTCTTTTTCCCTTTATCCATCTATCTCTTTACCATTTCAAAAACACAAGAAGTTAGTAATCAAGAAAGAATAAAAGGCAACAAGAAGAAATAAAAGGCAAAATACTATATTCTAAACCTGTAAGGCTTCTTATCCTAGGCTCAGATACCACCTGTATCACCTCGGGTCCTGGTGCATTCTGCCCCGTGATCTGGAATGCTACAGGAAATAACATGTCTTATTCTATACTAAATTCCCAACAAGTCACAAGTACAGGCCATAAAATTTTTTCATAAATTATATCATGACTAAACTTCATTCTATACAAACCAAAAGTCCAAACGATCTAATAAGCCAAAAATACATTCTTAACTACATAATCCAAAAGAAAATCCATCATACTAGTGGGGAGCTTCCCAAACAACAGATCTACAAGGTTAATTATCTACATGATATTAATGGAATCATAAGTCCATTGATCCAGTAAAACTTCTGGCATAGAACGTGGAGAATAAGATTCAACAATAAGCATACCAAGATCAAAATCATGAATGTTACCTCATATATCATTTTAGATTAAATAGAACGAATAGAATAAATGGATATCATAAATCATGTCACATTCATATCAACAAACTTACAAGGCTAATTCAAACATTTGATGGATGTGTCATCTTTATAACTCCAACACATACTCATATATAATCCTTATCCCTCTAATACTTCCTCAAGGAGTGTCAAACAAACTCGAAAACACAGTCGACAGAATTGCTTTAGATTCGCCCTTCAGAACCCTACCTTCAGGGCTTTTTCGATCTCCCAACAAACAGGAATTCCTAGGAGCTTAGATTGTCAATCCGATATCGCTCTATCCAATACCCTTGAAAATTCTCAAGGCCCAATATATATAAATTCATATAGGCTAGGAACAAACTGAACATATCAGAATATATTTGAAACATAAAGCCACTTCAGGCACATATTGATCGATTGATCATATCAAACTAACAGTTCGGAATAGAACCATTAACTATGGAAAATCTTTATTTCAAAGTTTTAAACATGTTTAAAAAAGTGAAATATGGATGAAAATCAATTGAAAGCAAACGTCAAATTCAAAACTCAATGATTTAAATCTTGGGTTAAGGAAATAATTGTTAGAAAAATTTTAAATTATTGAAATGAGGTAAAAAATAGACTAAAATAGCCACAGAGGTCAAAATTCAATCGGTACTTCCTGGGCATGGTCGTGTATAAAAATGGGCACAGACGAGCCGAATGGTCCAAAGCTTCTATCGTTGGGGCGTCCATGCACTACACCCGTGCGGTCGCACAGTGAACAACATCGTGAATAGTAATATTTTTTTGTCCGTTTTAAAGCCACAATTTCTAGAAGCCTATTTTTAATGTAATATTTATAAATTATTAATCCAAATTTTATTATTATATTTGTTCTTTAATCCTTGAAGAAATATGGTATTAGTTTGCAAATCTTGTTTTGAAGTCCATATTTCTATCTCCTCTATTTTTTTTGTCGTAAGGGTTTATTCTTAGTTCAAGTCCATGGTCTAAACGTCATCGTATCAATATATTTTCAAGGATATTCATGGTCACAACCAAGATCACCAAATATTGAGCCATTTGAATACAAATATAACAAAAATCAAGATCACATAGGCTCAACATATACATATTTTGTAACGGAATGAGGATCAAAGCATATTCATAGAAGCAAGGAGAAAAATCCACAAGTCTTACATTTAGGTCCTAAGCTTTATCAAGTGTTAGTAGCTCCACAAGATTTGATTCAAGAACCTATAAACGGAAGATCACACTTATATTAAGCTCCAATCACATCTTTACTATAAATACTTATTTACATTCTTAATCCAACCTTACCAATGGCTAAGAGAGTGGTTCTCCTACTTCTTCCCCCCTTTTCAAATATTTGATGAAGTGTATATGTTGTGCAAGAAAATATGCGATAGTGTTTTTGTGTGAGAGGAAATTTCAAGTGCAAGAGTGGAACTTTGGCCTTGCAGGAAGAAGTTTATTTAAAAAGGGACTTGAGGGTTATTAAAGCAAAAAAAATTAGCTTAAGGCTGTTGTTATTAATTTAAACAAGCTTCTCAAAGAAGCTTAAGCAAGAATTGATGAATGGATGAGTCGTGGAAATCCCATCTATGGGAAGACAAGTTGCCATTTTTGCAGCTGTAATTTCTCCCCTCTTTTTTTCAAAATGTTCAAATTTTTAGGTCAAAAATAATTGGCTAAGTCTTTGATTAAATTTGGGACAATTTCTTGGGCTTAAAAATCTTATTGGCCAAAATAATGCAAGAAAATGGGGTTCAAATGCAAGAAAATTTTTTGGATGCAAGAAACTTATTTTGACAATAAAATAATCTTCATAATAGTGAAAACAAGTTATTCTTTGAAAAGTAGAGATTCAAGATTTCAATTAGGGGAATTTTCATGGTGTTACATTTTGACATGAGGAGATCTTAGATTTGGATAGACTTGCATTGGCAATTTATACACCAAAGAGTTGAGATTTGCCTCTTTTTATAAGAAGACAATGTACATATATCGGTGCATATCAACAAATCCTTATTTGAGAACAAGTTCACTGGAGGCTCTAGTTAGAGCAACCATAAGATGGGCAAGGTAGCTTATCAATATTGGAAAAATTTTGTAGTTAACGATAGTGCATATAATTTACCTTTCGACTTAGGGTTCCATGTTATCTTGTGGATAAATGCTTAAGCTCTGATGTTTGCCCTAGCCTACCCTTAGGTCACTAAGAGTGTTCATAGAGCTTACTTGATTTATGACATTGAGGTACGTAAGTTCTAAGAAAGAATCCATTCGCTTATCTTGTAAAATGAGTTTATCTCTTCTATTTTCTATGAAGCTCGTTTTCGAAGATCCCTAGTCTACAATCAGGGTATAGCAAAAAGAAAGAGCATATTTGAATGTACTATTAAAGGGATAGGTTAACTCCAAAATTAATTCATTCACTTAATTAGATTCCATGACGTATGACTAGGGTAGTGCCTCTGGAGATTGAGTACTCTTTAGATAAAGAAAAATTAATTCAAGAGTGGCTAATTAAAGGACTTTAATTAATCTAAGTAATAATATTCATTATTATCCATTAATTAAATTGCAATTGATTGTAAACACATGTCTAATTAATTAGTGGGCCTAGCAGGTCATACACAAAGCCTTTTAGTCATCCCTATTGGATTTTTGAAGTTATCTAAAATATTAGATACTTTGAAAAAGACTCTGTTGACTAATTCAATTAGTCAAAATCGGCTAGATTAATATATAGAGATAAATAATTTAATGAATTAAATTAATCTAGAATAATAAATTTGTTTTCATTATAGGGGCCAAAAATATCATCCAATTAAAAGTTAATTGGGCCAATTAAATTAAAGAATTTATTTAAGTGGAATGCATTGTCATGGTCAAGTCAACTTAACTACCTTAGTTGACCCACTTGAATTAAAGAGCCAATTTAACGGGGTTAATTAAGTTAATTGGTTAATTTAATTATACCACTTAAGTTGAAGGTTAATTCATGAATCCATGTGCAATATTGAAGGAGAATCCATTTGGAAGAAACCATTTAAAAATAATGAAATATTATTTTACCTAAGTAAAATTGTGAATTTAATAAAGCTAAAATAAAAATTTCATGTGGATTTTAAATAGGCAAATAGGATTTGAGGAGAGGTGTGAAAGGTGTAAAGGTGGGGACTAGAATCTTCCAGCTACTTGTGCCATGTGGCAAAGCCACATGGGCATCTATTAATACACCTAGTGGCCAAACACAGCTAGTTTAATTGGTCAAGTTCATTTCTAAGATTCCCTCCAGAATATCTTTCTCTTCAACAAGTTTTCTTCTTCTTTTCACTCCTTTTCACCCTCTTTCTATTAGAATCCCAATCTTTACTTATGAATATTCAATAGAGTAGCAAAAGAAAACAAGATAATGTAAAAGGTGCTTCCTTATGCCATGCAAGGCTTGGTTATATTTCTAAAAATATGATAATCAAATTGGTTGCCTCGGCTCACTATATGGTAGTGGAGCAAACGATTTACCGACTTGTAAATTTTGTTTAAAAGGAATAATGACCAAGGCATCATTTGTAGGTCACACAAAACGTGCCACGAACCCATTAGATTTGATCCATTGGATATCTATAGCACACCTCAGTAAAATGGGATAATTGAAAGGAGAAATTATACCTTGTTAGACATGGTACATTCAATGATAAGCTTTACAGATCTTTCTATTTCCTTTTGCGGCTATACTTTAGAAATGGCAACTGAGTTACTAAACACAGTATCATCAAAGTTCGTACCAAAAATGCCACATGAGATGTGCTATAACAAAGCACATTCATATTCTTATCTAAAGGTATTGTGGGTCTCCCGCCTATATCAGACGACCAAAGAGAGGGATATTGGATATGAAATTCGCCTTGTGCAAATTTGAGGAATATCCAAAAAGGCCATTAGATTATTATTTTTATGATTTCTCAAAACAAAAGGTATTTATGTCAAGGAATGCTACTGTTTTAGAAGAAGCATTTCTATTAGAAAAAATTGATATTGTCATTGACCTTGATGAAGTCAATGACGATTAGAATGTCCCATGCCTAATAGAAGCAAAACATCATACAATGCTAATTGTACACTCTCCTATAAGGTTAGCCCAAATCAAGGAACAACTCGAAAGATTCAAGTTCCACCACGAGATGGACAAATCAAATAATGATCAAAAGACCCACAAGGAAACTATATTGGATATAGATTCAAGTTATCGTCTTAGGGTCATGAAATTCGAAATAGACTTTATGTACTCCAATAAGGTATGGACCTTACTAGATCTACCAAAGGGTATACTCGTCAACTCAAAATGGATCTAGAAATGAAATATAGTAGCAAATTGAGAGGGTGTGGCCTACAAGGCAAAGCTTGTAGCAAAAGGTTATAATCAAATATCAAAAATAGATTTTGATGAAATTGAAAGCGATGGATATTAAGTGGTGCCCCACTACCAATTGATTTTATCTTGTAAAACTGTTCATTGATTAATACAATCTTATTTTATTTAATATGCAAGATAGTCTTTCTTCATCATATATTTATAAAATTATGATTTATCTTAACAATACATATGGATGAAGCCCTTTAGATCATGCACGGCTATGGAACTTGGACACGCATCGAATGGTAATCATGAAACAAGTTTCTATGGTTTTGATTTTAAAATATTTCAAATCACAGAATCTTTGACACAAGGGCATCTTAGATTCGGATAGACTTTCTGTAACGATGCATATATATGAAGAGTTGGATAATTGATTCATTTCATGAGCAAACGATGTAGTAGACATCGTGCACATTATAAGATTCTTGTTAGAGAATAAATTCACTGAATAACTCGCCAAGAGAAACTCACAAGGTAGCCATAGTGGCATTCGGTAATGAAATGCTCTTTTACTTCCGTTAGTACATATAACTAATCCTTTGACTTGAGGAATCATGATAATCTTGTGGTAAGTCCTTATTCTTTAATTTGCATCTCCATTCCTTGGCAAATCTTATGAGGTGCATGTTGTGGATAAGCTATCTATGCATAGAAATTGTGAGTTCTGATAGAGGATCCGATTTCTTATCTGATAAATGAGTGCATCTCCTATATTTTTCTAGGACACTAGGTTTACTAAAATCCTTGCATAAGGTGATGTGACTATTTGGAAAGGAGTTTTTGAATGAGGTGTCACAACGAATCGTTTATTAAGAGTAGAGGCATAGTATTAAGGTTATCGAGGTGTCAAAAAATACCTTAAATCTCGGCCTTGATTGGGAGATAGAAATTGAAAGGACCATATTTGTATGAAATGCATAAATGAAAAGGTTCACAACAAGATTAATTTTACCAATCAATTGATTGGATTCCGTGGGCTTGTGGATAGACATTGACCATGGAGATTGGGTACTCTAAAAACTAATAACGATTAATTCTAATGAGTGGTTAATTAAAGGAGTTTAATTAATTAGAATAAATATTTGAATATTTATTCACTAATTAAATTATAAATTATTGTGGATCCATATTTAATTAATTGATGCACCTAGTGAGTCACACATAAAAACATTGATGGGAACACATGGATTAATTAAGAATCATCTAAACGATTTAGATGATTCAGTTTAATAGAGAAAAAGTAGAAGAGAGAATTTTAACTAAAGTCAAAGTGTTTGACAAAGTCAAAATTGGGCAATTAATTGGATTGATTCGAAGAGTCAAATCAATCCATTAATTTAATAATTAAATTATCCGATTAAGTTGAGGTGTCATTCTAATTGGGTCAAGTTGCCAATTTAATTTTGGAGAGAGATTCAGAAAGGGAATCTAGAGAACTTGAGTTGGCATTTAGTTAAAGAGTGGACCAATGAGGTTTTAAGCAGGTGTGACCTCCATTCTAGAAAGATCTAAAAATATCTAGTCCAATTGGCATGACCACATGTCAAATAAATACATGCATAGTGGTGAAAGTGAATGTTAGGGTAAATTAAAGCAAAAATCGCAGCTGAATAAAACATTTATCACATGAATACAAGCTTAAGACCTTCATAGGATTCTCATATAAGCATTGAATTTAGATCTAAGAAGAGAAAATCAACTTTGACATAAAAATGGATAAGTTCGGCTGAACAACTTCTAAGAACCGAAAGTTAGTGTTCTTCATTTGATCAACTCTTGATCCACTTCAAACTTGATGGATCTAATCTAAAAATTTGATTAAATCTTCAATTCCACTTCAAAGCATCAAAATTGCAGGCTTCCTTGAGAGACCCCAAACTTTGATGCTCCAAATCCTCAAATGCTCTGAGCTTGGTCTCCTTTTGGATTATCAACTTTTGAATTCCAAAATAATACAGAATCACACCTCTAATGAAAACATGCCAAAACGTTTGCGCACAAGCATTGCAGTACCCAGGATCAGGTGCACTAGTAAGTGAGCATTTCAGTGCCGAAATTAGGTGACCTAATGCCTAGTATAATTTTTGAAAAGAAATTTCTTTTTTCTATTTTATTTGGGCATCATTTTTAGTGAAATAAAGCTTATATGATCATCCTTAGGTGTTATAAGTATTTATAATTATAAGTATTTATAAGTGTTTAATTTTTCTTAAGCACTTTATAGTATTACTTTCTTGCTTTTAATTGTTGAATGTATGATTGTGTCCTGAATAGATGATGATGATCGTAAGCATAAAATAAAATGGGTTTTATTTGATTTATTGGCTTGTAACTAAATAGGGCTTCCATCCCCCTTTTCATTCTTATAATGAAAGTAGTTATTAGGATGGTAAGGTCTTTCTTTTCTTTTTATGGTCCATGCCGTGGACGAAGAAAATTGAAGGTCATGTATACATGGTAATGTATATGTAATAGATTGGATCAATTTCTTTTAATTACTCACCTAAATCAATTAGGAGACGCATTGATGGCTCTAAGTGCATCAGTTAATTATAACTCATTATTATCATATTGTAGATGTATGCTAAGTGTTACTAATTTATGCTTTCTTTATCCTATATTGTATGTTAATGCACGTTTAGGGTAGAGAACCTAAATAAGTTGAATTAATTGAAGAGATCTTTCAAACATAAAACCCTCACTCGGAATGTCTTAGTTTTCTCAAATATTAAGTTTTATAGATAAAATTAAAAAGAGTTTTAGTGAATCCATACCTTATACCAATATGCATAATCATGGAATGCTACCATGCTGACATGGTGTCTCATGAGTCATGGAATATACCATCGATTGAGAGCTATGATTATGAGCTTAGCATATGATGCACCTTTGGAGCAATTTGATTGTGACATTATCCCACGAGTCGTGGAATGTCAAGATTAAATTGTTAAAAGGATGGAAGGTATGTTCAACTTAACACTTATTAACATAGAGGTCACACAAGTCGTGGGTCTATGTTAAAAGTGAGGTAAACATATTGAGAATTGCATAGAGATGAAATTAGTAAATGTTACCTACATTAGAATTGGTAATAAATGTTTCACAAGTTGTGGATCTACGATCAATGTCTTGGGACATTAATTCTCACTAGAAAATATGATTTTCCAAATTTTGAATGAGGGTAGAGAATTTGAAAAAATAGTTGGAGGCAAAATATGCTTTTAAGACCATAATCATATTTTCAAATATTGAGTCAAAATAAATACTTAAATTCTTTTCCACGTGTTTTTTTAAATTATTGAAAAAATCAATGTGGCTAAGAATTCACTTGCAACAATTTTGAAAACTAATCAATTGATTAGTCTTAACTACCAAGATTGGCTAAGAAACCTCAAAATAATTCTTGATTCTGAAAGAAGGACCTATGTGCTCAATGGTAGTCCACCAAACTCCATTTCAGAGAATGATCAAGAGGCATGCAATATGATCACGAAATGGGTTAAAGATGATCTTTAAGCCCAATGTCTCATGATGGCATCCATGTCCAATGAGCTTCAAAAGACAACATGAACATATAAAGCATGCCTCAAATATCTATTTGCACTAAAAGAGTTTTTATGGAGTGCAAACTAGATATGAGCATTATGAGATTTCAAAATAACTTTTTAGGGCGAGAATGGTTGAGGGGTGAGGGGTTAAGTGTCCATGAGTATGATCTCAAAATTGTCGATTAGATTGAAATACTTGCTAATATGAACATGATCATGGACAATGACTTCTATGTGGATTTGATCGTCCAATCTCTCCCTAATTCTTTTGATCAATTCATTATGAACTTCAATATGTCTAAGATTGAAGTGGCAATGAACGAATTGATAAACATGTTGGTCATGGTGGAGTCCACAATGAAAAGGGAAAAACCTCTCATGATTGCTTCTATCTCGAAGACCCGAAAGGCTGCTAAGAAGGGATAGAAAAAAAAGAGTTCCTCTTCAAAAGGGAAGCAACCGGTGAAGGCACAAGGCAAAGTCAAGAAGAAATTAAAGGTTGATCCGAATTGTAAATGCTTATATTGTGATGAGCTCGGCCACTGGAAAACCAATTACTAGGATTACCTTGCAAGTTTGGAAATGGTATGCTCTTTGTTGAAACTTTCTAATCAGTGCATTCTTCTTTATAGGTATTTGATACCACATATGGTTTACGTTTTTGCAATTCATTGCAGGGAATGGAAAGAAGAAGAAAGCTTGAAAATGGGGATATGATCATCTGCCTAAGCAATGGGATAACGGTTGCGGCCCATAGTGTAGGCATTACAAAACTAGCTTTCTTTTCATCTGTTATTGTATTGGACCCTGTTTACCATGTAATAAAAAACTATCATTTCTGTTTTCATTTTGGATATTGAAGAGTATGATTTTTCGATAAAAAATGGAAAACCAAGTGCATGCAAGAATGGTTGTTTGATTGCACAAGGTACTTTGTTTAATGTGTTATACTACTTACATGAATGTCCATTTACAATGCAAATTCAACATAACAAAAGAAAACAAGATAATCTCAATAATGCCTACTTTAGCATGCAAGACTTGGTCATATTTCTAAGAATGGGATTAGCCAATTGGTTACCTCTAATTCACTAAATACTAATAACTTAGATGCATTACAAACTTGTGAGTCTTATTTAAAAGGAAAAATGACCAAAATTCCATTTGTTGGTCATCCAAAATAATCTACTGGTCCTTTGGATTTGATCTATACGAACATTTGTGGGACACTAAAAGTTAGTACGAAAGGAGGCTTTTCTTACTTTGTAACCTTTACCAGTGAACATACACTGTTCAGACACTTGTAACTTATGAAGTATAATTCTGAAGCCTTTGAAAGGTTCAAAGATTATAGGAACGAAGTGGGTGAAAAGCAACTTGGGATAAGTATTAAAACTCTTCAATCCGATCGAGGAGGTGGATACTTCAGTACTGAATCCTAGATTATCTTAGAGAGAATGGGATTCTTTTAGAATGGACATATCCCAGCACACCTCAATCTAATGGGGTAGGCGAATGTAAAAATCGTACTTTGTTAGATATGATATGTTTTATGGTTAGCTTTTTCAATTTGCCATTTTTTTTTCTTTTTTTCTTTTTTTTGCTATGCCATCAAAATAGCTACGAAGTTGCTAAATATAATACTTTCAAAGTCGATGTCAAAAATTCCGCTTGAAATATAGTATGACAAAGCACCTTCACATGCCGATCTTAGGGTATGGGAATCTCCTGCTTATGTGAAACGACTAGAATAAGATAAGCCAGATGGTAGATCCTCCTTGTGCAAGTTTGTGGGATACCCTAGAGAGTTTATTAGTTATTATTCCCATGATCCTATGTAACAATAGTTGTTTATTTTAAAGAATGCCTCCTATTGAGAAAAATAATTTCTATTAGATAAAAATGGCATTGTCATTGAACTTGATAGAGTTCGTGATGATCAAACTATCCCATAAGCTGTAGAAGCAAACAAGCAAGATACACAAATGTATACACAATTTTTGAGAGGATCGGACCGAATTAAGAAGCAATCTGAACCTTCAGATTCCTTCTGAGACCAATCAAATAGATGGTGATCCAAGAACCCGCAAGAAAGCCACGTTAGACATGGATTCGGGACTTGGGAAGAAGTAATGCAATCCAAAATAGATGCCCTGTACTCCAATAGATATAGGCTTTAATTGATCCACTAGAAGATGTTGTACCCGTTTGATGCAAATGGATCTTCAAGCATAAGCCAGGAGTTAATGCAAAGGTGGCGACCTATAGGGCTAGGCTGGTGGTAAAGGGTTATACTTAGAGATAGGGTACCAACTTTGAAGAGATGTTCTTGCTAGTTTCTATACCTAATTCCATTAGGATTATACTTGCCCTAGCCACATATTATGCCTATGAAATATGGCAAATTGATGTAAAGACAGTCTTTCTCAATGGAAATATTAAGAAAGGCATCTATATAGAGCAACTAGAGGACTTACACATCTAGTGGGAGTGAGCAAAAAGTTTGCAAGCTCCAAATATTCATTTATGGACTAAAGCAAACATCCTGAAGTTGGAACATTTATTTTGATGAGACAGTCAAAAAGTTTGACTTCATAAAAAATGTGTATGAACCATGTGTATATAAGAAAGTAAATGGCAATTTGGTCCAATTTCTAGTGCTTTATATCGATGGCATCTGGAATGAGAAAGATATATTAGAGTGTACAAAAGCGTGATTATCTATCCAATTCTTTATGAAAGACTTGGGAGAAGTATACATCGTATTAGTAATACGAATCTATAGAGATAGATTAAAAAAAGAATGCTAGGCCTCTCCCAAGCATCATACAGGGGACAAGGATGCTAAAAATATTTAGTATGGAGGAATCTAAAAGAGGATACCTCCCAATGCGACACAGTCTACACCCCTCTAATTATATGGCCCTTAAGATAGAAAAAGAGAGTAGAATGTCTCAAGTACCCTATGCTTCTGCTACAAAGAGTATAATGTATGTTATGCTATATACGAGATCGGATATAGCACACTCTCTAAGTGTTACAAGGTGCTACCAATCCAACTCTTGTGAAAGTCATTAGAGTGCCATCAAAGCAATTCTAAAGTACTTGAGAAGAACTAAAGAATTATTTTTGGTTTATGACAATTAAGAATTGAAATTTGAAGGGTTTTCGAATTCTATCTTCAATTCAGATATAGATGATTATAAATCCATGTAAGTGTTTGTGTTTGCCCTCAATGGTAGGGTAGTGAGTTGGCAAAGTTCCAAGTAAGACACCACTGTCGACTTAACCACAGAGACAAAGTATATTGCCGTATCAAATACTGCAAAGGAGGGTGTTTGGATTAGAAACTTCATCCAAGAATTAGATGTGACTCTTAGCATTGCCAACCCAATTGTTGTCTTCTGTGACAATAACAGAGCCATTGCTCAGGGCAAAAAAATGAAGATCTCACTAATGGTCTAAGCACATAATGAGACGTTATCATTTGATTTGGGAGATCATTGATAGAAAGGAGATGAGAGTAAAATGTGTTGCCTCCGTAGAGAGTATAGCAAATCCATTGAATAAATGTAACACCCGAGAATTTCCCTAAATAAAATTCTTGAATCATCGATTTTTCAAAAATTCATTTGATTTTAGAATCGTGCATCATTTTAAAATCAAAACACATTTCATGTATTCGAAAATATTTTGAACCAATATGTTTCTATTCCATGTCACGTCTCAACCCAAAAATAAGCCCAATACATGTCAAGACCCAACCCAATACATGTCAATATATATAGCGACTATTGTTGACCCAATTAAAATTCAAAATTTAAGAAAAAAGCAAAGGAAATCTGGAAAAAAGAGCACAGCTGGCAGCACACACAGCAGCAGCAATTTTTTATGGATGGAAGTCCATCCATCCATTCTATATTGTCACATATAGCCACCTATCCTATCCCCAACTTTTGGTAATTGCTTTGAGGGGTTTAAACTCTTTGATTCCCTCATTTTTGACCCTAACTTACCTCTATAAATAAGTTATTTAGTGCTTCAAAATCTACTGAACTCTCAACTCTCTCAAGCACTCAAACACTTAGAAAAAATTCATTTTGCATCATTTCCTTCTAGCAAAAATCAATTTCAGCTTTGTGGGATTCTCATGGGTGTGTGTCTCTCACTCCAATACTTTGTAAGTAGGCCTTAGTCTTGTGATTTAAGAATGGTTTGTATTATGGTTTCATAGAGCTTGACATAAATGTATATATATGGTTATAGGTGTGTCTATAAGCTTGGTTCAACCACATTTACGGATTTAAGCAAAAGAGGTAAGATTTATAGCTTATTCTTTTCTCCATGAGCATGTATTTCGGCTTTTCCATTTGATGATCGAGCATGCTTTGAGTATTGGATACCATGGACTTGTTGAGTATGAGAATCTATATTGTTGTCTTGTTATACTTGCAAAAATCTATACTCAACTCTTGAATATATAAATCCCATGCTAAATGATTCATCCTTAACCTTTGTACCGATGCATGGAGTTGAGTCTTGAATGATGGACCATGGACTAAGACGGATAATGAACTAAGAACGATTGAAAATGGGTGATATGGACAAAATCATATATTTCGATGTTAAAACGATCTTTTGAAAAATTCTCAAAATCAAAATTTAAAACCATAATTTATAAATGATATTACACCTAAGAACATCTAAAAAATATGGATTCGGAACTAAATCGATAGACTTGAAATAAAAATGGAAGAAGAAGAAGTAACAATAGCCTTTGAAAAGTTGATTTTGTTACATTTTTGGATTTTTTAAAAATAGTTAGGCTTGGATTTTAATAAAACTTCTGTTACAAAAAGTGTAGGGAAAAATCTGAAGTTATCCCAGAAATTAAAAGAAAAATTACTGTGCACGATACTGTTCACGGCACGACCGCACGTGAATAGTACTGCAGTCGAGCCCAAGATAGAGAAATTTTATCTTTCAGTGCGAGTGCGCCCATTTTTGAGCGCAAACGCGTCCATGACAGTGCCAAAACATGGAATTTTCGTTGTTCGGCACAAGCGCGCCCATATTTGAGCGCGGATGCGCCCACGACAGGAACCAAACTTTAATTGTTTACTTCTTTTGATGTTTTAAACTCATTTTCTACCTTAATTCATATCACGTTAAGTCATACCCGATTTTTCTAACGTAATACAAGTTTTGAAATGAAAACCCTCTAGTCCATAGTCGAATTTTCGAATTGATTGATTCATTGACCACGTCTTGGCCTATTGAAATGCTATTGTTATTGATGGCCTTAGAACGTTATGCCTTGCCGGCTTATTGATTGATTGTTAAATTGTCCAATTCATTCTAAAGCCATATAATTGATTGATTGTGGGCCCTTGTGGGGATTTCTTGGGGACTGAACTCGGGCAGTATCGAACTGTCGACTAGGACCCTTAAGCCCCTGATTGTTTGGTAGTTCGGACGAATTCTGGAGGTAGAATTCTGAAGCACCACCCTAAGTACGTACGTCGGCTGTGCTTCTTGATTAAATGATGTTCCTTCAGGAGTTGGAGGGATAAGGGGAAAACTATATGTTGAAGATATAAGGGTGATAGACCTACCAAAAGATTGTTTCAGCCTATGGACTTGAATGCAATAATATATGTATATATTGATTGTCTTGAACGTTCCAATTGTTATCCGTATCACATTCTTGTATTGATTTTGATATGCTCATGTTCTTTGAAACTCTTACCCTCTTCTGCATGCTATAAATTTTACTGGGTCAGTGGACTCATGACCTTATTTAACATGTAAGTTGTTGATTCTTGATCGATTGAATGATTGAAGCTTTAGACGGAATGTATAGCTTATTTTGGTTTTTGACATCTCTCTTGTATTATGGTTTAGCATATCTTTTGAACCAATGAACTTAGATTGTAAGCTTATGCTAGGCCATCATGTATTTTGAAACATTTGGGATGTAATGATATTTATGATATGGAACTTAGTTGGGATTGTGTATTGATTTATTGGACTTAGTTTGAATAGTTGTAATGTATTAGCTTCCGTATCAATTTCTGAATGTATTGGTACTTAGAACGTATAGAACAGAAGTGATACACCTCGGATCTCGGGTCCGTACATTCTCGGGATTTCGGGGGGTGTCACACTAAACCCCTAACGCAAAAGTCTTTGAGAAACATGTTAAAAAGATAGGCCTAAAGACTATAGGTAATTAGCTTTAAGGCAAGTGGAAGATTGCTACAGTGGTGCCCGGTAGCTAATTGATTTTGACTTGTAAAACTACTCTTCGAGTAATACAATCTTATTTTGTTCAACATGTGAGATGGTCTTCTTTTATCATATATCCAAAGAGTTTTTGCTCCATTTCATGAGCAAATGATGGCATCGTTACACATTACCTTGTAATTGTTAGAGAACAAGTTCACTTAATGACCCGCAAAGAGAAACTCACAAGGTAGCCATAGTGGCATTCAGTAATAAGAAGCCCACTTACTTACACTAATGCATATAACTAGTTCTTTAACTTGAGGAATCATGGTGACTTTGAGGTAGGTCCTTATTCTTTGATGTGCGTTTCGGATCCTTAACGAATCTTATAAGGTACGTGTTGGGGATAAGTTATTTGCACATGGAGGTTTGGGAGCTCAAATAGAGGATCCGATCCCTCGTTTGATAAATGAGTGCATCTCCTATGTTTCTATAACGCTTGGTTCACTAAAGCCCTCGCGCAAACTGGTGTGACTATTTGGAAAGGAGTTTCCAAATGAGGTATCTTAATGAACTGTTCATAAAAAATAGAGGCATAGCATTAGGGCTATTACGGTATCAAAAGTACCTTAACCCTAGGCCTTGATTGAGAGATAGAAATCAGAATGACTACATTTGCATGGAATGCATAAGTAGAAAGGTTCATGCCAAGATTAATTTCATCAATCAATTGGGTTCCATGGGCTTGTGGCTAGGTATCGACCATGGAGATTTGGTACTCTAAGAATTAATAGAAATTAATTCTAATGAGTGGTTAATTAAATAAATTTAATTAATCGGAATGAATGTTTGAATATTTATTCACTAAATAAATTGCAAATTGTTGCAGGCTAATATCTAATTAATTGATGAACCAATGAGTCACATACAAAAGCCTTGATGAGAATACATGGATTAATTTAGAGTTATCTAAATGGTTTAAATGATTAAGCTTAATAGAGATTAAGTAGAAGAGAAAATTTTAACTAAAGTCAAAGGGTTTGCCGAAAGCCAAATTGGGCAATTGACTAGATTAATTTGAAGAGTCAAATTAGTCTATTAATTTAACAGTTAAAGTATATAATTAATTTGATATGACAAATTCTAATTGAGTGAAGTCGCCAATTTAATTTTGGATGGAGATTCAAAAAGGAAACTTAAAGGAATTGAGTTGGCACTTAATTAAAGAGTTAATTAAATTGCTAATGCCAACTTATAGCCTACTTAGACTTCATATGGACCAATAATGTTTTGAGAGAATCTAGAGCATGGGAGATGTGACCTCCCTTCTACAAAGATCTCAAAATATCTAGTCCACCTGGCATAACCAGGTGGCCCATAAATACCTACATAGTGGGCAGCCATATGGTCTTCTAATGCCACTTTTGTTCTCTTAGAGTAGTGCCCCCGCAGCCAATTAAATTTGGTTTGCAGTTATTGCTCGTAATTAAACAATCTTATTTTTGCAATATAAATAAAATGGCCATTTTCTTTATATCCTCATGCATTGTCTCATCAATAATCGATATAGAAGAAGTCCTCTAGATTGCATATGGCTAAGATACTAGGTCATGTATATGATGGTGATTATGAAATTAGTCTCAAGATATCTTGATCTTAAATTCTCCAAGTCATAGAATCTTTGACACGAGGACATCTTAGATTCAAACAAACTTGCACTAACAATGCATAATTCAAAGAGTTGAATTATTGTCCTGTTTCATAGGTGATTGATGTAGTGGACACCATGCATGTTAGTGGGTGCTTATTAGAAGAATAAGCTCACTAAGAGATTCGACATAGAGAATTTTATGAGATAGTCGTAGTGGCATTCAATGATGGATTATTTTCTATCTTATGATAGTGCATATAATTAGTCCTTAGACTAGAGGGACCATGGTAACCTTATAATAGATCCTTGTTCTTTGATGTGTGTCTCGATCACTTATTAGCGGATCAGATGAGATACACGTTGAGTGCCAGCTATCTACACATAGAGGTTTGTGAGTTCCAAGAAAGGATTCGTTTCCTTATCTTGATGAACGACAATGTCTCCTATGTTTTCTATAATTGTTTGATTCAAGAAACACCTTGTGCGAGGTGTGTGTCGATTTGGAAAAGAGTTTCCAAAGTCGAGGATGCAAACGAATCAGTCATTAAGAATAGGTGCATAGTTATAGGTTGTTAGGGACGCCAAAAATATCTTAATCCTAGGCCACAATCGGGATATGGGAAGTGGAGGGGCCGTATTTGTACGGCACGCATAAGTAAATGAGGTTCACAACACAATTAATTCACCAATAAATTGGGCTCCATAGGCTTGTGGTTAGACATCGACTATAAAGATTGGGTATTCTAGAATTAATAGAGATTAATTTTATGAGTGAATAATTGAATTGCTTAATTAATCGTGAATCATAAAAGTTATAAGCTTACGTCTAATTAATTGATGAGCCTAATAGGCCACACACCTTTCTCTATCTAATCACAGTATGAATACTAGTAGAGATTCTCTAATTGGATTATAGAAAATTGTCTAAATTGGATTTAGGCAATAGAAGAGAGAATTTGACTAAAAGTCAAAATATTTGACTAAAGTCAAAATTGGTCTTTCTAAATAGTTTAATTTAAAGAGTTAAATTATTCTAACTAAATTAATCGTTAATTTAATTCAATTAATTTCAGTTAAATTAATTGATTCAAGAAAATAATTTAAATCAGGAGAAAAATTAAAATAGGTATTTAAATTTAATTGGAATCTATGTAGCACTTTAATTAATTGTTAATTAAAAAGCCACATAGATTAACCAACTTGGATGCCAAGTTGGATAAAATATTTTGAAAAGAAAAATCTAGATTCTTCCCTCTAAAACTATCTTACCAACTAAGCATCCAAGTTGGCAAGAATCACACTTTACATACCACACAATAACTACCATCCAACCATCTAGAATTTTCAACCACTATCAAAACAAGCTGAAAATTTTTCCCTCCCAAAATTCTCTCTTCGCCTCTTCAATTCTCCATAAATTCATACTTAGATATTCCCTCTAATCAAAGATCTAAAGTCGTAATCAAAAGAGGAAGAGTGGATCAATGTTAGAGGTGTGTGAACCCACACAATTTGCAAGATCAAAAGTTGATTGTGCTCCAAGAAGCTCACGGCATCTTCAAGTTTTGGAGAGGATTTTTTGGTCCTAACTTTGAAAGGATTCGATCCTTGAGGGTTCAACTTGGATTTGGAGTTTTGATCAAGTTTTAGAGAAGATCTTTGAAGCTTAGAGAGGATAAAGGAGTTGATGAAAGTGAGGGAACAAATTTCGATTTCTTAGAGTTGCTTCGGTCAAGCTAAACATTCAAGGATCAAGGTTGGCTCTCCCATCTTTAATCTATATTCTATACTCATATGAAAATCCTGTAAAAGTTTAGCATTGATTCATATTGATGAATATTTATTTCTACTGCGTTTTTGAATTGATTTGCCTCACCTTCACTTTAAAGTGGTATCCGTGCCAAACATATGAGCTTGATTTAGACTTCGTTAAAACATTAATTCATGTGATGAATTAATGTTAGATTTGGTGATCGTGATTCAATTTGATGAATTGGAGGTCACCAAATAGTACTTATGACTTGGATCTATGTGACTTATATGATGATTGATGCTATATATTGATCTACTATAATTTAAATTCAATTTGATTGAATATTGGAATTATTGGTGTTGATCTTGTGATTAGATATGGAATTAATGTGGATTACTGTAATTAATTATTTTAAAATATTTAGGAGATCAATACATATATATTAGATTGGATCTAATATAGGTTGCATCAAAAACTATATAAATTAGAGCATGAAAATCATGTTTAGAACATATTCAACTTTTGTAAAACGTGTGCACTGTGCTCTCAAGTTTGGTCCTTTTTGGTGCCCAATATGACTTTATTTTTGTGCTTCTTGATTTTCTGAGTCATCGACGTTGTGTTGGAAACTTATGGTTTAAATTTGGTGATTTTTGGAATTAAGAAAAATTTTCTAAAAATCATTGAATGAGCATTGCTGAGCAGACCCGAGAGTGCTATGTCTGTGCATCAACCCTACTGTAATTCAGGTTTTTTCTGCTCTAATTGATGCTATTTTTGTGCTCTTTAGTTTTTTGAGTCATTTATTATGTGTTAGGAATATATGGTTCAAATTTGGTAATTTTTAGAGTCAAGAAAAATTTTCTAAAAATTCTTTAATAGAGGCTGCCAGTCAAATCCGAGAATATGTCAAGAAAAGTTTTCTTGATATTTTAATCCAACTTTTGATGTGATTTGATCTCCTAGAGTTTTTTAAATCATCCCCAAGGTGTTGGTGGGTTTTAGAAACCATAAGGTGATTTAAACTAAATTTAATTCCACATTTAATTGAAGATTTCCATTAAACAATTTCTAGTGGCAAAACAATGGCATTTGATGCACTAGTTTGCATTTAATTTTATGTTCATGTGATGAATGTTTAATTAATTATTGTTTATTTAATCTCAAGCATTTATGTGATGGATGTTTGATATTGAATGGATGTATTGGATGATTGTGAGCCTCATTAAAATAATTTTAATGAATTAATTTATTGATCGAGTTTGTAATTAAATGGGGCTTGGATGTCTCTTTTCCATCTTATAATGAGAGTAGATTTAGGATGGTGAGGTCTTCTTTTTCTTTTAATTGAAGGCCATATATGCATGATATATCTTGTAATCAAGAATAAGAGATGAAGGAGTTCAAAATGAAGGTCATGTATGCATGGTAATGCATATGTAATAGATAAGATTTATTCATTTAATTACTCACCTAAAATCACTAAGTAATGTACTAACGGCTCTAAGTGCATTATTTAGTCAAGACTCATAATCATCTACTCTAGGAGCACGTTATGTTGTTTTATTTATTTATTTATTTATTGTTATTATCCTTGTGATGTAAAGTGATGTATACTTCGGATAGATAACCTAAATAAGAGTAAATAAAATATTGATGAGGTCCTAATAATTTTTTAAAATAAAACCCTCACTTAGAATGTATATGTCTTTTTTGCAAGAAAAATTATATTAAGTTACAATGGACAAATTAAATTAGATTTAATGGTTCATGCATTCCATCAATAAATAAGTGACATGAGATGCTACCAGGTGGGTACGTTGGCTGCGTCTTGTGTAACGCCCCAGGTCCTAGTGCACCTCCGCCCTAGTCCCCAGGACATTACTCACATTCATAGGTAACTAAACTAAATACTAAAATCAACATGAACACAATTATATAGTACATTCAAGGTTTATCTTAACGCATAGTATACATCAAGTGTATTTTGCTGTCTTACAACCCATAATTTACAATATCATAAACGTTTTGAAAAAAAAAAAAAAAAACTACTGTACATGAATAACTATAAACTATCCTAACTATTACAAAGAAGGTCCCTAACCGATATTTTCAACATAAACGAACATATGGTAGCCGATAGTCGCCTTATTCTGTAAATTTACTTACCTACACAGGTAGTGAAATTAAATAAGTCGAGAGACTTAGTAAAGATCATGACGAATGACCAAAGAAGTTAGGAATCAAGGAATAATAGGTAGGAGTACAATCGATCATTGATGATACAATTTTGACATTCGTGACAAAACAATCAATTCAATTCAATACAATCATAAATCCGAAAATTCAATTCAAAAGGCAAATGTCACAATCCAGAGTTTAAATCATGATACGAATGTCAAAATTTATATAAAGCTGAAACAAATATTTGGTGGATCTGTCATCCTTATAACTTCAACATATAATGTACATATATCCTTATCCCTCCACTTACTTCTCCGGGCACTAGTCCACGGAGTGTCAAACAAACTCGAAACACAGCCGCCGCAGCGTGGTCGACCACGAGTCTCAAGAATAGCTCATTAGAATCCTACATCCAGGACTCTTCCGAATTACCCAACGGACAGGAATTCCCAAGAGTTTCGATTGTCAACCCGATATCTCCCAATTAATTCTCCTAAAGATTTCTAGGGCCCAACTTATCATGCAAAAGGGGTTATCAATATACAACAAGACTTGGAACATTCAAGATTTTTGATACGGAAACAATATAGCTTGGGGCATCCGAAGATTCATAATATGGAATCAAATTCGAAAAATTGGATACAAGGAAATTTAGAAATTTGGACTTAAGGCATAAGAATTCTACTTGGATCATCAAATTGGACTCAAAAGTTATAAGAGATTACTTTTGAAAGCTATTTTAGTTGAAAATGTCAAATATGTCAGGTTTTGAGAATTTTTGGAATGGCAGCAATTTTCCAAGCTATTTTAAAAATAAAATTTGATAAGTTAAATTTGCCAATTTAGCTCTATGGTTAACTAGACTCAACAATATTTCCAATGGTGGTTTTATATTGAAAATCCGACGAGTAAAACTTTAGTTATAGATTTTTAAAATTGGTTCAAGAATCTGTTGAACCCCCGAATCAACTAGACATGTTTGAGTTTACAAAATTTTCTGGGTTTATTCCTTCATGGATTTTAGAAATTCTTGAGCCTATTATTATCTACACTTAACAAGGTTTCTAACCTATATTTTTAAGTTCAATTTGGTTAAGAAATGAGTGGTTTCCAACGAGTTGAAATTAGGGGATGTGTTAGAACATAGGTCAGTGTATCCCCTGACACCCGAGAAAACTGACAAGTTCGAATCAAACGGTATTTCTGGCCTTTTTTCTTCATGGATTCTGATGGTTCTTGATTCTAATGATAACTAAACTCAATGAAATTTTCAATGGTACAAATTTTGGATTTTGTGGGTATGTATAAGTTTGGTTATGAATTTTTGAAATTGGGGTTAAGACAAAAGCATCCTCTATTTTAGTCGAAATGGCAGGTTTGATTCAAATGCATTTTTCTAGCCCTTTCCTCCGTGTTTTGGGTGTTTATTGCTTCTAACATCATCTAGACTCAAAGAGGTTTCTAACGGTACCTTATATGAAATTTTTGTAGTAGTATAAGTGGTGTTTTCAATTTTTCTAAGTGGGATGAGTGTTCTACCCCTGCTACCCGAGAACAACCAATATGTCCAAACTTCATTTAATTCAAGAAATCATTCAACCACTAAGTCTAAATGATGATCCACTAAGTTTCTTATACCCTAAGGTCAGATTCATGGTTCCGTAAACATAAGTTAGGTCATACTTCATCAACAATAATATGAGAGTTAATCAAGGAGCTCATCAAGAATAAGTTCATAGCAATCAAGGAGCCATAACAAACATACTAACAAGCATACAAACTATAGATCTTTCAAGAAATTGGAACCATGATCAAAACTTGAAGAACATGAAGATGAAATATCATGATCCTTACGTCTTTTTGTGGTCTATCTTGAGAGTTTCCAACTATCTACTTCAAAGACACCACTATAACCTATCATGGAAAGAAATCTCTTTAAGTCTCAATTAATTCAAGCAAATCATCTACTAAAACATATCTAAAACTTACCTAATCTTGTTGAGTTGAGGATGAGAAAGATCCCTAGCAATATCCCTTAGGTTCTTATGGAGAATTATGGAGTAAAAGTGGGATAATTTCTTGTATTTTTCTTCTTCTTCTTGATTGGTTTTGGGGGTACAAAAATGGCTGAGTTTGGTTGCTATTTTCTTCTTTCTTCTCTTATGTATACACACTCTAATGTATATACATATATGTATTTTCTCTAGTATAATACTTGGCATTTATTGAAAGGCATAATGGTGTTGGAAAATGACCTAAGCCATGAGATCAATTGCAATGTTCTAGAGTCTTATTTTTAACACATGCTCTTATAACTTATTCTTATCACATAGTGAGTGTATGTGTGGGTCTATTCGGCTAAGCTGATTTCTCTTTTTTATTTTTTATTTTTTTTTCAAAAATTAAAAATTGGGCTTAAGTTGTGGACTAAAAAAAATAACAATGTGTTGAGCTCAATTCCTTGAGTCCATGGGCTTGGTTTTGGGTTAAATATATCATATTTGGTCCACATCTAATTGAAATAATATTTTTGGTTGTTAAATCAAAATAATTTTATCGTTTTGAAGTCTTTCGGACAATAGCGATAAAAATCATTTAAACGGCGCTATATTTTAAAATTCATAAAACTCAGGGGTAAAATTGATAAGTCAAGAATATTTTGGGCTAAAATATTACTTTTGAAATTAATAGTGTGGTCATGATAAGTTTTGGTCGAAAGAAAAATTTTTAAGACGAGTTTTTCTTTTACTAAGAAATTGTAGCTATGAAATGAAATAATTTTTAAAACCAAGAATCTAAATATATAGTTTTGAATGTTTTTGTGGGAAAATAATATTTTCAATAAATTTTTTTTAATATAAAATGAAATTTTCGAAAATGATAAAATATTTTTAATTGTGAGAAAATCTCAAATCGGCGAAAAATCGGTTACCGATTAGAGTTTCTCTAAAAAATATTTTAAAACATCTATTGATTAAACACGAGGGCTTAAAAATTAAATCAGAGGAATTTTTGGGGTCTCACATCTTGTGGGACGTGCCTACTTGGAAAGCTATGATCATAATTTTAAACATGTGATGCTCTTTTAATTAGTTCGATTATGGCATTTACTACATCTCGTAGGATGACCATAATTGAGTTAATTATGAAGAAGAATTGGTGGGTCAAATTTAACATCAAATAGTATAAAATGGTTACATATCGTGGGCCTATACGAAAAATGAGGCAAAATAATTTTAGGGGTTGCATAGTTGATGCAATTGGTAAAGTTAGTTACCTACCTAAAGAGTTGTTTGTAGATGGCTACGTCTCATGAGTCTATAAATAATTCTTAAGGGCCCTAAAACCCACTAAAGAAATATGATTTCCCAAATTTTATGAAATGACATAAAATTTAAAGAAAATAGTGGGAGGTAACTCATATAAAAGACCATATCATGTTCAATAAATATTATACAAATAAATACTTATATTTTGTTATTTGCTTTTGTAGATTTTTTAAATTAACAAATAGAAATGACTAAAAATTCACTCTCCGTTATTTTGAAAGCTAATAAACTTACCGTTCCTAACTATAGTAATTGGCTTAGAAACTTGAAAAATGTACTTGATTCCAATAAGAGGACTTAAGTTTTAACTCAAAGTCCTCCCGATACCCTTTTTGATGATGTAACCGAAGGCATGCGGAAAATAGTCAATTGTTGGTGGGAAGATGATCTTCAAACCCGATGTCTAATATTGGCATAAATGTTATGTGAGCTTCAAAAATCCACGGGCACATAAAGCTTGCTAGTGAGATACACATGTACTTGGAGGAGTTATACTCAATGCAAACACGTTATGAACGCTATAGCACCTCTAAGGAATTATTTAGGGCTCGAATGATTGAAAGATTAAGTGTTCGCGAGCATAGTTTAAAAATGATTTATTTAATTGAAAAGATTGGGAAATTTAATATTATTATGGATAATGGTCTATATATAGACTTGATCCTTCAATCATTGCCAAGCTCATTTGACTAATTCATCATGAATTTTAACATTAGTAAACTCGATGTGACAGTTAATGAGCTAGTTAACATGCTTGTCACGGCCGGGCCTACTATGAAAAAAGACAAGACGGTATTGGTTACTTCAAGTTTAAAAGCCCGTAAAGGCAAAGCAGGGAAGAAAAAGAAGAAAGATTCTTCTTCTAAAGGAAATCAAGTTCCAAAGCCATCGAGCAGAATAAAAAAAAAAGCCAGTATTAATGAGGACAAAAGCTTTTATTGTGAGAAATTGGGCATTGAAAGAGAAATTGTAAGAAGTATTTGACTTCTTTGAAAAATGGTATGTTTTTTTGTTGAAGTTAATCTTTCAATTAACAATAATACATAGGTATTTGATACCGCATGTGGTTCTCATCTTTGCAAGTCTTTGTAGGGAATCCAAAGAGCTAAAAAGCTAAATAAAGGGGATGTGATCCTTAGGATGGAAAACGGTGCAAGAGTTGACGCTGAAGCGTCAGGCCTAGTTGCTTTAGCTTGTAATAATCAAAAGTTAGAATTGAATAATTGTTTCTTTATACTGTCTTAGTTAAAGAACATCATTTCAATCCTCATGTTGGACAAAAAAAATTATGAATTTTCTTATAAAAATAAAAAGTATTTTCTTTTTAAAGCTGGTTCTTTAATTGCTATTGGTATTCTAACAAATAGGTTTTACACCCTAAATTCTAGCTTTATATGATTACAAATTCAATAAGAGAACAAAAGAAAGGTAGATGACCACAATCAAGTATACTTGTGGCATGCTAAACTTAGCCATATTTCCAAGAATACGATAAGTAGGTTGGTTACCTTAGGTTCACTTTCTTTAAGTGACATTAAGGAGTTACCGACTTGCGAATCTTGTTTAAAGGGAAAGATGACTAAATCACCGTTTGTTGGATAATCAAGCGTGCCACCAAACCATTAGAACTTGCTCATACAAATGTTTGCGGGCCACTAAAAGTTAGTGATCGAGGTGGTTATAATTACTTCATTACCTTCACGAACGACTATACATGTTTTGGGAGGGTGTTTCATATGAAGCACAAGTCTGATGCTCTTGAAATGTTCAAAGTGTATAAGAATGAAGTAGAGAAACAACTTAAACTAAGTATAAAAACTCTTTAATCCGATCGAGGAGGTGAATACTTAGGTGACGTCTTGGTTATTTAGGAAAGAATGGGATTCTCTCACATTAGACTCCACCTGCTACACCACAGTTGAATGGTGTGGTAGAACGGAAAACCCATATCTTTTTAGACATGGTAGGTCTATGATGAGTTTCACGGACTTTTCTCTTTCATTTTGAGGCTATGCTCTCAAAACGATGACAAAATTACTAAACATAGTACCTTCTAAGTCGGTGCCTAAAATGCCACATGCGATGTGGTACAATAAAGCATCCTTGTTTTCTTACTTGAAGGTATGGAGGTTTCCCACCCACGTCAAGAAACTAGTAGGAGATAAATTGGATGCTAGGTCCACCTTACCCCAAAGAGTCTACGGCTTATTACTTCTACGATTCTTCGGAACAAAATGTGTTTGTTTCTAGAAATACTACTTTCTTGGAAAAGGGGTTTTCTATTAGATAGAAAAAGCTAAATCATGAAACTTGATGGGTTCACAACTATGAAGAAAATCCGCAACCAATAAAAATAGATGAATCTGAAAACACACAACTTTCCAAAAGGTCTGATCGAATCTGGAGAGAGGTCGAAAGGTTTGGATTTCTTCATGAATCTAATCAATCATATAGCAATCCAAAGGCCTATGAGGAAGCCATGCCAGACATGGATTCGAGATACTGACATATTCCAATAATGCTTGGACCTTAGTTGATCCACCAGAGAGTATAGTACCCATTGGATGTAAATGGATCTTCAAGCGTAAGTTGGGGGTTAATGGAGAGATTGTGACATATAAAGCAAGATTGGTGGCTAAAGGATATACCCAGTGACCAGGTAAAGATTTTGAGGAAACCTTTTTGCCTATCGCGATACCTAAATCCATTAGAATACTGCTTAACATAACTACATATTATGACTATGAGATATAGTAAATGGATATGAAAACTGCTTTTTTTAATGGCAACCTCGATAAAGAAATATATATGGAGCAACCAAAGGGCATCATATCCAGTAGGAGTATGCAAAAGCTTTCCAAGCTCCAAAGGTCCATTTATGGACTTAAGCAAATGTCTTGAATTTGGAACATACATTTTGATGAGACAGTAAAAGGGTTTGGCTTCATAAAAAAATACGTATGAGCCCTGTGTGTACAAGACGAGCAGTGGGAGTACGGTGTAATTTTTAGTACTTTATGTAAATGACATACTACTCATTGGGAATGATGTGGGAGTATTAGAATATACTAAAGTATGGTTATCTACACAATTTTCCATTAAAGACTTGGGAGAGGCATCTTTGTATTAGGAATATGGATCTATAGAGATAGGTCGAAAAGATTATCGGGGCTCTTTCAAAGTCCATATGTAGCAACTCGAAAAATTTCCGAAATAAAAATTTAAAATGAGAGAATCTATCTAATTAAATTCTCAGACAAAATTTTTCCTAATGAAATTTTTGAACTCCAAAAAATTCAATTGATAAACGTTTTAGAACGTTTTTTAGAAAAACCCTAATCGGTACCCGATTTTTCACCAGTTTGAGATTTTTCTCCAAACCATAAATATTTTATCATCCTTAAGAAAATTATTGCACACATTATTTTGGACCAAAGAAATAAGTTTTAGTTCAAAATTATAGCCAAAATCTAGTATCAAAACTTACCTTAACATGTAATGCCTTATACACTAAAATAAGTTTCCAATAAAAACCAAAATACATACATATCTATATCTATATATATATATACACGTATATACACACACACACACATTCAGCCAATTGACTCAAAATTATAGCCAAGATATTTGAGTTTTTTATGCCAAAAATAATTGTCAACCAAGTTCATAGCATGATGAACCTACTAAGCTACTCTCTATACAAAAGTTGACACTTAGCAACAAAACAAAAAATGACCAATAAATTCCAACTTTTTTTCTATAAGATGAGCAACCAATTTCAGAATTTTGATCAAAAATTCGTGCAAGAGAAGAGGAGGAAAAAAAAGAGAGAAAAGAGAAGAAAGAAAGAAGAGAGAAAAAGGAAGAAAAACTTGCAACCCAACTTCTTTCACTTTGCCTTATATGCTAGAGTATTCTAACCTTCCTACCATCAATTTCAA
>JACFYI010000082.1:401836-416800 GCA_014898755.1 Handroanthus guayacan
CTATATAAAATAGTCAATCCAACCTAATCAAGCAAAGTAAATGAGGCCTAAATAGTCACGCGGTCCAACCTAAGGTAAATATTCGGCCCATAATATGCTTGTGGATTCGTATGTGCACATTAACATATTTATGCTTACATCTTGCCACTTTTTTCACATAGCAGTTCATCCACCTGGTTGGCCAATCCCATTACTCTCTACATGTGCTTGTTGAACCCATGTCATTTTAATCATGCAAGCACACAGCACCCACATTATTTGCGTAGCAAGATTTCCATGAGCTCGCTTCTTTCAGCACTACTAGTCAATGACACATTGTTCAAGTATAAAGTCTGGTCAATCTGATATGCGCAAGTCATCTCGTCATGCGGCTTCAATCTAAATCTACGTAAGTTGAATACATACCTATAGAAAAAATGACGAAGCGCACGTCCTTTTTACCTCACCATTTAGTCATCGAATTGAGCCACCATTAAAATTCCTAGTAATCCAATTTAGGATATATATGTTCATAATCCTAAATCAAAATAAGTTCCACGTTATCCCCTTAAGAATCACGGCACCCACATATTGTTGTGCTGCCATATGCCCGGCCCATAGAGTTTTCCGTTATGATATTACTAGTTTGCAAGCATTTGACAAGTCATTTATCAAAAAAGCAGAGAACTCATCTATACTAGCTCGCTAGCTGTATTTGTTAATTTGATTGATTTATGTGCTTAAACAGTCAACAGCATTATCTTTCGGTCACTAATCTCTATTAGTTTGTACTGTTGAGAGGGCGACTAACTAAGCTCATTTAAAATATCTTATAAGATATTTTTTAAACTTATAAGATGTTTTACCTTATTTTAAAAATAAGTTGTTAAAATATTGGATAAAATGAGACCTTTCAACTTATAAAATTTTAATTACGACAAACCTTTAATTAAAATGATTAAAAAGGAACGTGCAAGTTAAGATTCCAATAATAAGCTAGTAATTCTTTACTTTTTCTAAACAAAGAACTTATATGATCCTAGCATCATATTTTAGGAGCTAATAAGATCTCTTTTGAAAAATTTTACTAAATACTTTATGATATTTTATAAACTTTTAAGCACATTACAAGATATTTTGAAGAGTATATAAGCTTGCCCGAACGCCCTCTAGTTGAGTGGTGCTGCTAAAAGATCCACCCACTATTAGTTTGCAAGGCCAACATATTTTATAGACTTAACAAATATATCCAAGTTTAGGAGATGTGGCAAATCTCTCTCCATTAAAACATCTTATATACTTTATGGTATCTTATAAGCTCTTAAGCACCTTATAAAATATTTTGAAGAGCTTATAAGCTCGTCCGACCTCTAATTGAGGGGTGCTGCTGAAAGATCCACTCACTAGTAGTTTGCATGGCTGGCATATTTTGTAGACTTAACAAATTTATCCAAGTTTATGAGACGTGGCAAAACTCTTTCCATTAAAATGTCTTATTGAAATATATTTATAAGATAGTTTTAGAACTTATAAGATCATATAAATCTTATTTTAAGAAAGAAGTTATTAAAGTACTTGAAAAAAATAAGACTTTTAGCTTATAAAATATCAGTAATAGCTATTTTGTAATTAAAATTGTTAAAATTGAGGATGTATGTTAAAGATTTTAAAAATAAGTTAGGAATTTCTTACTGTTCTAAAAAATGCTTATAAGTCCCTTATTACATCTTATTTTAGGAGCTAATAAGATCTTTTTAATAAAAATTTTACCAAACACTTCATAACATTTTATAAATTTTTTTAACATTTTACATATGTTTTGAAGAGCTGACAAGCTCACCCAAACTTCTTTCCAGCCAAACACCCCCTAAAATTGTTACATCTAGGATGATTTTACCGTGTCTTTTCCAACCTCTATCGGTACCGGAGTGTTTATGTTGAGAAAGAAATCGGGCCAGAAGGGATTTCATGCACTTGCACAAAATTAAATTTTTGGAGACAATCAAGAAACATAACCATCTTAATGTGCCAATTATATACAAATAGAAAAAAATAGTTAGGACATTAAAAGGGTGTTTCTTTCAATTATTTAGGATATATCTTATGAGCTCCAAAATCTTACAGTTCTAGATTTAAGTTATAAAAAATGAAATTAGATTTTATTTTATTTTTAATATCTTATAAGACGCAATAATAACAATTTAAAGTGTAGCACTTATAGTAAAATTAAACAAGCTTGTTGAAAAACAATTTTTTTTTTTTTTAAAAAAAAAATCTTAAAAATCTTGTACTTTTCCAAAAGAACTTATAAAATTTTATCATCTTATTTTAGAAACTTAGAGCCCATCTGTTTGCATGTGCATAGGCCATTTTCACATGTTTAACTATTTGAAAACTAGAAACCTTGTTTTTTTATTAATTCTTTCACTAAATATTATATGTATATATGTATCACTCATTTTTATTCATCTTCCTTTTCTTCACCTACCCTATTATATACATATATATATATATATATATATAGATATCCTATTATTACTTCAATCAAATTTAAATTTGATTTGAGATAAAGTAACCAATATCATTTCAAAATAATTAAAAATATATAATTTTTTTTAAAATAACACCTTTTATGAATAAATAATATAATTTTAACAACTTGTCTATGTACATATCCGATTCATCATTTTCACCAAAAAAAAAACAGAGAGAGAGAGAGAGGGAGAGAGAGAGAGAGAAAGAAAAAAAAAGGAAAATGGAAACATCCAAATACATTTTCACTGTCATATAAAAATCCATATATAACTATTATTCACATTTAGAAAATGATGGAGACCGAAGATAAAAATAAAATTACAACCTATCGGGCCTTTATGAACTCTTTTTACAAACATTATTAAATGTTCTAACATTCTATAAACTTTCAATTGTAGAATATTATAAGATGTTTAAGATCTTATTAAATGGATCAACGCCCCTCGAATACGTACGTGTCTTTGGCATTCACACGTATTTAAGGATCATCAAGATATTCATAATGAATTGATAATATAGATAGAATCAATAGGATGAATCAAATGTGTAAAAATATTAAATGACAAGGACAGTATTCGGCCTATAGCAAAAATATTCTTATAGTTTGAAAAATTATAATAACAATCCATGCACTAGAATTAGGCCTTCTAAAAGTGTAACTAATTGATCGAGACATTACAATTAAATCCCCTAAAAGTTAATAAATTGATTAGAACAATACAAATAGACTCTCTATAATTAAGCCAAACTTTAGGGACGATGAGTTAATTATCCCTAAGTGACCTAAAAACTAAAATTTTACGATTTATAGATGCCTGATGTACACACATATATAAATCAATGAATGTTATGTCTCCTAACTTTATTAATCCCCGTTAATATGTATGTATAATCCTCTATGGTAAACTGCGAAAGCCAGAAATTTGCATCTTTTGTTGGGTCCCTTTTTATTCACCTAGCAAGTTGCAACTTTTCAACTTAACTATTTATGAAAAAGAGCTCTGATCGAATGTGAGGGAAAGGTTTTTGGACATATGCCCATTTGTTTATACATCGAAGCAGAGCTTGAGTTGAGGAAAGCTAATGGGCCCTACATCCCCGAACTCCTCTTTAACCAAACAGCTTAAATCCGATCGTAACAATCAAGTGCAATCAAACCTCAATCATTAATCATAGGGGCCAAATAGATTGCATAAAAACCCATACAAACTTTTCCTCAACACACACATACGCACTCATTTATATAGGCATGTGTATGCCCCATACTCCTCCTGGTCCTAAAGAATAAAGGGTTTCTTTCACTGAATATTAATTGCAAAGCCATCTGACAAATCCGAAGGCTTTTCCATTCCTTATTTTCCCAATATATATTAGATGACTGGGGAATTAGCATAGTTGAAATACTTGATCTTATCCTTTTGAAATTTCTTTTTAGGACAAATCATCCAACAGTTGAACATTTATATTACAGTCACTGTGAAAAATAATGACATTATTGGCAAAAAAATATGGCGGGAATATGAATATTATGACTAATAATATCTATTAAGTGCAAAACATTTTTTAATGATAAGGTAAATTGCGTTAAACCACTACTTTTGAGGTTTAGTTCACTTTACTTCCTAAGTTTTTGAATGTGTGATTAACCTCTAATAATTGAAAAACATGCATTTTGTCCTAGTTATTTATTTTTGGTTGTAGGAACCAAATGGTCATCATGTGCCTATTCCGAAATTCTTTAATTGAGAGTTATAATAATTTTGAACTCCTAAAGGTGTGATGACGGAACAATATTTCAATATTACATATTAAACCACTATGTTCGATAATGCCTTGATTATTATAAAGTTTCTTGCATTGAAATAAATGCATGGCCATGTGACAAATCTAGAGGTTAAATTTGAGCGCCTCAAAATCCACAGATATATTGGTCTCTAAAGGCTTGTTGATGGTCCCCCTCGTGTACTTGTTTGCTCTGTGTTTTCGTAACTTTGAAAAGTTGACAAAACAAAGGATTGTTGTTACGTGAAAATAGATAGGAAACAAGCAACATTTACGTTGGATCTCTGGCACTTGCTTTTTGTGAGGTGAAGTTGTTATCTCCATGTTTATTAGCTCACTGGAAAGAAAGAAATCTGACCATTCAATTAATTGCTCTTAAAGTACTACTTTTATTAGAAAAGGGCCAAGCAGGAGTGGTTTGTGTGTATCAGTAGGGGTGCTGGAATGCAGGAATGGTAACTTGTCATTTTCGAGGATTTTGGACCACGTACTCCCTTAATTAGGGCTCACGATTTCAATAAGTTTATTCTTCTTTAGGCAATTTTATTCATGGACAAGTGACTACTCATATGAAAATTTGTCCATATTAATGGCTCATAAGTCATAACAAACCCCTTTCGTTTATTTCATCGATAATTAATTACTTGATATGTTGTAATTGCTAATTAGCTGGCGAGAAATGTGCTTGCGTAAGATTAAAAGTGCCATTTTGGAGAGATGACCTCATATTAGTGATGGGAATAGAGATGACCTCATATTAGTGATGGGAATAGACTAAATCTACTATATATAAAACTTATGCATGAGTCTGGTCTATGGCCTGGCATTATTTTTTTTTTTAGGCCTAGCTTGGCCTTCTGAGATTTATTATTTTTTTTTTTGTTTCCTTCAAAGTCTAAATCTGGCCAGAAAAAGCCTATTTTCATTAAGATTTTAGTTAGGTTTAAAAATTTTATAGGTCTACAATTTAATAAGCTCTAGCCTTAATAGGCTTAGTGAAAGTGGTGGAGAAGATCTCAATGCATCAAAGAAAAGCGAAACGGAAATAAAAAATTATTGAAATTATACCTACATGGGCATCTTGAATTAATTCTTCATTTAATTGGCTCAATCAAATTAACCAATTAATCTAATTAGCCCGATAGATTATGATTTCAATTCAAGTGGGTAAACTTAACTCATGAAGTTGACTTTGACCCCAATTCCCAATCAAATTAATGCTTTAATTTAATTAGCTCCATTTAATCTAATTAAATTGAATTTTTCGACCAAATTATATTTTCAACCCCTTTAATTAAATAAATAATTAATTTAGGGATTGGTTTAACAAATTAAATTAGTTAGATTAATTTGGCTCCCTATATTAATGTAGTTGATTTGACTAATCAAATTAGTCAACCACAACTTCTTCCAATCATCTGACACTTTATATAATCTCTAAAATTCTCTAATGATGACAAGAGGCTTTTGTGTATGACTCTTTAGATTCACCAAGTAATTAGATATAGGCTCGCAACTGCTTGTGATTTAATTAATAAATACTAAATATTTCGATTAATGAGCTTTTTCAATTAACTACTCTTGAATTAATCTATTTTAATCCCAAGAGTATCCAATTTTTATGAACAATGATAAATCAATTTAGTGCAAACTAATCAGCTTATGAGTATCATGCAAGTACAGTCCTTCCATTTTCTATTTCCTGATTAAGATCTAGGGTTAATATATTTTATCTATTCATCAATAACCTCAATAACTATGATTCTACTTTTAATGATAGGTTTATTTGACCTCATCTTTGGGAACACCTTTCCAAGTCATCATATTACCTTGCACAAGGATTTTAGGAACCAAGCATCGTAGAAAATATAGGAGATCAACGCATTCTATGAGATGAGCAAAGGGATCCTTTATTGAAGCTCACAAAGCACCACGTCCTAAGTTGAATAAGCCTAACAAACTCCTGATACGACTTGTGAGAAAGTTAGGTTCGTTATAAAAAGCTTAAACAATTATATATAAAGTAACCATGGAATCTCAAGGTAAATGACTAATTATATGCACTATTGTATGTCAAGTAAAATTTTATTACCGACAAGCCACTGCGGCTATCTTATGGATTTTTCTAATTGAGTCTTGAGTGAAGTTGCTCTCTAACAAATATTTGTCCACATGGATCGATATCAGTATATTGTTTGCTCATGAAATAATGACTCCTTAATGTTTGCTCGGTTAACGAAGTCTATCTGAATCTAAGATGTCCTTATGTTATAGATTCTATGACTTAAAATATTTTAAGATCATGACCATAGAGACTTATTTTATGAGTATCATCATATGTATAACCAAGTCCCATAGTCTACTGTCGTCTCAAGGATATCATCCAAATGTATTGGTAGAAATAGTAATATGCATAAGATAATGATGGTCATTTATAAACATATTGATGAAATAAGATTGTATAAACCAAGGAGCATTTTAGAGACATCATTTTGCTTGCTAAGCACTACTTTAACAATTTCCTACTTGTCTTAAAGCCAATTGCCCATAGTATCAAAACCCATTTTCTCCAAGATGTCCTTTGAAAGACGTATGACGACAGAGTTTAAAATGGTGGATTTGCATAATTTTATTTTGGGGAAATTTGTTCTACTCATTTATGTTGCCTCTATCATTGATTTTGGAAATTAATAGACAATTCCTTGTCTTGGGTGCAGATATGTAATGAGATCTTGATTCCTTTGCATATTAGCTCCATTGTTATATCTATAGCAACCCATTTGGCAATACTAGGTACTCTATCCAACTCTTTGATTGAGTTTTTATGTCAAAACACTATCAGCTCTCTGCATCAGATGCCAATTAGACATTTTACTTTGGTTGTTCATTCAGCCGTGATTTTAAGCTTGAACTATTTTCAAACTAATCACACTGCCATTTGAACAGTTCAAATCCTTACTTAGATTCCTTATTACTTACATTAGATTGAAAACCGATATCTGAAAGCTTTCAAATTTCAACCTCCACTACCACAAATTAGAGGTAAGTCTATTGTGCTTCTAAAGCTCCAAGGATTGCTTATACATGGCACTTCAGTGACATTCACTTGGATTGGATTAATACCAACTCATAACATTTTAAAACTTATGCTACATCCGGACTTGTAGATGGTATATCATATTGTGTATTTTTTCAGAGAAGAGGCATAAAGTATGAGGACATTCTTTTCCTCTCCTCTTCTGTCTAAGGGCCTTAGATTCTGAGATAAACAAAATAGTCTCAGTAAGAGCATCCATTTTTAGATACCTTTATGCTAAACTTTTTATTAGTAAATAGCCTAAGTACGAAATTTATGATGCTCCAATCTATTTAATCTATCTCTATAGATTTGTATTCCCAATTTGAAGAATTTTTTCCTAAATAAATAGGAGAATTGTGTAAAAAAAACCTTGCTTTTGTGCACTGCAACATTCCATCACATTCCATAATGAGTTAAAATGTCATCAACTCAAAGCAGCAAAAACTTAATGTGGCGGCCCGAAACTAAAGATTTCGCTCCTAGAACAGGTTGCTACCATAATGATATTATTGCACAAATAAAAGACAACAACTACAATTTTAATTAATAATATACCATATCAAGGCGCAATTTTTAATTTACAGCAAAGCAAAAGAAAAGATAAATTAGACTATGAAACTTCTCCATTGTTTTCATCCTGCAAAATATTTTGAAAACATAAGTTTATAGAACTTAGTAAAATTTATGATTAAATAAAATGATAGAGTATTTGAAAAGAACTAAAATGATGAAGTAAAGTAACAAAGACAGAACATAAAAGGAAATCATGGCTGAACTAGTTATTTCGTAGGTCTATCACCTTTATTACTTCAATAATATAACAGCCCTTATTTCTCCCAATTCCACCTTGGGTGGCTGCTCGAGGGGCATAACAATGCTAACACGGTCGATCGCGTGTTAGAGTATCAGACTCTTGGTATACGAAACCTCTAGGCAATTGCGAGATCGATCAACAATGGAAAAAATTAGGTAAGAGATTACCATCGGCCCGGCACTGCCCAACACCTCTAACCGAAGATTTTCAGAGCCCAACAATCAATAGCATTTAGGCTACAAAGCAATAAAATCAATATTTTCAACAATCAAATCAATATTCCCAACAATCGAATCAATATTCAATAAATACAGGATGAATTTATCAATAATTACTTAGGATCATCAGCAAGAGGCTATAAGAATATAAAAAAGGTGAAAAGGAAAATTTTTGCTTCGAGATTAGGCTTTGCCATTCTCATTTTTGCCGCGCTGAATACAAAAGTTGGCACGGAGCTGGGCATTCCAGCGCCATTTGGGTGTTCAAGCGCTCAAATTTTTTTTCTTTTTTCTTTTTAAATCTGAATATATATGCTTTTAAAATATGAAAATTTGATATTTTTATAAATATAAAACATAAAAATGTTTCAAATTTAAAAGAATCATTTCTTTTAAATATACAAATATCTTGAAAACTTGGAGATAAAATTCTAATAAAATTCAGGTCCTAGGGTGCCTAAACTAAACTAGGGTTTATGGATAAATGAACAAAATAAGGGATCATGATTTTGAGAGGCAAGAATTGCATTTAATAAATAAATCGATAGAATTGACGAATTAACGAAATATCGGTAGGAAATAACCATAAATTTTATCTAATTTTTCTTCAATTGTTCCCAACAAGTTTTCCAAGATAATTTCTCCTTTTCTCCTCCTCCAACTCCGAATTTGAATGTGCGCGAGGGGTGTGTGTGTGTGTGTTTTGTGTGCATGTAGAGAATGTGCAAGAGTTCCTCCTATTTATAGTTTTAGTTTAGGTATTTAGTTGTAAAAGAAAAATAGTTGAGGGGCCTAGATTGTAATTAAAGAAAAATAGTTTAGGGGGCAATATGGTAATTAAAAGAATGGTGTGGTCAAGTAAGAGTT
The DNA here is from genome assembly GCA_014898755.1 of Handroanthus guayacan. Taxonomy (NCBI): domain Eukaryota; kingdom Viridiplantae; phylum Streptophyta; class Magnoliopsida; order Lamiales; family Bignoniaceae; genus Handroanthus; species Handroanthus guayacan. The sequence continues at coordinate 411,111 of JACFYI010000082.1, forward strand.
TTCGAAGTAGATAGAAAATGACATGGATGGAGAGAGATTTGCCAAATAAGAGGATGATATGTAAAGCTAAAAAAAATAGGATTAGATAGGAGAATGAGTTGTGCAGCTTGGTCCAATAACATTTAACCAAAATGAGCTGCAAGGTGGATGAATAGAAAAATGCCATTTTCTATCACATGTGGATAAGAATTGTGGGAAAATTACATTTATATCCTTCTGCTATGTGTGTATAAGTGCCGGCCACAAGGGCATTATTAAGATGGTTTTATATATATATATATATATATTTTTTTTAAAAACTCGTGAGAAAATTTAAGGTGTACAAATGTTAGAAAATTTTGAGATTTAAAAGAAAATAAAGAATTTTGTGTAACAAATTTTGTGGATGAGTGTAATAGTTTTAAAAATGATAGAAAAATATTATAGGAAATATCATAGAATAGATATTCTATAGAAAAATGTTGTTAGGTAAAATAAAATTTTGTTAATGGAGTTGGAGAAATTTTACAGGGGATTACACTCTCTCCCCTTAAAAGAACCTGGTTCTCAGATTCTATCCTATGTTAAACATAAAACAAGTTAAGCTAAACTCCTAGGTAGTAAAATATATAACTCAAATCTGTTAGTAAAAAAGGTAGAGGCATTTTTTGTGCATTTCATCTTCACGTTCCCTTGCAGCTTCCTCAACTTTTTGTTTCCTCCAAAGGACCTTGACTTGAGGAATTTTCTTGTTCCTAGGTTCCTAAATTTGATAGTCAAGAATTCTATGGGTTGCTCGATGCAAGAAAGATCATTTTGGATAGGTAAGTCATTGTAGTTGACAATGTGGGATGGATTAGGATAATATTTTCGTAGCTGGAACATGTGAAATAGGTTATGTAGCCCACTCCTTCTAAGATTTCAAATGGACCAATGAATCAGAGAGTTAATTTTCCATTTTTTCCCATTATTTTGATTCCTTTTTGTAATGCAATTTTTATAAATACTTGTTTTCCCACTGCAAATTTTGGATCTTTTCGTCACCTTCTCATAATTTTTCTGACGGTCTTGAGATGTTTTCATATTCTATTTAATAACTCACATCTTTTCAATCACATACTGTAATGCCCCGGAGTCTAAAACCTCTGTCCCTAGGCCGCAAGCGCTACCCGTGGGCGGGCAGACTTTTAACGAAATAACATAAATACATGGAAAATTAACTAAACAAGCATTCCAACATAAAGACATATACATAGTTTCCTCAATATCCTTTACAAATCATTGGACATGCGGCTATAGACTAACCATTTACATATACTATATTTACAAGAGTGCCCAACAAACTATTATTCTAGTAGCTATAAGCCACATACTATGAGTTCTAATGGCTACAAGCTATGCGTATATTCTCAATTGTTCACTATCATCATTTACATATAAAAACATGAAATAAAAGGGCATAATTATAGTCCAACAAAGCTCTAGAAGTTTATTCACCTATAAATGGTAAGATATTCAAATAAGTTAACTGACTTAGTAAGAATTATAGCCAGATAATGGTAAAGAACAAGATAATTCAACAAATTCGGTATAGAGGCAAAAAAGATAGTAAACGATTTTAAACAGGCCAAACGATTGTAATAATCTAATAATTAAACAGAAACAAGTAGCCCAAATAAGAGGTAAAACAAATCACAATGGAATAGTAAAGCAGAACTAGTATTTGGTGAATCTATCACCCTTTTAACTTTAAAATAAACATATAACCCTTATCCCTTCTTAGGGTCTCTAGCTCCCGCTAGTGGCAACTCAGAGGGATAACCCAACAAACAGTGTATGACACTATCGACGTATTGCATGTCACAAACTAGTCGTTGAAAAATCTACTTCCAGACTTCTGCAAAATTATCTAAAACTAGTAGGAACCCCTCCAAGGGACAAGTCGCTAGCCCAATGCTGCCCGATGCCCCTCCTGAAGCTTCCCAATAGCCCATCAATCAATTAAATAATAGGTTTCGAGGGTAATGATAATAGTCCGAATTAAAATTTTCAATTTTCAAACGAGAATCAGACTTTATCAATCAATTTGGATCAAATTTTGGACACGTAAAACATATATTCAAATTTAGGAGAACTTATCGGAGTGATCTATGGACTAAAAAGGCAAAACGAGTCAAAAATATATTAAAAAGTGTTCTATAGTAGGCAAAAGTACGCTCAGAATTAGGCGCGGATGTGCCCAAACTACTACACCCAATTCTGGGCACATTCATTAAAAAAGAAAAAGAAAAAAAGAAAAAGGAAAAAAGAAATTCTTGGAACCAGAATGATAATAGAGGAACATCTCTCAAGACTATGAGACTAGGTCACATATATGATGGTGATCATGAAATTAGTCTCTAGATGTCTTAATCTTAAATTTTTCAAGTCGTAGAATCTTTGGCACAAGTACATCTTAGATTCGAACAGACTTGTACTAATGATGCATAAGTCAAGGAGTTGAATTATTGTCCCATTTCATGGATAATCAGTATCGTTGACACTAGTGTATATTTGTGGGTGCTTGTTAGAAGAATAAATTCACTGAGAGACCTAACATAGAGAATTTCATGAGATGGCCGTATTGGCATTCGGTGATGAATTATTCTCTATCTTACGATAGTACATATAATTAGTCCTTAGACTTGAGGGACCATGGTAACTTTATGATACATGGTAACTTTATGATAGGTTGTTGTTCTTTTATGTGCATCTTGATCACTTATTAGCAGATCACATGAGGTACATCTTAAGTGCAAGCTATCTATGCATAGAGATTTGTGAGTTTCAAAAAAGGATTCGTTTCCTTTCTTACAATAATTCGTTCAAGAAAATCCTTGTGCAAGGTGGTATGTTGATTTGAAAAAAAGGTTCTAAAGTCGAGGACACAAACGAATCAAGCATTAAGAATAGATGCATAGTTATTGGGCTAGTAAGGACGCTGAAAATATCTTAACCTTAATCCACAATCGGGAGATAGAAAATGAAAGGATCGCATTTGCACGACACGTGTAAGTAGATAAAGTTTACACCATAATTAATTTACTAATTAATTGGGTTCCATAGGCTTGTAGTTAGACATCGACTATGGAGATTGGGTACTCTAGAATTAATAGAAATTAATTTTATGAGTGATTAATTAAATTATTTAATTAATCATAAATCGTAAAAGTTATGACCCAATATCTTATTAATTGATGAACCTAATGGATCACACGCCTTCCTCAATTGAATCATGGTATGGATTTAAAGTGGAGGTTCTCTAATTGATTAGAGAAAATTGTTTAAATTAGATTTAGACAAAAGAAAAGGGAGTTTTGATTAAAAGTAAAAATATTTGACTAAAGTGAAAATTGGCCCTCTTGAATAGATAAATTTCAAGAGTTGAATTATTCTAATTAAGTTAATGGTTAATTTAATTCAATTAAATTCAATAGTTGAATTAATTGATTCAAGAAGATAATTTAAATCAGGAGAGAAATTACAATAGGTATTTGAAGTTAATTAGAATCCATGTAGTACTTTAATTAATTGTTAATTAAAATGCCATATAGATTATCCAACTTGGATGCCAAGTGGGCCAATATATTTTGAAAAGAAGAATTTAGATTCTTCCCTCTAAAACCACATTGCCAACTAAGCATCTAAGTTAGCAATGATCACACTTTAAATACCTCCCCTAAACTACCTCACACAATTCGGCCACTTCAATTTTTAGATAAAACATTTTGCTAAAAATTTTCCCTCTTATTCTCTCTCAAGGTTTCTTCATCTCTCTCCATAAATTCATACTTAGATCTAACATCTAAGCAATAAATCCAAGTGACATTCAAAGAGGAAGAGTGGATCAACATTGGACGTATGAATCCACACCATCTTAGAGATCAAAGGTTGATCATTCATGCCTCATAGTTCACGATTTTGAAGTGAAATTGGAAGATAATTTTTTGATCCAATGCTAGCAAGTTTCGATGATCAAGGCTTCAAGGAGAAATTGAAGATTTGATCAAGATTTGGAAAAGATCTTTGAAGCTTGGAGTAGATCAAGGAGTTGATAAAAGCAGGAGAACAAGTTTCGGTCTCTTGAGGTTGTTTCGGTCAAGCTTAACTTTCAAGGAACAAGGTTGGTTTTCTCATCTTTAATCTAAATTTTGTGCACATATGAGGATCCTTTAAATGTTTAGGCATTAATTCATGTTAATGAATGTACATTTTCGCTACGTTTTTACTTTGATTTAGCCTAACCTTCACTTTCATATTTATTTTTTATAGTCACTTTATTTAATTCTCTATATTTGATACATATCCTTAGTAAACTATCCTTTTTCTTCACAAACAGAACTAGAGCCCACTAAGGAGACGAGCTTAGTCTTACAAAATTCTTATCTAGAAGTTCCTGTAGTTGCTCATTTAGCTCTTTTAGCTCTGCTGGTGCCATTCTATAAGGAGTTCTCGAGAATGGCACTACTCCAAGAAGAGTTTCAATTACAAATTAAAATTTTCTATTTAGAGATAGCGAATCTAACTCCTCGGGAAACATTTTTGGAAACTCTTTAACTACCTTCACATCCTCCAACTTCACGATATCTTGTAGCTTATTAATCAAATAGACCAGAAATCCCTATCATCCATTTCTTATTATTATTCTGGCATTTACCGCAAAAATAGTAGTAATTTTACTATTCTGGGAGTTAACATCAGTACCGACCTCAACTCTTGTTCCGAGTTTTACTGTATTGGCAAAACGATCTACCATAGCCTGATATTGGTATAACTAATCCATTCCAAGGATGAGATCATAATCCCAAATTGGTAATTCAATGAGAGGTGCAACAAACTCTTGGTTGTCTATGCCTGTGGGCCAACTGGGATACCTAACATAAGTTTCGTACATCCTCCTACTGGGTTATAAACCTCATAAGGCATTTTCATATTTTCTAAGATCAGTCCTATTTGCTTAGCACATGTAATAGATATAAAAGAGTGGAAATGTCCTAGAGCCTAGAATCTTCGCCCCTAGGCCGAAAATGCTACCTATGGGCAAACAGACTTCTAATGAGATAACATAAATCCATGGAAAATTAACTAAACAAACATTCCAACATAGAGGCATATACTTAGATGGCTCAATATCCTTTACAAACCATTGGACATACGGCTTCAAACTAACCATTTACATATACTATATTTACAAGAGTACCCAATAAACTATTATTCAGTGGCTACAAGCCACATACTAGGTGTTCTAATGGCTACAAGCTATACATATATTCTCAATTATTCACGATCATCATTTACATATGAAAACGTAAAATAAAAGTGCGTAATTTTAATCCATCAAAGCTCCAGAAGTTTATTCACCTACACATGGTAATATATTTAAATGAATTCACTGACTTAGTAAGAATTATAGCCAGAGAATGGTAAAGAACAAGATAATTTAACAAATTCGGTCTAGAGGCAACATGGATAGTAAACGAGTTTAAACATGTTAAACGATTATGATTGTAAGGACCCTATCAACCCCTTAAATTAAAACTTAAAACATTAATCGTTAATCAAGAATTATTTTAAAACATTTTGAGAAAAACTTTAATCGGTAATGAATTTTTTTCCGATTTGAGATTTTCTCTCAAATAGAAATGTTTTACTATTTTGAAAAATCTATTTCC
>JACFYI010000082.1:423194-437047 GCA_014898755.1 Handroanthus guayacan
ACAGACCTGAGGTTATGTTTTCCCATCATTTTCATTGTGGATGACCACGTACGTTGCCGAAGTATTGAGTACACTGTGCATGTTCATATTACGATTTCTAGAGCCCCGGGAGGGTGGTTTCTTTTTATAAATGTTTACCCGTATGGCGAGAGGTGACTTACCTCACCGGAGAGCCTCTAAATTAGTTTTTCTTTTATTTTACCTTGGTTTGTAATAGTATAGACCTAACTTTATAAAATAGAAAATAGTGGCATGTAAATTATGGGTAGTAGACTTAGTATCTAGTAAATGATGTAAATTATGAGCGTTTGTAAGTTAAAATTAGTACCTAGATGTTGTAAATGATGTAAATTATGGTTTATGAAGTTTAAGAAGTTTATGTTGGTATTATCAATTGTTCCTACCCAAGAGACCACCATCGCACAATCGAAAAATTTTAAACAAATGTCCAACTTATGTTTTGTTAAAAATCATTAAAGATTTTCAATAAATTTAGACAAATCAAAAATTGAGTTTTATTAGATTTTCTTAAAATCAAGTTTTATGAAACTAATCAAATATGAATTCCATGGTAATATCTAAAATGAGTTTGACACAAGAAAATGCCGCTCGATCAAAAAAAAATGTGTTCATGTTGATTTTAGTAAAATTTTACTTATTACCGATTGTGAGTAACATCCCGGAAACTAGGGCGGAAGAGCACTAGGACCCCGGGGCGCTACAATGATAATTCAATAATTAAATAGAAACTAGTAGCTCAAACAAGAGCATAAAACAAATCGCACAATTGAACAGCAAAGATAGAACTAGTTTTTGATGGATCTATCACTCTTATAACTTTAAAATAAATACATAACCCTTATCCCTCCACAGAGTCACTCCCTTGAGTGGACAGTTGAAGGGATAACCTAACAAACAATATATGACATTGTCGACGTACTGCATGTCACAGATTAGTTCTTCAAAAACCTATATCCAGGCTTTTGCAAAACTATCTAAAACGAGTAGGAAGTCCTCCATGGGATCAGCCGTCGGCCTAATACCGCCCGACATCCCTTCTGAAGTTTCCCAAGGGTTCATCAAACAATCACACAATAGGTTTCGAGGGTAACGATAATAGTCCAAATTAAAATTTTCAATGTTCAAACGAGGATCAGACTTTATCAATCAATTCGGATTGGATTTTGGACACATAAAATATATATTCAGATTTAGGGGACTTTATCGGAATGATCTATGGACATAAAAAGGCAAAATCGACCAAAAATATATTAAAAAATATTCTGGAGTGGACACGAGGGCGCTCAAAATTGGGCACGGACACACCCAAATGGCTCAAAGCTACTACCTCGGGAGCTGTTGCACCCAATTCTGGATGCATTCATAAAAAAAAAAAAAAAAAAAAAAAAATTCTTCGAACCAAAATGATAACAGTGGAACATTTCTAAAAAATTAGGATTAGTTTATTATTCACATCTTCAAGATTTTTAAAGATCAGGTTTTAGGAAAAAAAATGATGAAATTCCAATTTTTACGTTCTTGAGTTTCAAATGAGTTAAGTCTTTAGATGTCCATCCATTCAACTCCTAAAGCCTCCATATTTGTTCAAGGAATCATAATCATGTCTCAAGGTAAGAATCCAACAAGGGTAAGTGTCCAATTTTCCTTTTTTCACAAGTGATTTCAAGATTATATCACAAGAACAAGATCAATAATTGTCCAATGGTTTCTATGCTGAAGAACATCAAATACTATCATGGAAATCAAGGAGAAAAGACAGCTATAATCCTCGCCTCTTATGCTAATAATCCAAGGTTGATAGCAACTCTTCCAAATTTAAGTCAAGTTTCCCAATAGGAATTCAAAACTATGAGTTGCATACCCTATTTCATCAAAATCATAAATATACATATACTACTATATATCTTGAGGGTTGTGCTTAACAATAGTCCAACCTTACTCCTTTTCCCTTTTGATTAAAGTTCTAAAAGAAACTTGAAGAAGGAAGTTAGTAAAGGTGATGAAATCCTTAAGTTTGGAAGACAAAGCTAAGAAGCAAAAACAATGCAAGTCTTTCAATCTAAAGCAAATTTTATCGAAATGAAATTGGGATTCATTTGCCATTTTTCAATTGTATAGGCTACATGACAAATTTCTAAGGTTGATTGCCAATTGGCTTAATGATGATATTGGCATGGATAAGGATTAATCTCATATTTATAAAAAAAAAATCCAAGGTTAGAGGGGGGTGTTTAGCCAAAATATACAAACACATATGTGTATGATTTTTGATTTATTTAGTGTATCATGTGTTGTGTAATGGGTTAATTTATGGGCTAAATTGGGCTCAAGTTTTGGGGCTAAAAATTATCTTTTGGGGCAAAAATAATGCATATGAAAATTTTCGAGTGCAAGAAATTTTTTTCAAAAGTAAAAAGATATTTTTGGTTGAGAGAAAAATCTTAAAACTTAAAATAGCAAAAAATCATTTACCGATTAGAGTTTTTACTCAAAAATGTTGTAAAATCCTTTACCGATTAGAAAAATTTTCAGGTTGTTACATATCCTATATAAATTCTGGCCTCAAACTTTCTTGTTTATTTGCAATAGTGGTTTTAATTTTATCTAAATCTTAGTGCAGCGGAGATCGACACTTTTTGCCATAGAGTGCCTCATCAGTGGCATTAGAATAGAAGCTTGATAACTATCATTATAAGCAAATTCTATCAAAGGTAAATATCTATCCCAGCTTCCTTGAAAGTTTAAAATGCAAGAGCATAGCATGTTTTTCAATATTTATATTATCTATTTAGACTGGCAATCAATCTGGGGCCCTAAATATTCCTGCAAACTCTTCCAAAGTCATAAAGTGAACTTTGGATCTCAATCAGACACGATGCTTTGTGGAATTCCATGTAGTCTAACAATTTCTTTAATATAAATTTATGCCAGTTTCTCCATATTATATTAAGTTTGAACTAGCAGTGTAATGCCTCAGATTGTAGAACATTCATCCCTAGGTCGGGCACGTTACCTATGGATGGCATTGAATTGACTACAAGTTCAAGTTATACATAACGTTAATAATTTTAATACATTGTTTCACATCATAAGTACATTCCAGACCCATTAATAGGGAATTATAAGTTCCAGTACAAAACTTATTTACATCCGTAAAATCATTCCAAAATAGGAGTTTATAATCTTCGAGCCTGGCAGATATCCCTGTCACATTCAATTGTCTACATATGATAAAATTATGGCTTAAGTCTACTAACTTAGTAAAGATTATGGCTTCAAGACGGTAAGGTTGAACAAGGAATATATGGATCATAAGAAGAACCAAGCAATAAGTTTCAAAATTTTAGTGAACAGTGACAAATCAATTAGTAAGTTAAGAAATTCTATAATCAAGCGAACAGTCAAACAATACATTTAGTAATTTGAACAATAAATTAGTAAGGCTGAATGAGTATTCGGTGGATCTATCGCCCTTATCGCGTCCAGAAAACAGTAACAGTACAGTACAATCACTTTATCTATCCAATTTTGCCTATGAGTGGCCTCTCGGAGGGGAGCTAGTCTGATAGTCATTAAGGCACGGTCGACCGCGTGCCTAAGAGTAGTATTTGGAAAACCTACCTCTTGGTATTCCTCAGAACTATCCAATATTAAGGAATCCTTTAGGTGTCTTGACTGATGATCTGACATCACCCAATTGTGCCTTTTGATATCATCTCAGGGCCAAACATTACAGTCATTCAGTAGATTCGAAAGAACAGTACAACCATTCAGTAGGTTTGAGAGAATAGTACAATCATTCAATAGGTTCGAGAGAATAGTTCAATCATTCAGTACGCTCAGTAAAATAGTAACAATTGTCCGATTTAAATTGTAAGTAATTTTGACGATTATCGGACACAATCATTCAATGTTCTCGAACCAATTCAATTCAATTTGGAACTTGGACATAAAAGGATTTCTGATTTAGGACAAGTTGTTTTATGTCTGGTGGCTTTTGATCCAATTCTTTATGTATTTTGATCTCCTTTGATGTTCTAAATTATCTCCAAGGTGTTGGGGACTTTTGAGAGTCAAAGAATGATTTAAAACATGAAATAAGGTACATTAAAACATTTTTGAAATAAGGTCTAAAAAAGTGGCGTGAATATGCCACAGCTCTTATTTTAAAGTTGTTTTATCCAAGTTTTAATGCTCTTTGGTCTCTATTGATGTTTTTAAATTATCTCCAAAGTGTTGGTGATTTTTCAAATCATTGGTTGATTTAAAATCAAATTAAATTCCATTTTTAATTGAATAAATACAATGGATAAGTTTATATTATCTTCACTCTGCATATGATGCACTTGTTGATATTGAATTATATGTTCATGAGATGAACACTTGATTGTTTTTGGTTTATTTGATGAATATGTGATGTTGAATGAATATATGGGATGATCAAAAGCCTCATTAAAATGTAATGATTTGATTTATTTATTAGGTTTGTAACTAAATGGGGCTTGCTGCCTCCTTTCTATCTTGTAATTAGAGTTGAATTAGGATAGTGAGGTCTTCTTCTTTTTGATTCTAGGCTATGTATGCATTATTTGGAAAAGGCTCATGATCATCCATCCTAAGAGCATACTAGGTTTTATTATTTATACTTTCTTTATCCTATGAATGTATGTTGATGCATGTGTGGGCTAGAGAACCTAAACAAGTGACTAAAATGATGAGATCTTTCAAGCATAAAAACCCTCACTTGGATTGTCTAGGTATTTTCTTAAAAATTAAGTTTAAAATGGATTAAATTAAAAGAGTTTAATTATCTATGCCTCCCACCAATAGATTTAAACATGGGATACTACCGTGATTGAAGTATTGTCTCACGAGTTGTGGAACACTTTGATTATTAAAGTTATGTTTATTTCTTAAATCATGAGATGACACTTTTTGGTATTTAAGGCCTGAAGTTGTCTCACGAGTTGTGGAATGTTATACGCTTAATAACTAAAAGGTACGATTGATGAGTTATGATCTATATAAAAAATGAGGCAAAATAAAATTAAGAATTGTATAACAATCGGTAATTGTTATCTACTTTAGAATTAATAATAGATGTCACACGAGTCATGGATCTATTATTAATGTCTTAGGGTCTTAATTTTCACTAGGAAATATGATTTCCTGAATTCTCTAGGAAGGTGGAGAATTTGATGTAAAATGTATAAAATATGCTTTAAAGACCATGAATATATTTTTGAATAACATTGGACAAAATAGATGCTAATATACTTTTCAATGCCTTTGTAGATTTTTGTGAAAACTCTACGAAAATGGCTAAGACACTCACTATGATTTTGGAAATTAACAAATCGATTGGACCCAACTATCATGATTGGCTAGGAAACCTCAAAATTGTTCTTGATTTCGAAAAATGCACTTATGTTTTCGATGGTAATCCTCAGACATCGCACCGGATGACGATGAAGACATATGTGATACAATCACAAAGTGAGTTGAAAATGATCCTCAGGCCTGATGTTTTATGCTGGCATCTATGTCCAACAAGCTCCAAAAATAACATAAGAACATGAAGCATGCTGTCGAAATTTATACACACTTAGAAGAGTTGTATGGTATACAAACTTGGTATGAGCACTTCGTGACCTATAAGGAGTTATTTCAAATAAAAGTGGGGGAGGAGAAGAGCATCCATGAACATGGTCTCAAGATGATTGGGTTTTTTGAAAAGCTTAACAACTTGGGCGTCATTATGGAGAATGACCTTTATATGGATTTGATCTTTCAATCTCTCCCTAAATCATTTAATCAATTCGTTATGAACTTCAATATGAGCAAGAATGAAGTGACAATTAATGATTAGTGAACATGTTGATCACCGCGGAGTCCACCATCAAGAAAGATAAGCCGATCATGCTTACTTCCATTTCCAAGGCCCGAGAGGGCACTAAGAAGGGAAAGAAGGAGAAAAGTTCTTTTTCAAAACAACAGCAACCGATGACTCAATTGGGTGGAATCAAGAAAAGGAAAGGGGTTGATCCCGATGCAAAATGCTTTTACTGTAGCGAACTAAGCCATTCGAAAAGGAATTGCAAGGCCTATTTTGCAAGTTTGAAAAATGGTATGTTTGTTAGTGAAACCCACTTATCAATGGATTCTTCTTCATGGGTATTTGATATCGAATATAGTTCACATATTTGCAATATGTTGCTGGGGATGGAAACAAGAAGAAGGCTTAAGGATGAGGATATGATCCTCTGGCTAGACAATGGTGCAAAAGTTGCCTCTCATAGTGCGTGCGTTATTACTTTGGCTTTCCATTCTAATAAAATTGTATTTGATCCCGTGTATTACGTTCCAAGTTTAATAAAAAAATATTATTTCTATTTTCATTTTAGATAGTGAAGGTTTTGAATTTTCTATCAAAAACGGGAAACTAAGTGCATATAAAAATGGTTCTTTATGTGCACAAGGTTCTTTAAATAATAGGTTGTATTATATAGAAGAACATCCAACGATAATACAAGTTCAAAGTCACAAACGTAAGCTAGATAATTAAAATGATGCCTATTTTTGGCACGTTAGACTTGGACGTATTTCCTAGAATAGGATAAGCAAGATGGTTGCCCCTAGTTTACTTAAAGTAAGTAATTTAGAGGATTTACCGACTTGTGAGTTTTGTTTAAAGGAAAAAATGACCAAGGCTCCATTTGTTAGACATTCGGAGAGATCCACATATCTTTTGGATTTGATCTATATGGACGTATATGGGCCACTAAGAGTTAGTGCAAGAGGAGGTTTCTTCTACTTCGTTACCCTTACTAATGACTTTTCTCGATCCGGTTACTTATATCCTATGAAGCACAAGTTCAAAGCTTTTGAGAAATTTTGGAGTATACGAGTGAGGTGAAAAAGCAATTCGGGCTTAGTATCAAAACTCTTAAATCTGATTGGGTAGGCGAATACTTCAGCTTCGAATTCCTAGATTACCTAAAAGAGAACGAGATTCTCTCACAATAGACTCCTCCCGGCACATCTCAATTTAATGAGGTAGCCGAATGGAGAAATTGTTCTTTATCGGATATGGTACGTTCCATGATGAGCTTTATCGATATTCCTATTTGCTCTTGGGTTATGCTATAGAAAGGGCAACGAAGCTGCTAAATATAGTTCCTTCAAAGTTGGAGCCAAAAACCCCACATGAGATGTGGTATGGCAAAGCACACTTATATTTTTATCTAAGGATTTGGGGTTCTTCGTTTTACGTGAAGCAATTAGATAGAGTGAGTTGGATAGTCTGTCTACCTTGTGCAAGTTTGTGGGATATCCAAAAGAGTTTATGGGTTATTACTTTTATGATCACTTGGAACGAAAAGTGCTTGTTTCAAGAAACACTAACTTTTTAGGAAAGAAATTTCTATTTGAAAGAAAAGGCTTTGCTATCGAACTTGATGAAGTTCGTGATGATCAACCAATACCACATGCAAATAAGCAAGAAACGCCTATTGCTGCTCAACTTCCTAGAAGGTCGGAAAGAATCAAGAAGCAACCTGAAGGTTTGGATTTCTTTATGAGACGGGTGTCACGGATCTCAATCCTAAGACTTATGAGGAAGCTATGCCAGACATAGATTCAGGTTATTGGCTTGAAGCCATGAATCCAAAATGGACTCTATGCGCTCTAATAAGGTATAGACCTCAGTAGATCCACCAGAGGGTGTAGTACCCATCAGTTGCAAGTGGGTCTATAAGTGAAAGCTTGGAGCCAATAGAGAGATAACAACCTATAAGACTAGATTAGTGGCAAAAGAATATACTGAAAGGCTAGGAGTGGACTTCGAAGAACTCTTTTCGTCCATAGCTATGCCGAAATCCATAGGATTATGCTTGCCATAGTTGCATATTACGACTATGAGATATAGCAAATGGATGTAAAGCGAACCTTTCTCAATGGCTACATGAACAAAGAAATTTATATAGAGCAACCAAATAGTTTATATCTAGTGGGAATGAGCAAATGGTTTACAAACTCCGGAGGTCTATCTATGGACTTAAGCAAGCATCCCGAAGTTGGAACATACATTTTGATGAGGCAGTCAAAGAATTTGACTTTATCAAAAAAATTGTATGAGCCGTGCGTATACAAGAAGGCTAGTGGGAGTTTCATTCATTTTTTGGTGTTTTATGTCAATGATATTCTTCTGATTGGGAATGATAAAGAAATGTTAGAGTATACAGAAGCATGGTTATCTATGCAATTCTTCATGAAAAATTTGGGAGAAGCATCTTCTGTATTAGGAATAAAGATTTATACATATAGAAAAAAAGGATGCTTGGCCTCTCTCAAATATCGTACATAGACAAAATAATAAAGAAGTTTAGTACGGAGGAATCTAAGAGAAGATTTTTGCCTACGAGACTTAGATTACATCTCTCTAAATCTATGGCCCCAAAGACGGAAGAAGAGAGACATAAGATGTCTAACGTGCCTTATGCGTCTGCTATGGGAAGCATAATATATGCGATATTATGTATGAGACCGGATAGTGCATATGCTCTAAGTATTTTGAGTTGCTTTCAATCCAATCCCAGTGAGAGTCACTGGAGCACCATTAAAATAATCTCTAAGTACTTGAGAAGAACTGTGGACTTTTTTTTAGTTTATGTTGGTGAAGAATTGAAACTTGAAGGGTTTACGGATTCTAGTTTTCAACCTAACATAGATGACAGTAAATCTATTTCTGGAATTATATTTTGCCTTAATGACGGCATGGTTAGTTGGAAAAGTTCCAAGCAAAAGACCACTACTGACTCAACCACTGAAGCAAAATACATAGCAGCATCGGATGCTGTAAAGGAGAGTGTTTAGATAGAAAATTTCATCAAAGAGTTGGATGTAGTTCCTAGCATAGTCGAGCTAGTTGTTATTTTTTGTGATAACAACAGAGCCATCACTCAAGCAAAGAAGCCGACATCTCATCAACAATCCAAGCACATCATGATGCGTTATCATTTGATCTGAGAGATCATTGATAGAGGCGATGTAAGAGTGGAATGATTTGCCTCAAAAGAGAATATAATAGATCCACTAACTAAGCCACTTACACAAAACGTCTTTGAGAGACATCTTGAGAAAATAAGGCAAGTGATAGATTGTTAGAGTAGTGCCATGCAGCCAATAGGTTTTGACTTGTAAAACTACTCGTGAATGATACAACCATCTTCTTCATATTTTTGAATATTGTCCTATTAACAATGAACATGAAAGAAGTCCTTTAGATCATATAATATTATAAGGTTAGGGCGCGCATATGATGGTGATTATGGAATTAGTCTCTAGAAGCATTGATCTTAAATTTTTTAAGTTATAGAATTTTTGACACAAAGACATCTTATGTAACGGCCCAAATTTAGAACCCCCGTCCTTAGACCTGAATGGCTACCAAATGGGGAGGGGATTCTAAAAATAATTCTTAAATTATGATGCAATGGAATTATTATTCAATCCATGATCAAATACATAATCATTACAAGCTTTAAAATTCCAATATTCCATAAGATGCCCAACTATTGTAACAACCTAAAAATCCCCTAATTAAATTTTTAAATAACAAAATATCCCTAATTAAATTATAAAAAAAAAAAATCCTTATTTAATTTTTGAACCCTTGAATTCAATCGGTAAATATTTTTACAATATTTTTTAGAAAAACCCTAATTAGTGACCGATTTTTTGTCGATTTGAGATTTTTTTTCAACTAAAAATATTTTACTATTTTCAAAAAATTTATTTCCCACCCGAAAATTATCATTTGTATTATTTTGGCCCAAGAAATAATTTTTAATCCTACTTATAGCCCAAAATTTAGCCCAAAACCTAACCAATCATTCAAAGCATTTTACACTAAATAATGTGTTATATAAAAACAAAATACACACACACATCCGGCTGCACACACACACACACACACTCTTCGGCTATGCGAGATATTTTAATTTTTAAACATAGGATTAATCTTCATCCAAGTATAATAACATCATTATGCCAACTTGCTACACTCCACAATCTCTTGACATCTTGCCTCAACAAATTAGAAATGGCAATTGGATCCCAAACATTCTTCTATAAGGATTGGCATTGTTTGCAAGACAAACACATTTGCTTCCTTTTATCTTGCCTTTCAATTCAAAAAACTCAAGAACTCTACCATTTACCATTTTAATGCTCCAATTTTTTTTGAACCAACTTAAAGATCAATTTAAAGGGGAAGAATAAGGTTGACACTTGGTAAGTTTTCTACCTTGATTAGGATTTTTTATTAGGGTTATATGAAATAAGGTATAATTTCTCATGATTTTTAATTCTCATAGGAAACTTGATTTAAACTTTGGAAGAATTTGCAATCAACATTGGATTAGCGTAGGAGGTAATGATTATAGCTTTTTTCCTCCCTTGAACACTTGTTATGGAATGAAAGTTTGATGAGCTTATTCCATTTGTTGAATTTGATGATTTATGGTGATGAAATATCATGAGAATTTCTTTATTTTGGACACTTATTTTGTATTGAATCCTTGCCCTTAGTCCATGCTATTATTTTATTGGGTATGATAGAGGTTTAGTGGAGTTAAAATCATAGACAAAAGAAGGGTTAAGCACTTTGAAAATCCAAGAACACAAAAATTGCTATTTTTACAAAAATCTTCCAAAACTTGAAAATTAAAAATCTTGATGATGAGTAGAACAAACTAAGTTTAATTCTTTCACATTTGGAGGTCTGCTACTATAAGGATTTCAGGAAAAAAAAAAGTCAAGAAAATAAAAAAATCATTCATCGAGCAACGCTCAAGGCAACAGCCTTGGGCCACTCCGGCCACTTCCTCGCCCACTTTATGCATGATGGCGCCCATTCTAGAATGTTTTTAAGTCTGATTTGACCTGTTTTGCCTTTTTACGTCCATGTTTTACTCTATTAAGCTCTTCTAAATCCGAATATATAATTTATGTATCTAAAATTCAATTCGATTCGATTGATAATGCCCGAACAAAGCTTGAACTTTAAAAATTCTAATTCAGACAAATGCCATTTCTTTGATAACCTATTTTGTGAGTGTTTAACGGGCTTTTGGGAAATGTCAGGAGGGATGCTAGGTGGCATTGAGTCGACAGTTGATCCCCCGAAGGGTTTCCTACTCGTTTAGGTAGTTCCGCAAAAATTTAGGATATATTTTCCATGAACTAACCTGTGATACGTAGACCGTCGACATTTATGTCTCATTACACGATCGGGTTACCATCTTAAGCTGCGACTCGAGCGTGGGACCTGTGGAGGGATAAGGATTATGTATTATTTTGGAGTTATAAGGGTGACAAATTTACCAAATATTAGGTCTATCTTTGCTATACGATTGTGTGATTGCTATTATGTTCTTGACTCGTTCTATGCTCTTGTCGAGCTACTCGTTTATAATTACTTATGAGCTGTTCACAATCGTTTAGCATGTTTCATTTCGTTTATTAAGCTTTTTGCCTCTATACTCATTTGTTGGATTTCCCTATTTCTTACCATTGCATAGCTATGATTATTACTGGGTCAGTGAACTTATATAATTATTTTATCATGTATAGGTAAATAAAGTTTGGAGGCTTTTGGGTTATAATTATGCATTTTTGTTTTGTGTTTTCTTTTGTAATAGTTGATAAGGATGTACGTTTGAGGATAATAGTTTGCGCATGGCTTGTAATTAATAGGTTTCTTAGTGTGTGGCTTGTAGCTACTAGGACAATAGTTTATGGAGAGTTTGTGTAAATATAGCTTGCTTAATTTGAAGTTGTAATAGTGGCATATGTTATGTAATGGTTTCGAAGCCTATGTATAAAGGTATATTGTAGTGCTTGTTTAGTGTATTGCCCTATTGTATGTTTGTTACTTCGTTAGAGGTCCGCCTGCCCACAAATAGCATTGTTGGCCTAGGAATGGCTGTTCTTGGATCCTGGGGCATTACAACTATACTACAGTCACGTTTTAATAGTTTCCTGAGTATGCAAACATACTACTAGCTATTACAAATTTCCAATATCTCAGCAAAATGTCCCCAACTCAAACCACAGATTTCAATTCCTCATCATTCTTATAGACATACATTAGAAATATAATGTCATGTCCAAATAATCCTTCCTATGGCACTAGTACTTCAACGGTCACATTCTAGCAAAAGCTCATGCAGAGAATTTAGCAATAAAAAATCTCCAAGTTTGGCGAAATTCCAAAAACTTAGCCATCTATATATATTAAAATTTTATGGGTAAGTTCGAATTACTTAGTAAGAAATTATGGCTAGAAATAGAATAGTAAGATATCAAGAGAAGATTCAAGCAAAAAATTCCTGGATATCCAATAATTTGAGAGATGAATCAATAGTCAAGATCGAAGTGTCCAACAATCAAGTATAAATCAAATAATGAGCTCAAGCTCTCTAATAACCAAACGAGTTAAAATATGCAATACAATTGTGATAGCTTTAAAACCAAATAGAAACAAATAACTTGTGCAAGAGTTGAAATCAAACACACAATCGCATAGCATAAGTTGAACCAGTATTTGGTGGATCTGTCACCTTTATCACTCCCAATTATAAACAAATATCATTATTATCCCTCTACAATGCCTCACCCTCGAGTGGCCACACAAGGGGGGAGGGGAATCTATTTAAATGTGTAAGTAGACACGTTGGACTTCGTGTTTAGGATCAATTCTCTAGAAAGCTCACCTCCAGGACAATCATGGAACTGTCCAACAACAGAGAACCTTGTAAGAGACTGGCGGACGGCCGGCACTGCCCTCGTGTTCTCACCAATTGTTCCCAAGGCCTGTGAAACAAACACACAAAGTCTATGAAGGTAATAATAATCATTTGAATTAAATAAGCAAAGCTTTAAATGAGGTTCGGATGCAAACAGACCTATCCACAGGATGGCACAAAATGAACACCAACCAAGTCACAAGTGGTCTGATTTGATCAATACGAAGTTTCAAACAATTTTGGACACAATCATTCGATTTGCATTTAAAATATATTAGACGATGCTGCGAGCTCAATCATTTCAAATGAATGAACTATGGACATATCGGATGATATTTCAAAGGTATTGCAAAAAAATGATTCGTGGTTATTTCAAACGGTATTTTGAAAAAAATTCAAAAGTGTATGCCATGGACATATTAATTAATATTTCAAAAATATCTCAAAGCATTTAGACATATTGTAACGCCCCGGATTTCAGGGGTATTTCGCCCCGAGATTCGAAGTGCTACTCGCGGATGGATAATCATTCAAAAATCATTAGAAACTTAATGCATCAATATCATTGAAGCTAAATTCATAAAATCCATCAAACGATCCAAACCAATTCCCGAAATATATAGTTACATATCAAACTGCCCAAAAAATTACATAGAGCAATCTAACTTATCCTTACAATCCAATATTCTATACATTTCATGAGTCCAAAATCATGATATCGATCCAAAATACAAACCTAAGTCCAGAGGTTCCAAAACGATAGGTTAAACCAAAATACAATAGGGTTTTTAATCCCAACCAAGCTATACAATCTATCGAGCTCCAATCCATTATTCAATCGTTCAAGATTTCAAGAACCTAGATGTTAAATAGAGTCATGAGTCCACTAGCCCAGTAAAACTTATAGCATGGGACTGGAGTACAAGATTCAACGACGGACATATCAAGAACGTAAATCATTAATGTTCACTTATATAGTATTTCAGAACAACAGAATGGGCAAAATAAACGGATATCATAAAT
>JACFYI010000082.1:444769-461855 GCA_014898755.1 Handroanthus guayacan
TAGCTAGGTTTTTAAGGTTTAACCCACCTAGCTTCGATGGCGAGCCCGATGACCGTAAACTTGAATCGTGGTTGTTTGTGGTTGAGAAGATTTTTTGAGTATTAAATTACACGGACGCGCAGAAGATTAAGTATACCACATATTTGTTTGACGGGGCAACCTGCCATTGGTGGGCAATTATCAAACGGAAATGGGAGAGAGACGGAGTGAAAAATTCTTGGGAACAATTCAGCGAAGAGTTCCCAAGGAAATTCATTTCGCAAGAAGTCCGGGACCTGCGAGAGAAATAATTTATGAAATTAATTTAAGGATCTCTAACCATAGCCAAGTATTAAGCCGAGTTTAATCGGCTAATACAATATGCGCCGCACGTGTTGGCGGATGAGGAAAGAAAGAGAAAGAAGTTCATAAAGGGCCTAAAATTTGACTTAAGGAGAGCGGTAGCTATTAATAGGGCCCAGGATTACGATATTGCCGTGGAAACGGCGATGGAGTTAGAGGCAAAGTTTCAGGAACTCTACAAGATCAAAGATAAGAAAAAGGGCAAATAGATGGGCAAGTCGGACTCGTATAAGGGAAAAAAAGGGTTATTTCAATAAAAAATTCAAGATTGAAAATATATCTGCATCGGCAGACAAAAGAAAAGCACCGGCCAATCAAAGAAAAGAGAAGTGTGGGCATTTTGGTGGCAATCACACCGAAGAGAAGTGTTGGAAGAAGTTAGACAGATCTTTCATTTGCTGGAGTGATCAGCACACCATCAAAGATTGCTCTAAGAACAAGAAGAGCGGGAATGCAAAGACACAGAACCAGCAACCGGGAACAGTTGGATGTCCTCAGGTCAAGCATATGCCTTGACGGGAGAGGAGGCACGAACCCTACCTAGGTGGTGGAAGGTAAGGTTCTTATTCAGAATTTTATTTGTAAAGCTTTCTTTGATCCTGGTGCTATGTATTCTTTTATTTCATTTGATTGTGCTAAGAAAATAGGCTTGCCATTCGAGAATATGAACATCTCCTATGAAATTCACACACCTGTAGGAGGATGACATGAGACTAGGATTAGATATCCTAAGTGCCCAGTAGTTATTGAAAATCAGAACTTTAGTGCTGACTTGATAGAGTTACCAATTCAAGGCTATGACCTTATCTTAGGGACGGTTTCGCTGTTTAGATATCAAACAGTAGTTGAATGTTACGCCAAAACGGTCAAATTAGGTACCGGAGTAGGAGTAGGTACCCTGAGTACAAGCGCAAATGGTGGTATACCCATCATTTCATCAGTAAGGGCCAGAAAGATAATTAAAAGAGGTGGACAAGGATTTCTGACCTATCTGATAAATAAACCTCAGGATAAGATTGAATTGAAAGATGTTAAGGTAGTTAAAAAGGTTGAACTCACTACCCCCAAATCGAGAAATCAAATTCGTGATTGAAATGATCCTTAGGGTAGCGCCATTCTCTAAGACCCCCTATAGAATAACACCAGCAGAATTGAAGGAGCTTAAGGAACAATTGCAAGAATTATTGGACAAGAATTTCATAAGACCGAACTTATAACCTTAGGGAGCTCTGGTCTTATTTGTGAAAAAGAAATATGGTTCACTTAGAATGTGCATCGACTACAAAGAGTTGAATAAAATAACCATCAAGAATAAGTATCATTTACCCCACATAGACGAATTGTTTGATTATCTTTAGGAATCAGCTGTCTATTCTAAGTTAGATTGAAGACAGGGATACTATCAATTGAAGATACAAGAAGTAGATATTTCTAAAACTGCATTCAATTCTCGATATCGGCATTTTGAGTTTGTCGTCATGCCCTTTGGTCTAACTAATGCTCCTGCGGCGTTTATAGATTTAATGCATTGAGTGTTTCGCCCATACCTTGATAGCTTTGTCGTAATTTTCGTCGACGATATTCTAGTTTATTCCAGATCCGAGGAAGAACATAAAGGACATTTGAGGATTATCCTTCAGACTTTGAAGGAGCACAAGTTATATGCTAAATTCGGTAAGTGTGAATTTTGATTAAAGAATGTAACCTTTCTGGGTTACATTATATCAAAGAATGGATTAGAAGTGGACCCAGAAAGAGTTGAAGCGGTCCTAAAGTAGAAAAGACCTGAAACAATCACTGAAGTAAGGAGTTTTCTTGGGTTAGCTGGATATTATCGAAAATTTATCAAAAATTTCTCCAAGTTGGCTAGACTACTCACTAGACAAACGCAGAAGGATCGAAAATTTGTTTGGGACAAAAAGCGCAAGGAGAGTTTTTTGAAGTTAAAGAAAAAATTGACAACAGCTCTAGTACTCGCATTGCCTAATGGGTCAGAAGAGTTTACTGTGTATACAGACGCCTCAAAAGAAGGA
Organism: Handroanthus guayacan; assembly: GCA_014898755.1. Taxonomy (NCBI): domain Eukaryota; kingdom Viridiplantae; phylum Streptophyta; class Magnoliopsida; order Lamiales; family Bignoniaceae; genus Handroanthus; species Handroanthus guayacan. The sequence continues at coordinate 447,145 of JACFYI010000082.1, forward strand.
TTAGATTGTGTTTTGATGCAGCAGAACAAAGTGATTGTGTACGCATCGCGGAAGTTGAAAAATCATGGGGTAAATTACCCTACTCATGATTAAGAGCTAGCAACAGCAGTCTTTGCTCTAGCAAAATGGCGTCACTACCTATACGGAACTAAGATAGAAGTATTCACAGATCACAAAAGCTTAAAGTATATCTTTAACTAGAAGAACCTAAATCTAGGCCAATGACGGTGGATAGAATTCCTGGAGGATTACGACTTCACTCTCACCTATCATTCAGGAAAGGCAAACGTCGTTGCAGATGCTCTAAGTCGCAAGGGAAAGCTAGCAAGTATGAGCATTTACCCAAAAATGTATAGTGAGATCCTAAAAGTTCAAGAGAAAGACGATTGGGTTTTGAAAGTAAAGAGTAAAATGAACCTGATTTTAGGATTGACTCTGATGGGCTATTACAATTCAGGAATCGGATTGTTATTCCTACTCGAATGAAGGAAAGAGTGCTAACTACAGCACATAAGACAAAGTATTCATTTAATCCTGAAGGAACAAAGATGTACAAGGACTTCAAACAGAAATTCTGGTGGGAAGGAATAAAGAAGGATGTAATTAAATATGTTCAAAAATGTCTGACCTACCAACTGGTGAAGACAGAACACCAGAGACCATCTGGAAAGTTACAGCCATTCCAATTCCAAGTTGGAAATAGGTACAGATTACGATGAATTTCGTAACAGGTCTACCTGTGGTATAAGGCAGATGTGACAGTGTCTGGGTTGTGGTAGATAGACTTACCAAATCGGCACATTTTCTGCCAGTTAAAACCCAGTATAATGTTGAGAAGTTTGCTGAAATTTATATAAAGGAAATCATACGATTACATAGGATTCCTCAAAGTATTTTCTCCGACAGAGATCCCAAATTCACAGTGAGATTACGGAAGAGCCTATAAGGACATCTAGAGATAGAGTTGCTATTCAGTACCGCTGTACACCCCCAGACAGATGGACAGTTGGACAGGACAATTCAAATACTGAAAGATATGCTACGTGTATGTGTTTTGAATTTCCCAAAAAATTAGGATAGGCACCTACCACTGGTAGAGTTCACTTATAATAATAGCTATCAGGCCTCAATTCAGATGGCTCTATATGAGGCACTGTATGGTAGAAAGTGCAGATCACGCCTTTATTATAATATAGACAAGATCAAAAGCACATCGAGCTCAGAAAAAGGATGCACGGCAACTTGAGATAATCCAAGAAGCTATAGTAAGGTTCAGGTCATCAAGAAGAACATGAAAGCGGCTCAGGATTGCTAGAAAAGTTACGCTAATAAGTGTAGAAAAGATTTGGAGTTCAATGTGGGAGATCGAGTGTTTTTGAAAATTTCTCCTTAGAAAGGAATCCATAGAATGGGCAAAGTTAGAAAACTAAGCCCTAGATATATGGGGCCATTCAAGATTTTGAAACGCATTAGTCCTGCAGCATACCGACTAGATCTTCTTCCAAACCTAATAGGAATCCATAACGTGTTTCACGTATCCCAGCTACAGAAATATTATCCTAACCCTTCGCATGTTATAGAACACCTTAACATACCTCTTGAAAGTGACCTCACCTATGTAAAACAACTCGTTCGTATCCTAGATTTCGAGGTCCGTGTGCTTAGGAATTGTAAAATACCACAAGTTAAGATATTTTGGAAGAATCAGAAAGTAGAAGACGTTATGTGGGAACGTGAGGATGAAATGCAAAACAAGTATCCTCACTTGTTCGGATAAGGTATGAACTGGTAACCAGATTCTTTTGGAGGGGGGAGAGTGTAACACCCCGAGAATTATTTGATTTCAAAATCAAGCATCATTTTAAAATCAAAACACGTCTCATGCATTTGAAAATTTATTAAACAAGCACATTTCAATTCTTCGTCACATTTCGACCCAAAACGAGCCCCGTTAGCCCAATTAATATGCCTAAACACTAGCCACAAATGTTGATTTGAAAGAGTATCTTTGAAAACTCAAAAAAAAAGAAAGAAAAATGGAATCTAAAATTCGGCTATCGGCAGCATCAGCAGCCACCCTCCTCTTCCCAGGATGGGATTTGCCCATCAAACCATCAATCTTTGTCCTCAATCTTCCAATGGAAGTTAACCAAATTGTGGAGAAGGGCTTAGGAGCCCCTAAACCACTTCTATAAATAAGATTCTTCTTGCAAGATGAAAAGAATTCTGCTGCAACTCTCATTCTCTCAAACACTCTAGTACTCAGAACTTCTTGTGCATTTGGCTTCTCTCTCTCAAAACCGATTTTTATCAAGGGGATTCTAGTGTGGTGAATACTCATTCCTATCGATTGGTAAGTTGGTTTTAGATTGGTGACTAAGAATGTTTCAAGATATGTTGTTAGAGCTTGACGTAAGTGCATTGTGATCTTAGCTGTTTGAGGACTAAGCTTGAAACGTTTGCATCTTCGAGTTCTAGCTCCTAAAGGTAAGACTTATGGCTTTTTTATCCTCTTTATGAACTTTCGATTTTTCCTTGAAAGAAGAGCATGATATGAACTATTGAATATTTGATGCTCATTGATATGTTGATCATAAGAACTTATGTTGTTGTTTTGTTATTCTTGCTATTTTATGCTCAAATCCTTGAATATGTAAATTCAAAGCCTAATGAATCATCTTGACCTCTAAACCGATGCTTTGGATTGAGATTCAAACAATGGACCATGGACTAAGAGGAGAAACGAACTAAAGAATGACTAAAAACGGGTGATATGGACAAAAATCGTGTTTTTCGACTTGAAAATGATTTTTCGAAAAATCTTAAACTAAATTTCAAAACAACGATTTATAAATATTTTTACGTACAAGAGAACCTCAAAAATGTATTTTTGGATAAAAAATTTGAAGAAAACCAAAAAAAAAAAAAAATCAGATTTATACCCCAGAGTCAGCGCCTGAGCGCATATCGACGGCCCTCTCTTGGGACAAATGACCAAAAATTCCAGAAGTGCCCAGCTTCTATCCCAAAATCTTTCTCTTGGCGCTCGGGCGCCCGTTTAAGCACCCAAGCCCCTATTTTTGAACCCATCTTGATTTCTTAAACCTTATTTCATGACATGTAAGGTGCATATCCGATCTTTCTAACGTAATACGAGTTTTGAAATGAAAACTCTCTAGTCTATAGTCGAATTTTCGAGATGATTGATTTATGCGTTTGGTCTATTTGAAATGCTATTTGATATTGATGGTCAATAAACGTTATGCCTTATCGGCTTCATTGAACTATTGAATGTCATTTTTGTTTCTAAGCCTAAATGATTGATTAATTGTGGGCTCTGGGAAGTTTTTTTGGGGACCGAACTTGGGCAATATTGGATTGTCGACTAGGACCCTTGAAAATCCTTGGTTGTTGGGTAGTTCGGATGGATTTTGGAGGTAAAATCCTGAAGAGCTATCCTGAGCACGTAGTTCGATTGTGCTCTCTGATTGATTGAGCTCCTTCGGGAGTTGAAGGGATAAGGTGAAATGTATATGTTGAAGATATAAAGGTGATAGACCTACCAAATAGTTTGTTTCAGCCAACTGACTCGAATGTGATAAATGTTTTCTGATATATGATTGTATTGATTGTCTTGATTATTTTGAATTGCTTTCCAAATCACATTCTTGTCTTGTCGTTAATATGCTCATTTCCTTGAATATCTTATTCTCGTTTTCTTGCTATAAGTTTTACTGGGTCAGTGGACTTATGACTCTATTTTACCATATAGACTCATGAATTTGGACGAATGAATGAATGAAGCTCGATAGATTGTTTAGCTTGTTTTGGAGTTGCACTCCCTATTGTAGTTTGGATCAATCTATTTGCTTTTGGGACTTATGGACTTATAGAATGTATAGTCTTATGGCTTGTAATCTTTAAGCTAGACACGTTATGTATTTTTTTTTTTTTTTAGGAATTATTTGGACATGTAATAATATTTCTCTTCTTTTGGGAATTCTAGTATGAATTATCATGTTGTTGGATTTCTAAATCGGTTTTAGATTGTATAGAACACGAGTAGCGTACCTTGGGCCTCGAGACAGAATGCTATCGGGATTTTGGGAGGCATTATAGTTGGTGTAAATCGAATCATTGAAGCTTATGGAGATCAAGTTTCGGTTGATCAAGAGGAGTACAAGGCCGATTCATTGCTTTGATTTAGATCAAGGTAGTTTTTCTCTTTTTCAATCTAAAATCTATACTCATATGTGGATTCTTAAAGGATTATACCATTATATTCATTGTCATGCCTCAGCCCCAGAGGCCCAAGACGTGAGATTTACTTGAAAATCTACTATATATAACCTGAAATTGAGCTTTGAATAACTTTGCTCAAAAAATATATCTAATGGTTTAACATAGATTCTTTAGCCATTGCTTATATGAAGGTGACTTTTTCATCAATATTCTAATGTGGAATATCATATTCATGATGATGAATGGTTTTGTTTTAAAATTCCATATCATTTTTGTTTGGTTTATGCATATCCTTCACCTTCATTTGAGACTTTTATGATAAGTAAAAACTTCTACTTTGGCTCTATATAAATAATGTCACCATTTTGCTACAGCAAATACAACGGCTGCCAAGTCTAAATCATGGGTGGGGTAACTTTGCTCATGTGGCTTGAGTTATCTTAAAGAATATGCAATTACTCATCTTTTTTGCATTAACACACACCTGGTCCTTCTTTTGAAGTATCTGTATATATAGAAAATTCTCCCAAATCATCTGGCAGTGCCAGTATAGGTGCAGAAGTTAATCTATTCTTGAGTTTTGTAGGAGGTCCTGCTATTTTGGAGAAATTTTGGATAAATTTCCGATAATATCCAGCTTGTCCCAGAAAGCTTCGCACTTCGGTGATATTTTTAGGTCTTTTCCAATTAACAACTACCTCAACCTTCCCCGGATCAACTTGAGACCATTTTGAAAGATTATATGACCCAAGAAAGTGGCATTTTCCAGCCAAAATTCATAGTTACTAAATTTAGCATACAATTGGTGATTCTTAACAATTTGTAGCACTATTCTTAAATGTTCTCCATCTTCTTCGACTATTTTAGATTATACTCGAATATCATCAATGAAAATCACCACAAAGCAATCCAAATAAGGCCAGAATATCCAATGCATTAGATCCATGAATGCAGCAGGTGCATTTGTTAATCCAAAGGGCATTACAAAAAATTCAAAATGTTCATATCGATAATTAAATACAATCTTAGGAATATCCACTTCTTGTATTTTCAACTAACAATATCTCTGTCGTAAATCCAACTTAGAGTATACTAGTGATCCTTGGAAATGATCAAATAATTCATAAATATGTGATAAGGGATATTTATTCTTAATGGTCATGTTATTTAATTCTCAATAGTCGATGCACATTCTTAATGTACCATATTTTTTTTCTTTACGAACAATACTAGTGCACCCTAAGGTGAGACGCTAGGTCATATAATTTTTTCTTCAATGGCTCCTACAATTGTTCCTTCAATTCCTTTAACTCTGCTAGAGCCATTTTGTATGGAATTTTGAGAAAGGTTTGGCTTCTGGATAAGTTTCAATCACAAATTTTATTTCCCGATTTGGAGGAAGTGAATTTAATTCTTTGCAAAATACCTTAAGAAATTTATTAACCACCTTTACATCGTCCAATTTTAACTTATCTTGGGGCATATTTATCTAATAAGCCAAGAATCTTTTTCCTCCTTTCCTGAGAACTTTCTTAGGCCTTACTAAGGAAATAATGGTTGATTTGATACAGCCTAAATTTCCTTTTTCTTTGTTCTCCACTGCATCTTCCAATTTAATAGTTTTGGCAAAACAATTAACTATTGCTTGATGCCGGTATAACCAATCCATAGACAAGATGAGATCATATTTTTGTAACAGCAATTCTATAAGTTTGGCAAGATATTCCTTATTTTCTATGGCTACGGGTTAATTCCTCTATTTAACACAAATAGTGATACATACTCCCATAGGTGAGTAAATTTCATAAGGAGTATTCAAAGTTTCAAGCCTTAACCTCATCTAAGAAGCACAGCTAGTGGATATGAATGAATGAGTAGTATCAGGATCAAATAAAACTTTAGTGAAAAAGTCATGGACTAAAGCCTTACCTTCAACAATATCAGTAGCTTCCGGGTTGTCCACACCAGTAGGGCATAAGTTCTGGCTTTCACAGGGGATCTTTTAGCCAGATTGAATTGCTGCTACTTGGGTATCCTTGAATTCGCATTGCGATTCTTAGGGTAGTTCTCGATCGTATGCTGGGGAACTCCACAAATTAAGCATTTTTCTTGTTTCATCCAGCATTGATCTTCTATATGAAAAAGTCATCCACAATAGTTGTACCTTTTTCTCACAGTTGCTGGTGCAATGTTCAAAGCTTTGCCCTCTTTCATGTTTGAGGAGTTGGAATTTTCGGGATCTAGCATTTATTATTTTCCTTTCTTGAAAGGATTTTCTAGAATCTATTTGCCCTTTTCCCTTCCTCTATTTACCATCCAATTTTCGAAGCTCTCAAAATTTGTCCTCAATTTCCATAGGTTTTTTCCACAGCTCGGCTGTAATTTGGAAGATCACAAAAGACTAGAGCTTGACAGAGTTCTAGCTTTAATCCTTCTACAAATTTTCTTGTTCTCTTTCTTCCATCAGTGAGAACATGAGGAGCATATTGAGTTAAATCTATGGGATAATTACCTCTACACCCCCTAAAGTTTGGTATAATTATCATTACACCCCCCAAGGTTTGGTTAATTACCATTACACCCCCTACTGTACAGTCCAGCTAATGCATAGTTACAATTACACCCCCTGAATATATGTGTGTATTACAACTACACCCCCTTAACTTATGCATATATTACAATTACACCCCATTATCTAGGAGGTCTACTTGTAATGTTCAAAATTTTCAGGGGGTATAATGTTAACTATCCAACCTCAGGGGGTGTAATGGTAATTAACCAAACCTCAAGGGGTGTAATGGTAATATACCAAACCTCAGGGGGTGTTGAGGTAATTATCCCTTAATCTATTATACTCAGCTTCATAATCCATTACATTTATGGTCCCTCGAATCAAATTCATAAATTTTTTTTCTCTTGTATCCGGTACTATTTGCGATATCAATTTTCGTAAAAATTCTTCCTTGAAGGCTTCCTACGTTCAATTCATTCCTTTCTCATTTCATTCTCATTCAACTACTCTCCACTAGTAACCAGCTGTATCTTCCAGAAGAAAGATAACGTACTTTACTTCTTTTTTTTTTAATACATGGTTGAGCCTGGGATTGCCAGCTAGGCATTGCCTACGATGCCTGTGTACCATGGAGGAAAACCACCCTAGGGATCAAGCTACACGTAGTTCTTAAATTTTATTAATTTCAAATGCGGACACATAAACAAGGGGTTCTAAACCCCTACACAAAGTTTAGAACTAAATGCAAATGAATGAGAGAAATACTCTTCCCCTTTATGTTGTTTAGAAACCGTACTTTACTTGTTGTAGTTCCAAGTAATTAAGAAGTCAGAATATCTTTTCAATCTCTTGAATTCAGGATTTTGCTTTAGGTCATATAGCTCTCCCTTAAACCTAGGCAGATTAAGCGATGAAAGCTAGTTAGAGTTTTATCTTCCGTTTCATGGATTTCATTTCCATGATTTTCGGTATTTGCTTGGTGCTGGCAAAATTCTATGAACTGTTGCCACATAGTAAACATATGTTTTGCAGCTGGTGCATTCATTGGCAGTGCTAGTTCTAGAGGTACATCTTGTGGCATATCATTATTTCCATTTGTTAAGTTTTTAGATCTACTACGATCTTCTCGTTGGGGGTGTCTTTACTTTTGTGATTAATTATTCTAAGGTTGATTCCTCTTTGGGGCCATATCAACCTGAAGTCATAGTTATTTAAGAATGCATCATTCTATCTGATAGAAGGGCTATGAAGTGCACAGCAAAGTGAAGGTAAGGAAAATTAATCAAAATTGCAGCGGAATAAATTAAAATTTGCATTCATCATGAATTAATAGCCTAAACCTTCAAGATCACCATATGAGCATAGATCTAGATTTAAAGAAGAGGAAATTACCTTGATCAAATCAAAAACTCAATTCGGTCAATGGCTTTTCTTGAAGTCTGAATTCTTCTCTTGAAACTATGATCAACATCTTGATCTCCTTAGATCTTCAATCAACCTTGATTTTTGAAGAAATCGAATTGAATCTTCCAAGAAGCTTCAATACCGTGAGCTCTAGTGAGGTAGAGTCAATCTTTGATTCTTCAATGGATGATGCGGATTCACACTTTAGTCCTTGATCTACACTTCCTCTTTTGAATCCTCTCAAACTTGTGGTTAGATCTAAGTCTAAAAAAGAAGATCTAATGGAGAAGATGAAGAGAGATTGTTTTTGGAAGAAAAAAAATTTTCAAATTTTTTCTATCAAATTTTTGGCTAAGTGGGTGGGGTAAAAGGTGTGATGGTAATTATTTATATTCTACTTGGAAGCTTTGACAGCCTGGAAGTTGGAGGGAATAATATAGATTCTTCCCTTTAAATTTCATTGGTCCATAGCGCATCTAAGTAGGATATTCCATGTGGTATTTTAATTAACACTTTAATTAAAATGTCACATGCTTTTTTAACTTGGCATTTCATGAAATTAATTTCTCTCTCCAATTTAATTTTTCTACTTGGATCAATTAAAATCAACTATTGAAATTAATTGATAAATTAACAATTAATTTAATTAGACTAATTTGACTCTTCAAATTAATCTATCCAAGAAGACCCACTTTGACTTAGGTCAAACATTTTGACTTTTAGTCAAAATTCCTCTTCTTTAGCCTCAAATCGATTTAGGCGATTTCTCCCTAACATAATTAGAGAATTTCCATTTAATTCATCTCGAGGATTTTCAAATTGACACACCATCTTGGCAAAGGATTTTCTTGAATCAAATCATTATAGAAAGTATAGGAGATATTCTCATTCTTCAAGATGAGGCAACAGATCCTTTCTTGAAACTCATGAACCTCTATGCATAGATAGTTTGTTCCCAACATGTATGCACCTCATGCGATCTGCTAGTAAGTGATCATGATACACATCAAAGAGCAAGGAACTACCATAAGGTTACCATGGTCCCTTAAGTGTAAGGACTAATTATATGTACTATCGTAAGATAGAGAATAATCCATCACCGAATGCCACTATGGCTACCTCATGAAATTCTCTATGTTGGGTCTCTCAGTGAACTTGTTATTTTAACAAGCATCCACTAACATACACCAATATCAACTACACCGATCACCTATAAAATGGGGTAATAATGCAACTGCTTGAATTATGCATCGTCAGTGCAAGTCTATTTGAATCTAAGATGTCTTCGTGTAAAAAATTCTATGACTTGGAGAATTTAAGATCAAAAGGTCTAGAGACTAGTTTCATGATTACCATCATATGATGACCTAGCCTCATAACCTTTTACGATCTAGAGGACTTCTTCTATATCGATTGTTGAAGAGACAATTCACAAGAATATGAAGAAGACGACTATTTTATTTGTATTGCAAAAATAAGACTGTTTATACAGGACTAGTTACTACAAGCCAAATTTAATTGGCTGCGGGGCACTGCTCTAACAATCACTCACTTGCCCTAAAGCCAACTACTCATAGTCCTTAAACCCATCTTCTCAAGATGTCTCTTGAAGACCTTTTGGGTAAGCGGCTTAATTAGTGGATCTACTATATTCTCTTCTAAGGCAATGCGTTTCACTCTTATGTCGCCTCTATCAATGATCTCCCAGATCAAATGATAATGCTTTATTATGTGCTTGGATTGTTGATGAGATCTTGGTTCTTTCGCTTGTGTGATGGCTCTATTATAGTCACAGAAGATGAAGACGGGCTCCACCATGCTAAGAACTACATCAAATTCTTGGATGAAGTTTTTTATGCAAACAACCTCTTTTGTGGTATCTGATGCTACTATATATTCCGCCCTAGTAGTTGAATCAGCTATGGTGTCTTGCTTGGAACTCTTCTAACTTACCACACCGCCATTAAGGTAAAATATAAATCCGGACGTAGATTTACTATCATTTACATTGGATTGGAAACTAGAATCCAAAAACCCTTCTAGTTTCAATTCTCCACCGCCATAAACAAGAAACAATTCTTTGGTTCTTCTCAAGTACTTAACAATTATCTTCACAGTACTCCAATGACTCTCACCAGGGTTAGATTGAAAACGGCTTGTAACACTTAGAGCATATGCTACATCTGGTCTTATACATACCATTGCATATATTATGCTTCATATAGTAGAGGCATAAGGTATGCTAGACATCCTACGTCTCTCTTCATCCGTCTTAAGGGCCATAGACTTAGAGAGATATAATCCATGTCTAATAGGAAGGAACCTTCTCTTGGATTCTTCCACACCAAACCTCTTTAGTATTTTATCTATGTACGAACTTTGGAAGAGTCGTGATCTATCTCAATAGATCCATATTCCCAATACAAAAGATGTCTCTCCCAAATCTTTCATGGAGAATTGTGTAGATAACTATGCTTTAGTATACTCTAACGCTTCGACATCATTCCCAATGAGTAGGATGTCATTTACATAAAGCACTAAAAACTGTACCATGCTCCTACTTCTCTTTTTATACACACATGGTTCATTCACATTTTTTATGAAGCCAAACCATTTGACTGTCTCATCAAAACGTATGTTCCAACTTTGAGAAACTTACTTAAGTCCATAAATAGACATTTGGAGCGAGCAAAATTGGAGCTTGCAAACCTTTTGTTCACTCCCACTGGATGTGAAGCTCTCTGGTTGCTCCATATAAATTTCCTTATCGAGGTTACCATTAAGAAAAGCGATTTTCATATCTATTTACCATATCTCATAATCATAATATACAACTATGGCAAGCAAAATTCTAATGGACTTAGAGATCACGGTTGGCCAGAAGGTTTCCTTAAAGTCTATAACCGGTCGCTGGGTTAACCTTTAGCCACCAATCTTGCCTTGTATGTCACAACCTCTCTATTAACTCCCACCTTACGCTTGAAGATCCATTTATATCCAATGGGTACTATATCCTCTAGTGGATCAACTAAGGTCCAAATCTTATTGGAGTACATGAGTCCATTTCGGACTGCATAGCTTGTTGCTAGTGTCTCAAATCCACGTCTGACATGGCTTCCTCATAGGTCTTCCACTGCTATCCAATTGACTAGTCTCATGAAGAAATTCAAACCTTTCGAGTTCCTTCCTGATCCGATTAGACCTTGTGGAAAGTTGTTTATTTTGAGATTCATATGCTTTTATTGATTGTGAGTTTTCTTTTTAATCGTAGACTTCATCAAGTTTCACGATTTTGCCTTTTCTATCTAATACAAACTCCTTCTCAAAAAATGTGGCATTTTTTGTAATAAACATCTTTTGTTTCGAAGGATCATAAAAGTAATAACCCGCAAACTCCTTGGGATAACTCCTAAATTTGCATAAGATGGATTTTGTCTCCTAGCTGTAATGCCCCGGATCCTAGAGCATTCGCCCCTAGGTCGAAAACGCTACTTACGTACATAATTAAATAATTTAAACCCCAAAATTTGCATAATCAATTACTTTTGATACATCGTCCAATAGTACAAATACATTCCCGAGTCTCAACCTGCGTCTACGACCCTACCTAATACCATTACATAATTATGGATACAAAATAATCCTGGTGTCGAATCTTCAAACTCGCCATGCAATTTCCTAGAAAGAACTTCCTACAGTAGTAGAATTAAGGGGGTGAGTCCACTGACTCAACAAGAATTATTACCATAATCATGAGCAAGGGTAGCAAAGACATATTTTCTAGGATTTTGAGATATCAACGCGATTGAACAGATTTCAAGAACCATTAATATCATAATTTCACAAACATTCAGTTAGCCCAACGGCTCAGTAATAGAAATTCGATATTCATAACAGTATAATCCGTAACAGAATTAAACCATGAGCTCAAATTTCAGCAATGACTATGAATATCGAAATAAATATAACTGAACTAGTGTTTGGTAGATCTGTCACCCTTATAACTTCAATACAATATCATCCTTATTCCTCTGTTGCTTCCCCGAGTGGTTACTCAAGGAGAGCCAATCAATCTGGAGAAACAGCCGCCGCAGTACGGTCGACCACGAGTCTCCGAGTGACTCTTTGGAAATCCTATCTCCAGGACTCCTTGGAGCTAACCAAACTTTGGTCCAACTGTACACTATGAAAAACCTACCGGAGGTTCATCTATCAGCCCGACGCCGCCCAGTGTCCCTCCTGAGGCTCCCTGGTCCCAATAATCATGCAGTAAGTTTCAAGAATTCGATCATAACAATAAATCAATCATGGGTGTTTTGGAACATTGGATATAACATTTAGAATGAATCGTCAGACATAAGAAGATCAATTTGAACACTAAAACATTTAAAAGGAATGGGATGCGGACTAAAATCTGAAAATTTGGGCAAATCCTCTGAAACTTAAATATTTGTATTTTTGAAATATTCTAATAAATCAAGGGAAATCTATAAAAATTTCATGTTTTGAAAACATTTCCTTTTGGGAGTTTTAAGCTTAAATTTTGTATTTTTAAAATACTCAAATAAGTAAAAAGGAAGTTTGGCTTTTGAGATATTTTTAAAATATGAAAATCAAGTACAAAGTATTTAAACTAAGTTCACGTAAAATTCATTTTTGTCCGAGTTAATGTTTGTAAGTATTTTGTCCAAAATTCCATTATCAAAATACTAGGATTTCAAATCAAGAAATTCTAAATATTGTTGTGAGTTTCTTATGTCTAACAATTCCTCATTCACGATCGAACAAGTGCATGGTACCAAGAAATTCACAAGATATTCAAAAATTCCAAAGCTCAATATTTTTAATAATAGGAACAAGGATCAGACATGATCGTGGTGGGAGATTCAAGAATGATTACAGTAATAACCCTTACCTTTGGTCCTTAAGCTTTAATTCCCAAGATGATATTGAGATCATCTAATCCATTAATTAAGTTGAACCTATTAACATCAAGATCACCTAGATATTAGGCTATATCTTCAGATCATATAAAACCCATAATTAAATTCTGGCAGTGAATTCCTCGCCCAATTTAAAAATATATCCCGTTGAGTTAAAATTGGAAATTTGGTTCTACAACTATTTAGACTTGACAAGGTTTCTAACGGTGATTTTATATTGAAAATCTGATGAGCGATTTGTTAGTTATAAATTTTTAAAGTTGATCGATGGTTCTGCAATAAATCAGAGGTGGTTTGATATGTTTGGCTTTAAAGAATTTTCTGGGAACATTCCTTAATTAATTTCAAGGATTCTTGATTATATCATCATATAAACTTAACAAGGTTTCTAATGGCTATTTTTGGGGTTGATTTGGTGAAGAAATGAGTGGTTTCTAATGAGCTAAAATTGAGAGATGCGTTAGGATGGGTTCCAGCGGGTACTCTGTTTCTCGAGTCCACTGGCATATTCGGATTAAATGTTGTTTCTAATCTTGTTTCTTCATGGATTTGGATGATTCTTAATTCTAATAATAACTAATCTCAATAAAGTTTCCAATGGTGAGTCTTGTGGATTTTTTGGATGTAAGGATCCCCCGATATAAATTTTTAAACTTAGGGTATTGACAGAGACTTTCCCTATTTTTGGTAAAACAGCAAGTTTGTTTCAAACAGATTTATCTCCTATTTCCCTCATTATTTTTGGGTGATTCTTGGGTCTAATATCATTTAGACTCAAAGAGGTTTTTAACGGTACCTTATGCGAAATTTATGGAGCAAGAAAACTTAAGTTATGAATTTTCAAAGTGAGAGGTTGTGCTGTGACAGTTAGCAAATTCGGGACAACTTGGTTGTGTGTGTGTTGGAATTTAAGCTTAAATATTTAAGTTTCAACACTTCTATCCCAAATCTAAACATCATTCTAAATCAATCTTCAAGATTCCCAATTCTAAAGCAATCATCAAGATCCCCAAATCAATTAATGCAATGGATGTCAAGATAAAAGAAAACTCATGAAAACCATGAATTAATCAAATTTCTTAGCTCTTTAGCTATAATCCTCAAGAGGATGGAATTTCTCCCAATCTTAAACCATTCCTATAACAATTAATATCATAGGAGAGATTACTCCATATTTTTTCAACCATAAAACCCAAATTTCAAATTAAAAGAAACTTGTCAAGTATACTTATCTTCTCTTTTCCCCTTTGTGGTTAAAATTCCAAAGTTGGTTTCAATTAATTGGGGAGAATTTTGAGGAGATGATGAAGAACATTTCTCGAGAAAAAATGGGGGATATGAATCGGCCAAGAGAAGAAGAGAAGAAAAAGGAGATTACACTCAAATTCAATGCAAATTCTAATGAACATTTCACTTAAATTCAAATGCAAACTCTAATGAATATTTCACTCAAATTCAAATGCAATTTCTAATGGACATTACACTCAAATTCAAATAAACATTACACTCAATTCAAATGGAAATTCTAATGAAATGAGATATGGAATTCATTTGTCGTTTTCCAATTTATTTTGTTCTATCTCATTAGCTTGGTGGGAAGATTAATTTGG
>JACFYI010000082.1:469956-504245 GCA_014898755.1 Handroanthus guayacan
GGAAAATATTGACAAGAATTGATCCATGTTAAGAGGGGGTTACATAATTCTAGAATCATTTTATTATTGAATTTTCTCCAATGTTTTTTTTTTGTAATTTGATATTTTCAAAACTCTTCCAGCAAAATAATTTTCAGTTACTACTTGGTTTGGTTTTAGTTAAATTTTACTTTTGCAAATTTTCAGTCGATTTTATTCCGATTCCTCGAGGGAACGATACTCTACTCACACTTTATTACTTGTTGTGATACGTACACTTGTGTACGGTTTTACACCAACATTGATGTATGTGCATAACATAATTAATATATATTTCATATATATCAGATATAATAAAGACTTGATTTGTGTATATTTAATATTTAGAATATGATCAATATATTTTAACTCAAATATGCACATGATTTAATATAGATAAATAAATTAGTAAGTTAATAATTTTTTATTGTGTTGTAGGTGATTATTAACGTAAAATAGTATTAAAGTGTAGTTTAGGCATGAGATGTGAAAACATACAATCAAAATAACTACTACTCGGCTTCACACTTCAATATAGTATAGATAACTATATTTTTTTTAACATAACTTTTATTTTTATTTTTTAATTGAACAATCATACATGAATTCACTTTTATTCAAGGAAATACAAGATTTAATGAAATATATATCTATTCATTTTATGAAATATATAAGTAAATATCTAAATTTAAATTAAGGGGGGTATACTTATTAAACCCTATCTATAATAGTTGAAATTCTTTCATATTTGATAGTCAATAATTATTTTTAATTTAAATATTTTAAATTTTAGGGTGTTTTGTACTAATTTATCACTATACTTTTTGATATTATTAATCTTTTTTCAACATTATAAATTAAAAAAAAAAATAGTTCATGAATTGAAGAATTTTAAATTGAATCCAAGATATAAAATACTTAAAATATATTAGAATGTTTATTTATATATTTACATGGTATAAAGAAGAATTTGTCCGATCATATAATACAAAGGGGTAATTGTTACAATTAATAGTTTTAAGGACTATTTTGCAATTAAATGAAAATTTGAGGACGAAAATGAACTTTAGTTAAAAGATAGTTTAAGGGTATTTTGGTCATTTTCCTATTTTTGGCTAAAAATTATTGAAAATGGTGATAAAAAGGACGAAATTGAAGTAAATTAAAAGTTGAAGGACTATTTTATAATTGATATGAAACCTCGGGGACTAAAATAAATTTTACCCCATCTCATGTAGTATTTTGGGCACCGACTTAGAAGGTACTATGCTAAGTAACTTTGCTACCATTTCAAGTGCATAGCCCCAAAATAAAAGATGAAGATTTGTGAAACTCATCGTAGATCATAATATGTCTAACAAGGTACAGAGTCTACGTTCTGCGACGCCATTTAATTGTGGTATTGCAAGAAAAGTCCACTGTGAGAGAATCTCATTCTCTTCTAGATAACCAAGAAACTCGTTGCTTAAGTATTCATTTTCTCGATTGGATCGAAGAGTTTTTATATTTAGCTCGAGTTCTTTCTCCACTTTACTTTATGCACCTTGAACATTTCAAAAGTTTCGGACTTGTTCTTCACAAGAAACACCCGTCCAAAACGTATATAATCATCGGTAAATATAATAAAGTAATTATAATCACTTCGAGCACTAACTTTTAGTGGCCTGCATACATCCGTGTGAACAAGTTCTAACAGTTTGGTGGCACACTCCGGTTGTCTAACAAATGGTGACTTATTCATTTTTTCCTTTAAACAAGATTCGCAAGTTGGTAACTCCTCAATGTCACATATAAAAAGTGACCCTGAGGTAATCAACCTACTTATCCTATTTTTGGAAATATGCCCAAGTCTAGCATGCCACAAGTATGCTTGGTTATGGTCATCTAACTTTCTTTTGTTCTCTTGTTGAATTTGTAATATTATAAAGTTAGAATTTAAGGTGTAAAACTCATTTGTTAGTGTATCGGTAGCAATTGAAAAGCCATTTTTAGAAAGAAAATATTTTTTATTCTTACAAGAAAATTCATAATTCTTTTTATCCAATACGAGGATTGAAATGAAGTTTTTTAACAAAGACGGTACAAAAAGACAATAATTCAATTCTAACTTTTGATTATTACAAGTTAAAGTAACTAGGTCAAAGGATTCGACGTCAACTCTTGCACCGTTTCCTATCATAAAAATCACATCCCCTTTACTTAGCTTTTTGACCCTTTGCATCCCTTGTAACGACTTGCAAAGGTGAGAACCACACACGATATCAATTACCCATGTTTCACTATTAATCAAAAGATCAACTTCAACAAAGAACATACCATTTTTCAAAGAAGCCAAATACTTCTTAAAATTCCTCTTCCAATGCCCAATTTCTCCACAATAAAAGTATTTGTCCTCTTTAATGTTGGCTTTCTTTTTTATTCTACCCGATGATTTTGGAGCTTATTTCCCTTTAGAAGAACGTTTCTTCTTTTTTCCTGCTTTGCCCTTTCAGGCCTTCAAGATTGAAGAAACCAATAACATCTTGTCTTTCTTTATAGTAGACTCGACCATGACAAGCATGTTAACTGACTCGTTAACCATCACATCGAGTTTACTCATGTTAAAATTCATAACAATTGATCAAATAAGTTTGGCAATGATTGAAGGATCAAGTCCATATATAGATCATTATCTATAACAATATCAAATTTTCGAGCTTTGCTATTAAAGAAATCATTTTTAAACCATGCTCATGAATATTTGATCCTTTAACCATTCGGGCCCTAAATAATTCCTTTGAGGTGTTAAAGCATTCATAACGTGTTTATACCGAGTATAACTCCTTTAAGTGCATGTGTATCTCACTAGCATACTTCATGTGCTCATGAGACTTTTGAAACTCACTTGACATTGATGCTAACATTAGACATCAGGTTTGAAAATCATCTTTCTGCCAATAATTAATAGTTTCTCGCATGTCTTCCTTTGTATCATTGGAGATAGTATCGGGGGGACTTTAAGTTAAAACATAAGTTCTCTTTTTGGAAATAAGTACAATTTTCAAATTTCTAAACCAATCACTATAGTTGGGACTAGTGAATTTATAGCTTTCAAAATAACGGAGAGTGAATTTTTAGCTATTTGAATTTGTTGATTTAAAAAAATCTACGAAAGTGAGAAAGGGAATATAAGTATTTATTTGTGCAATAATTTTAAACATGATATAGTCTTGTATCATGAGTTACCTCCCACTATTTTCTTCAAAGTTTATGCCCTCTTATAAAATTCGGAAAATTATATTTTCTAATGGATTTTAGGATCCTTAAGAATTATTTATAGACCCACGAGACATAGTCATCTACGAATAACCTTTTAGGCAGGTAACCAACTTTACCAATTATATCAACTATTCAATCCCTAAAATCATTTTGCTTTATCTTTCGTTTAGAGTCATGAGACGTAGCCATCTATACTATTTGATGTTAAGTTTGACCCACCAATCATTCTTTACAATTAACCTAATTATGGTCATCCTATGAGACATAGCCAATGTCATAATCGAACTAAGTAAAAGAGTATCACATGCTTGAAGTAATGATCATAGCTTTTCAACTAGGCACGTCCCACAAGACGAAGCCAACGTACCCACTTGGTAGCATCTCATATCAACTACTTATTGGTGGAAGGCATGGAACATTAAATCCAATTTAACTTGTCTATTTTAACTTAATATAATTTTTCTTGCAAAAAATAATTAAACTTTCTAAATGAAGGTTTTTGAAAAAAAAATTGCCTATACTTCATCAATGTTTTATTTATTCTTATTTAGGTTATCTATCCTAAACATGCGCCACCATACATTGCAAGGACAACAATCATAAATAAGTAAATAAACAACCTAGCATGCTCCTAAGGTGGATAATTATGAGCCTTGACTAAATAATGCACTTAAAGCAATTAGTACATTACTTAGTGATTTAAGTGAGTAATTAAAAGAATAGATCCTATTTATTACATATGCATCACCATGCATACATGGCCTTCATATCTTAAACTCATTTATCTTCTTCTTCTTGATTGCAAAACATACCATGCATATATGACCTTCAATCAAAAGAAAAAGAATACCTCACCATCCTAAATCTACTCTTATTACAAGATGGAAAGAAGACATGCATACCCTATTTAAATTACAAACCCAATAAATAAATCAATTCATTAAAATCAGTTTAATGAGGCTCATAATCATCCCATACATCCATCACATAAATATTTGAAATTAAATATATAACAATTAATTAAACGTTCATCACATGAACATATAATTAAAGGCAAACTAGTGCATCACATACTACAATTTTGCCACTAAAAATTGTTTAATGTAAATCATCAATTTGATGTGAAATTAAACTTAGTTTTAAATCACCTAAAGGTTTCTAAAACCCCCGAATACCTTGGGGATGATTTAAAGCATTATAGGAGATCATATTTGTAACAACCCGAAAATTTTCCTAAAATAAATTTTAAAAGTGACAAAATTTCTCTAATTATATTTTTGAACCATTGGTTTTAATCAATAAATATTTTAAAATATTCCTGAGAAAAATTCTAATCGGTAACCGATTTTTCGTTGGTTTGACATTATTCTCACATTCAAAAATCTCGAAAAATTTATTTTTTACCCAAAAATTCTTATATATGTTATTTTGATCTAAGAATACTCATAATTATATTTTTAAACCTTTAGTTTAAAAAATTTAAAAAAACTAGCACCGTTTAAAACGATTTTTACCACTATTGTCGGAAAAACTTTGAAATGGTAAAATTATTTCGATTTAGCACCCAAAAATTTTATTTTAATCAAATGTGGGTCAAAAATATTATTTCTAACTCAAATAAATGCATATTTGACCCTAGAGTTGAGCCCAAAGATTTTATTCAAATTTAAAGTCCAAGTCCAAACCATATTATAAATTAAATGAAAAAAAAAAGAAAAAAAAGAGAAAAAAATTCAAAAAATTCGTGCATCTCCCTTCTCATCACACATACTAGGTGAAAACTCATCATTTTTAATAAATACATATGCCACCTTAGTACCTTAGTCATATACTTAGTCACCAAATTTAATTATTACCATAACACCTCATATACTTAGTTACCAAATTTAATTATTACCATAACACCTCATATACTTAGTCATCCAACACATATAATGCTTCATTATGATCATTTTTGAATATACAAGAGTGCCCCTAATTTTTTTTACAATTACAAGAGAGTTTTGTGGCAAAAAACTTTATTTTCTCTCTATTTTTCCTCTTGCACGAAAATTAACAAGAAAAAAATTTTTCAATCAATCTTCTCTCATCAAGCTTGAGTTAGGTGGAAGGAAAATTGATAAGGGTTTGTTCATCTCCTACTTAGCTTAAGTATCTTGGTAAGTTTACATTTTATTTGAAGAAATTTAGTGAAATTGGGATGGAATTCTAGTTGAAGAAGTTCTTTGATTTTGTAGGAATAAACTTGAGGGAAACTTAAGGAATAGATCAAGTGTGTATTTAGCATCAAGGTGAGAATCATAAGCATCTACTCTTCCTTCATTTCAGCCTCTTATGCCTTGTGAAATTATGGAATTTGCTTCATTATCTTGTGATTTGTTCCTTGGCATGTTTAAATTGTTCCCTTGGTTATTTGCTTCATGTGATGAACCTCATATTGTTATGTTGGTAGTGATTGAACTTGGTTAAGTTTTTGTATGAAATTCATGGATATGAACCTAGTGGACATAAGGGATTTGTTGGATCATCACACTTAAAATTGATAGCTAGATGATTTTATGAAATAAGTGAGATTTTGAAAGTATGAGTTTTGCTCTCAGGTAGCTTTTCCAGTACGTATGTCCTATTTTAAAAAATTCAAAAACCCTACTTATACAGCTCCAAAAATTACATACAAGGTACCATTAGAAACCTCATTGAGTCTAGATGTCGTTAGAACCAAGGATCAACCAAAAATAAGGAGAAAAATGGTAGAAAAATCTATTTGAACCTAACCTGCCATTTTGGCTAAAACAGAAAGGGCCTCTGTCATACCCTTAACTTTAAAAATTTCAAACTCGACCTCCTCACATCCAAAAATTTCACAAAATATGCCGTTTGACAGCTTATCAAGTGTAGTTTTAGAATCAAGAATCATGCAAAATCATGAAGAAAAATGATCAAAAACACCCTTGAAACTAGACATGCCAAGTTACCCGAGGAGCAGGACACTCACTAGAGTGAAATATAATACATTCTCTATTTTCAAACCATTGAAACCCAAGTTTTCCTTCACCAAATTTGCCCCAAAAATATTTGTTAGAAACGTTATTAAGTGTAGATGATGATAGACTTACGAATCTTTGAAATATATGAAGAAATCTTCCTAGAATATATTTTTTAGCAGAATATGTCAAACTGCCTTGAGGTTACGGCATAACCATTGGTTAATTTTAAAAATTTATAACTAATAAACCACTTGTCGGATTTTCAAACTAAAACTACCATTGAAAAGCTCATCGAGTCTAGATAGTTGTAGAACTAAAGTACCAATTTTATCTCTATAGGCTGTATTTTTAAAATGGCCGGAAAAATTTATTGCCATAACAGAGAAATTTTGAACTAGGCCAACTTAAATATTTTCCTTAAGAAAATCCCTCAAAAATTCACACCCCACGTCATTTCAAACTATTTGAATGATCCAAAGTAAAATCTTATGTCCTAAGTTCTAGTTTAAGAATTTCACTCGTTCGTAATCCATACGTCTCGTGGAATATATGATTTCTGACCATTTCGGCAAATATTTGAATATTCACTCAGATAATTGTTATTACCCTCGTAACCATTGGAATATTACCCTTGTTATGGGCCCTTGGGAGACCTCAGGAGGGATGCTGGACGGCATTGGGCCGTCGATTGATCCCCTGAATGGTCTCCTACTCGTTTAGGTAGTTCCGAGAAAGCTTGGGATAGGTTTTCCAAGGACTAGCCTGTGACACGTTGCTCGTCGACATTTATGTCACACTACAAAATCGGGTCACCACCTTGAGTGGCCACTCAAGTGTGGGACCTGTGGAGGGATAAGGCTGATATTTATTTGAAGTTATAAGGGTGACAGATCCACCAAATACTAGTTCTGCCTTTTTGCTATACGATTGTGTGATTTGCCCTTGAATTTTAACTAGTTTATGCTTTTATTGAGCTACTCGTTTATACTTGTTATAAAATGATCACAATCGTTTAGCACGTTTCATTTTATTGAGCCTCTTGCCTCTATCACCATTTGTTGATTTTCCTTGTTCATTACTGTTTCATGGCTGTGATTCTTATTAAGTCAGTGGACTTATTTAATTATCTTATCCTGTGTAGGTGAATAAGTTGGGAGCTATTAGCACATAAATAAACGTTTTAAGTTTCATGCTTTGTTTTGGAGTAAACAATGGTGATGTACGCCTTAGTTGTATGGTTGTAAATTATAAAGCCTAGTAGGTTATTGTAACCATTAGAATGATGTATGTATAGAGTTTATATAAAATAGTTTGTTTAGTTTGAGAAGTTGTAATAGTATAGATTGTGTTATGTAAATCAACTAAAGCTATGTATAAGTGTATTTTGTCGTGTTTGTCTAGTTATATTTACTTTATATATCCTTTACGTCCGTCTGCCCACAGGTGGCGTTGCCGATCTTGGGACGGAAGGTCCGAGATCCCGGGGTGCTACAATATTACATCAAAAATTGGATCAAAACATCATTAGAATTTCAATTGGTAGATTCAAAAATAGCCACGGGTTTGACCGGTAGCCCCCATTTCAAAAATTCTAATAAATTCTTCTTAATTCAAAAAATCATCAAATTTGAACCAAAGGTTCCCAAATCATTTTATATGACTTTGAAAATCAAGGAGCACAAAAAAACATCAATTAGAGATCGAAATAATTTTATTTCCATGAGGTTAGTGCACAAAGTAGTCTTCTCTTGTGTCTGAATGGCAGTGTATGTTCAAAGATTTTAAAAAAATTTTCCTTGACTCCAAAAATCGCCAAATTTAAACAATATGTTCCCAACACATGGTAGATAACTCAAACAATCAAGGATCACAAAAACAAAGCTATATAATGCCTGAAAATAGATCAACCCGAGAGTTTACTTTACTCGGTTCTCCAGAGAGGTCAACATGTTTTTAACATGTTTTTCATGCTCTAATTCATGTAATTTTTTATCCAAATCATATTAGATCCAATCTAATACATGTATATTGATCTCATAAAAGTTTTAAAATAATTTTAAAATAATTAATTACAGTAATCCAGATTAATTCCACATCTAACCACAAAATCAAAACCAACAACTTCAATCATTCAATCACATTGAATTTAAATCATGCTACATGAATATACAACATTAACTATCACATAATTCATATAGATCCAAGCCACAAACATGATTTGGTGACCTCCAATCCATCAAATTGAATCAACATCACCAAATCTAATATCAATCCATCACATGAATCAATATTTTAATGAAATTTAAATCAAGCTCATATGTTTGGATCGGATACCACTTGAAGATGAAGGAAGACAAATTAATCAAAATTGCAGCGGAATATATTAAAATTTTCATTCATCAACCATGAACTAATAGCCTAAACCTTCAAAGATCACCATATGAGTATAGATCTAGATTTAAAAAAGAGAAAATTACCTTGACCAAATCAAAAACTCAATTCGGTCAATGGCTTCTCTTCAAGTCCGAATTCTTCTCTTCAAACTATGATAAACACTTTGATCTCCTTAGATCTTCAATGATTCACTCCAATGCTTGAAGAAAATCTTCAATTAACCTTGATTTTTGAAGAAATCGAATTGAATCCTCCAAGGAGCTTCAATGCCGTAAGCTCCAATGAGGTAGAATCAACCTTTGATTCTTCAATGGATGATGTGGATTCACACTTTAATCCTTGATCCACAGTTCCTCTTTTGAATCCTCTCAAACTTATGGTTAGATCTAAGTTTAAGGATGAAGATCTAATAGGTAAGATGAAGGTGAAGCTGTTTTCAGAGGGAAAAAATTTTGAGATTTCTTCTATCAAATTTTTGGCCAAGTGGGTGGTGTAAAATGTGTGATGGTAGTTATTTATATTCTACTTGTAGGCTTAGGTGGCATGGAAGTTGGAGGAAATAATCTAGATTCTTCCCCTTAAATTCTATTGGTTTACATGGCATCTAAGTAGGATATTCCATGTGGTAATTTAATTAATACTTTAACTAAAATGCCACATGATTTTTCAATTTGGCATTTCATGAAATTAATTTCTCTCTCCAATTTAATCCTTCTACTTGAACCAATTAAAATCAATTATTGAAATTAATTAAATTAAATTAACAATTAATTTAATTAGACTAATTTGACTCTTCAAATTAATCTATCTAAAAAGACCCACTTTGACCTAGGTCAAACATTTTTCCTTTTAGTCAAAATTCCTCTTCTTCATCCTAAAATTGATTTAGGCAATTTCTCCCTAGCCTAATTGTAGAATTTCTATTAAATTAATCCCGAGGATAATATCAAAGAAGGGTGTGACCCTCTAGGTTCATTAATTAATTAGACATGGGCTCGTAACTCTTTGCGATTTACGATTAATTAAATAATTTAATTAATTACTCATAGAATTAATCTCAATTAATTCTAGAGAACCCAATCTCTATAGTTGATGTCTAATCTCAAGCCTATGGAGCCCAATTTATTGATGAATTAATTCTTGTGAACCTTATTTACTCATGCATACCATGCAAATATAGTCCCTCCGTTTTCCATCTCCCGATTGTATCCTAGGGTTAAGATATTTTTCGATATTCCTAATAGCCCAATAACTATGCATCTATTCTTAATAATCGATTCATTTGCGTTCTCGACATTGGAAACTCCTTTCCAAATCAACACACCACTTTGTGCAAGAATTTTCATGAATCGAATCATCATAGAAAATATAGGAGATATTCTCATCCATCAAGACGAGAAAACGAATATTTTCTTGAAATTCATAAACCTCTATGCGTAATTGACTTGTTCCCAGCATGCACCTCATGCAATCCGTTAGTAAGTGATCGTGACGCACATCAAAGAGCAAGGACCTACCATAAGGTTATCATGATCCCTCGAGTGTAAGGACTAATTATATGTACTATCATAAGATAGAGAATAATCTATGACTGAATGCCAATACGGCTACCTCATGCAATTTTCTATGTCGGGTCTCTCAGTGAACTTGTTCTTCTAACAAGCATCTACTAACATGCACTGGTGTTAACTAAATCGATCACCCTTAAAATGGGGCAACAATTTAACTCTTTGAATTATTCATCGTCAGTGCAAGTCTGTTCGAATCTAAGATGTCTTCGTGTTAAAGATTTTATGACTTGGAGAGTTTAAGACCAAAATATCTAGAGACTAGTTTCATGATCATTATCATATGCATGACCTAGCTTATAGCCTTGTGCGATCTAGAGGACTTCTTCCATATTGTTTGTTGATAAGACAATTTACGAGGATATGAAGAAGACGGCCATTTTATTTATATTGCAAAAATAAGACTGTTTATACAAGAGTAGTTATTACAAGCCAAATTTAATTGGCTATGGGGCACTACTCTAACACATAGGTTAACAAAATTAACAAAAGTCACATATTAGTAGTAAATGTCTAGAGATTCAAAAGAGGTTAGTTATACTACATTACTATTTACATTCTAGTTTTACCCTTTCCTATATACATATGCCATACTTCTATGTACTATCACAGACAGATGTTATTATGCCCTAGCCTAGTATGATAGGGTGTTCGGATCTTCCTCGGGTTCTTCCTCTTCTTCTTCCTCAACATCATTTAGACTTGCTTTGTTTTCCTCAATTATTTGCCAAGCTACTTTCACTCTCCAATCATCCTTTTGTAGATATACGAGTGACCCGGGCGGAGGGATTCGCATTCCAGCCATCTGTCAAAACCTCAGGGCAGGAGCTTCCTGATTTTGGGCCTCGTCAACTATGGGTGCAGCTAGCATTGGATTTGGTTGGATTTTTGTGACAACTCCTTCGGGCAGAAACCCTAATTGTTGAAACACTTCATCTCTCAAATCTAGTACCAATGTTCCAAAATACTCCCAGAAGTTTCCAGCCACCTTGGTTCCTTTTGACGTGCCTAACATACTTGCCATATCTCCAAAACTTGCATTCAAGTATCCTTGAGCTAACCATTCGGTATCTCTCATTTCTTCCATCACTTTCTTCGTCAACTCCTCATATTGGTCTCAAACTTCTCGAGCCAAATGACATAAGGTTCTGTAATTACCATGTGTATAAGGGTTTAAACTTTGATAAATGCCTCAACTTTGTGGTAAGTGAGGAGTTTATTAGGCCTACTCGACTTGTGACACGAGGGTATGTGAGCTCCAATAAAAGATCCATTCACTTATCTCGTAGAACGAGTTGGTCACCTATATTTTTCTATGATGCTCGATTCTAGAAAATCCTTGCATAAGGTAGGTTGGCAATTTGAAAATGGGCTTCCAAAGATGATGTAAAAAAATAAACTGATAATTAAGAATAGAATCACAGTTATTGAGGTTATTAGGGAGTCAATATATACCTGAGCCCTAGGCCATCAGGAGATACGAAATGGAATTACTGTATTTGCATGGTACTCATAAATGGAATGGGTTAACTCTAGAGTTAATTCATCTAATTAATTAGACTCCAACAACTTGAAGCTAGACCATTGTTCATGGAGATTGGGTGCTCTGGAGATTAATGGAGATTATTTCAAGAGTGGTTAATTAAAGGAGTTTAATTAATCAGAATATTTATATTCACAAATTAAATCGCAATTGGTTGCAAGCTCATGTCTAATTCATTGGTAAACCTAAAGAGTCACATAGAAAAGCCTTTCCATTTTAATAGAGAAATCTTGGAGATTATCTCAAGTGTTAGATAATTAGACAAAACAATAATTGGCTAATCCGACCAGTGAAATCGGCTAGATAAATTTATAGAGCTAAATTGATCTAATTAATTTAATGTGTTAAATTGATATCAAGATTTAATTAAACTTAATTTAATTCTTAAGGGGTCGATTTTCACATAAGGCTAAATTTTATTTAGTTTTTGATTAAATTGATCCAATTAAATTAAGATGTTAATTTAATTGCGTATTTTAGGTAAAGTCAACTTGGTGGGTCAAGTTGACCCACTTAAATTGAAAATTCAATTTAATTGGACTAATTAAATTAATTTGATTAATTTAATTGGGCTATTTAAATTAAAAAAAATATTTTAAGAGGCTTATGTACAATAAATTTGGAGAGAGACCCACTTCAGGAGGGCCCAATATAGTAGGAGGTAATTAAATTTATTTAATTAAATTTGGAATTTAATCAAATAGAAGTTTAAAATACCACTTGAGTAAATGTGGACCAATCGGAAACAAGTAGAAATGTGGAGATGGAGACTTTTCAAACCTTCCACCACCTAATGCTATGTGGCATTGAGAATTTGCCTATAATTCCCTCAAATGCCCCAATTGGCTAGCTACTTGCATCATCATTGGCCAAAGTTTGATTCAAATTTTCCCACTCTCAAATTATCTTCAGAGTTCGTTTCATCTTCTCCCTACTTCTCTTCTGAAAAACCCTTCTCTAGCTTTGAGTTTTCCTTGAGTGTTTGGCACTAGGAGGTGTGTAGATCTTTTTTAAAGATCTTCTAGATCGATAATTTGGAGTGTGTCCATCAAGCAATCAATATCAAAGTTTTGATTATGGTGTATTATGGGCTCATGACTGATTTGAACACTATTAAAAAAATAAAAATTTCTCATGAAAATTTTAAATGGATAATATTCGTTAGAAATTTTTGACGGAATTTTTTATGTATTTATTTAAATTTGAAACAAATTTTTGATAGAAATAAAAATGAGAAATATCAATTGGAAGAGCATTTCGATGGAAAACATCTGTCAGAAATAATTTTCAATAAGTTTTAACCCAATTACTTTTTTTTTACAAAAAATCTATTGGAATATTTGATTTTTTATTATTTTTCTTATGGATTGTATATATATTTTTTAATTTTTTGAAAGATTTTACAACAGATGGAGCATTCGTGAGACTTGTATGCATTTTTAATCAACCTAGGTGGCTGGCTGGTAAGTGTACAATTATATATTTGAATGATGCGGAGTTCAACACCACCAACTTACATGTTCTCATAAATTGTCATGAAGTTAACAATTTTGTAAGGTAAATTTTATATATAATGCTAGTATATTCGAAGTCACTAGAGCATCCTAAAAGTTTTATTAACCCATTCTACTTTTAACAAGGAATATCTTAGACTGACTTGGCCACATCTCTATGAGAGTGACATCGAGCAATCCTTTGAGACTAATTTTGTTGATTGTTTTACGAAGTATGTTAGTTTCATTAATAAAAATCTTAAGAAAACTAAAATGTGTTTCTCTCTTGTGCACCCTCTAATTTTATTATATATTTTAGGGTTAATTACATTTGACTACCCTTTGAGATTGTGAAATTACCAAGTACTACCCTCATGGTTTGAAAATTACAAATTAGCTCCCATAAGTTTACAAAATTACCAAATCATCCATTTCGTTAGGTTTTTTGATAAAAAACTGATAACGTTCTCTAATTTTAGTCCCTAAAATCACAACGGCCAAGTACAGAGATATAATGGGTAGTTAGTGTAATGGAAAAATTGGAGAATATTAGTAGTTTCGGCAAAAAAATCTAACGAAATGGATGATTTAGTAATTTTGTAAACTTATGGGAGTTAATTTGTAATTTTCAAACCATGAGGGTAGTGGTTGGTAGTTTCAAAATCTTAGAGGGTAGTGAGATGTAATTAACCCTATATTTTATATTTAGGTAGACGATCTGAAAAATACGGTGCAAAATGAATTCTTATATGATATAGCATTTAGTCCTAATAGACAAGTTAAGACATGGACAATGGATATATATTTTATATAAAATCCCGGAAAGAAGGAAAACCTATAATTTAGGTATGTGCGTCAAAGGTGAGGGAATATGTGAATTTATGAAAAGCTTAAAGAAGTGCTGGAGTTAGAGTATCTGGACGTCGTGACAAGAGGGTGGTATTGTTTAATTGTGAGTAGTTTGATTCTTTATCTAGCTAGGTCATAAGAATAAGAAATACGAGATAACAAAATACAAGATATCTCAAGTTTGTTCCTTTCACCATTGCGCAACATGCAACTCAAGTGTAATATATTCCTTATCCTAGGAAAACACATCCAAAATTCATTAGCGATGTGTAATCAAGGCAAGATTAAGAACCAAAGTGGATTAAGCCAATATTGAAGAAAAAACCAACATTCAATGGGGCAAATTTTGCAGGAACCACTTACAAGCGTCAATGAAATTGTAGATGTTGTTCCCATCGGGGACTTAGTTGATAGTTCCCAACTTCACAAACAAGTAAATGCAACCCAATTTCAAGAGGTGGCGGAAGAAGAAAAAAAAGAAGAAGAAGAAGAAGAAGAGTAGTTAGGTGGTTACGAAAGTAACATGGAGTCTAAATTCTCTAACGATAACTCAACAAGCGAACACGGTGCTGAGTATGTTGTCCGCAATGACAACCATGATGAAAGAAATGATGATATTGGATATAATGAGGATGACGAAGACTAGCTAAGATGAATGCATATGACTTGCCATATATTTGTCTAATGTATATGAATTTTCTGTTTAATTGCTTATTGTTTGTCTAATGTGTATGAATTTTCTATTCAATTGCTTATTATTTGTCTAATATATATGAATTTTCTATTTAATTGCTTATTGTCTGTCTTATGTATATGAGTTTTTTCTTGAAATGCTTATTTTTGTCCAATATATATAACTTTGTTTTATGATTATTAGATGGCAGGACATAAAAAGGGAAAGAATAAGGTAACTGAGACTAGTAGTCGGAGTAGGCCGTACGCACCTCCAATTCACCATGTTTCTTCCCTTCCATCTTCTACATATTTTTTTTTTCTTGAGCGAAGGCTTCTGTACCTACTTTTGATGATGTCGTTATCTACATCTATCTCTCATATTGATGGGCCGATCTCAACACCATTTTTAGATCCTTTAACACCTGTGAGTAGTAGGACTGCTAATGCACATATAGAGCAATACGATTTTTTCAAATTCCTTCTATTGATTTTTTTACATATAAATAAAATACTCTAATTATATTTTATATTATGATTTTTGTACATATGAGTTTACGAACAATCCTGTGGCAGTGACGATTTTGAAAGGAGCTGTTAAAGAAATACACTGAGCCTTGGTTGTCATGGAAGGAGATTCTGAGTTGCATAAGAATATGATTTTTAATGAGTTTGCAGTATTTAATTCAGAATTAATTAATTATTACATTGTTTTAGCTTCATTATATTTTTTGAAAACATCATAAATGATACATTATATGACTTGTTTTATCTTGAATCCTACTATTTCCGAAAAAAGTTGAGCTGCCAGATTGTGGCATGTGCGTGATTCCAAAAGTATTCTAGCATAAGACGTCGAAGTGTTTTAGTGAGAAGTTGTTTTATGCATGTGGGAATTGGTAAAAACCCAAGTGGATGTGTGATTAAATTTGGAGAGATTTGCAAGTTGCATGTGCATCTAAGAAATATAAGAAAAATAGTAGAACAAATGAAAAAAAATGATGCATCAGACTATGATGGCTAAGGATTTCCATCTCTTGCCAAGAGCATAAAGATAGATTTGTAATTGTAATATCATATATTATATTAATTATTTGATATATTATTGTTTACTAATGAATATTAATAATTTGGAGGAGTCTTAATTAGGACATGCCGGCCCAGTTGAGTCCTCTGAACACACCCATAGCAGCTAAAAAATAGAGGCTTATGATATATGATAAGTTGATAAATATTCAAATGACACATGTGCAAGTAATATAGCACATTAACAGTTCTATTTGTAAATGACGCATTATAATTTTCTACATTAATTTATTCAATATCTATGCTTTATAGTTTGAATTTGAGAATAGGCGGAATGACTTATCAAGCCAAATTTCAAATTCTGATGGAAAGGATGAAGAAGGATCTCAGTCGGCCATTCTAGATGACATTCAAGTGATAATATCAATAGATTGAATTATTATACTATCTTTTATGTACACAATTACATTAATTTTGTTTTTAACATATGGTTGCGCTATGAATAGATATAATCGGCATACCAAAGAAAGGTCAATTGTCAAGTGCTCCGGGTCATGCTTCCTTTGTGGCATCTTCATTCAGCCGGGCAATATCGTTAGGTGTGTGTACTTAACAACTATTGACAAGGAGTAGATGCCCGACATCAAGAGATGAATGTCGTGCGGGTTGAGAACAAAGGCTTGAAAACGAGTTGACAAGCATGAAAACCAAAGCTATCATTAGTTGAGGACAAATTGGATTAGGTGCTATCGATGACTGCTTTCTTTTCATCTCGCCTTCGCCATATGCAAGCTCTAGTCCCCCCGAAACAGGCATTCGTATTCGATTCAATAAACACGTTATCATTTTATGCCTACCATTGGATTTTTTCTTGCCTTCCCAAATGTATCATCTCTGCTCGACCATCCTCACCTAGTAATGAAGATAATGATGAGGATTGATTTATTTTAGATGTTGTACTTGTGTGTTTGAGGATTGATGTTTCATGAACACTTCATTTATGACATGTGAATTGTGGATACATTACGATGGATGTTAGAATAGCACGTTTATCCAGCATTTCTCAAATGTTAGTTGAATACTTTCATTGAGAACATTTATCTATTTATGGAAATTGGGTGCACTTGAGATTATCTAGAATTGGTTTATTTGTTTAATTGGGCTCCAAGACTTGAGGCTAGAGTAATATTTAGGGAAATTGGATGCACTTGAGATTAAAGGAGATTAATTCAAAAGGTGGTTAGTTGAAGGAATTTAACTAATCAGACTATTTATATTCACAAATTTAGTCGTGATCGATTGCAGATCCATGCCTAATTAAATGGTGAACCTAAAGAATCACACACAAGAGCCTCTTGATTTCAATAGAAAAATCTGGGAGATTATTTAAAGTGTTAGATATTTGGATGAAACAATAGTTGACTAATTTGATTAAAGAAATTTGCTAGATTAATTTATGGAGAGAAATTAATCTAGTTAATTTAGTGTGTCAAATTGATCCCAAGATTTAGTTAAATGTTAACTTAATTCTTAAGTGGCCGAATTTTGCATCGGGCCAAATTTTATTTAGTTTTTGACTAAATTGATTCAATTAAATTAAGGTATTGATCCAATTGGGTACTCAAGTCAAAGTCAGAGATTTGAAGATATAGTTTAAGTGGACTAATTAAATTAACTTGAATAATTTAGTTAGGCCATTTTAATTAAAAAAATCAATTCAAGAGGCTCATGTAGAATAATTTTTAAGAGAGACCCACTGGGGGAGGGCCCAAGATATTTTGAATCAATTAAATTGATTTAATTAAATTTGGAATTTAATCAAATAGAAATTTAAATGCTACTTAAGTAATATGTGGACTAATAGAAAACAAGTAGAGTTGTGGAGGTGGGGATCTCTAAAACCTTTCTCCATCTAATGCCATGTGGCATTGACCGTTTGCCTATAGATATTCCCAAAACCCTCCAGTTGCCTGGCTACCTGCACCATCTTTCACGAAATTTTGATTCAAATTTTCCCTCTCCCAAAATACCTTCTTAGTTAGTTTCATCTTCTCCGAACTTCTCTTCCATGAAACTCTTCAATCAAACTTCGAGTTTTTCTTGAGTGTTTGACACTAGGAGGTGCACGGATCTTTTTAAAAGATCTTCTAGATTGAAGATTTTGGAGTGTGTCTATCATAATCAAGATCAGAGTGTTGATCAAGGTGTATTACGTGCCCATAGCCAATTTGAAGAAGATCAAGAATGTGATATCCAACATTGGGAGAATAAAGAGATAGTCACCACTATATAAGCTGTGACCACAGAATCCATGTACAATCATTGGATATCCCTTTTGAGCAAGTTGTTCACAACTCAATTTTAGGTTATGCACAATAAATTCATTGGAGCCCCTAAGCCTGGGGGATGACAAGGAAGGGCTTTCAGTTTTGATGATTTTCTTCAAGCTGTGATAGGCGAAGACTGAGAACTCGAAGATCCTAAAGAATCCTTGGTATCTTAGAAAATCTAGTATTCAACCAGTACCATTGAGAGAACACCAAATTGTATTTTGGATATTGTAAGGTGTTGGATATTCTCCTTTCTCTAATCCATTTCCTTATGACATAAGAGTATTGTTCAGATGATCTATGTATTAATCTGTTATTTGAAGATATATTTGTTTCAATTTTTTAACTTTAAAATTCCATTGCGCATTACTTTGACTCATTTTTTTATCATCTCAATCACTTCCAGTATCTATTGAGGATCCTTTATTTATCAAAATCTTAGTCAATCATTCATACCAAGCTCGCGGAACTTGTTTCAAACCAAAGAAAACTTTGGAGAGTTTGTAGACATGATTGGAAAGCTCTCTTTTCTCAAAGTCAGGAGTCTGTTCAATGTGTACTTCATCATTGATGAATCTATTTAGAAATGCGCTTTTGACATCCATTTGATGGGAAGTGAAATGCTTGTGGGATGCAAATGCTAGTAGCATATGGATAGACTTCAATCTCGCAACTAATGAGAATGTCTCGACATAATCTATTCTTTCTTCTTAACTATAGCTACTGGCTACCGGTCTAACTTTATCTCATGAAACTTTTTCGCCTTTGTTGAGCTTCTTTTTAAATGCACACTTTGTTCCAACAATTGGATGGTCATTTGGTCTCTCAATGAGATTCTATACTTTGTACTTTTTGAATTAAGCAAGCTTTTCTTCATATTTTCTACCCATGATTTATTATTCAAAGCTTCTTCAACCACTGTAGGATTAATTATTGATAGGAAGCACAGATTCTCATTTTTTCTTCTTCCTTTCCAGAAGATGATCTTGTTGTAACTCCATCTTTTATGATTCCTATCACTTGTGAAGTAGGACGATTGATGCTTATTTGAATTTCCTTACGATTGTAGCATTTGCATTAGTATGATTCTTGGATGTGTTTTTTTTCTTTTTTAAGTTATCTGGAAAGAAGAGGTTTCTTTTTCCTCTGCTTCATTCTTAGTCCTTGCTTCAATTCTTTCTTCATTAGTAACAATAGGAGAAATAACATCTGTGTCGTCTTTGTTAAGGTATCCTTGGCTTCAGGAGGTTTAGTTTCATGAAAAGAGACATGTATTGGCTATTAAACTGCATTTTGCTCCTTTTATAGATTATATGTGCATTAATAGGTGTAGGACATCCTACAACTATTTCTTCATGAACATTTGGATTAAACTTAGTAATAAGATCACCATTATTCAACATAAATTTCTCATGTGTCATTATAAGGGGGTCACAGCCCCTACATGTCATGTTCATTTGAAAATGATCACTAGTTGTTACTTGATTTTCTAGGCTTCTATTCTTAATGCGGGACCCCCAAGAGCTTAACTCCTACACTTATTTTTTCTTGCATGTTGTGAGTCCCTAGAGGTTGGTCCACTAGCTATTTGTGTTAACGTCCTATGTTCAGGCAGATTATCACCCCACTTCATCCCTCCTCTTAGTTTGTTTAAGGGGATGCTCCTATAAATTCAAGGACTTGCTCTTTTTCTCTCTCCCTCCTTTAGGATCTTGGGTCCTTATTTCTTTAATCGATGTATCTTGAAGTAGCATTGCTAGAATAGTCTCTCAATCTTATCTATTAACTAAAAATAATCCTCAGTGTCATGACCTTATCTCAGTGACAATGACTATATCTTTTGAAACTCATTTTGGTTGGTGTAACTCTTGTTTTTGTGGCCATCTAAGGACTTTAGAATTCTTAATAACCATAAGGCCTTCGAACTTTGTGATTGTGAATGGCATAAAATGTAAGCAATTATTCTTATAGGGC
Source organism: Handroanthus guayacan (assembly GCA_014898755.1). Classification (NCBI taxonomy): domain Eukaryota; kingdom Viridiplantae; phylum Streptophyta; class Magnoliopsida; order Lamiales; family Bignoniaceae; genus Handroanthus; species Handroanthus guayacan. The sequence continues at coordinate 490,069 of JACFYI010000082.1, forward strand.
AATTTCATATCTATTTCAAATTTGATCTCATGCTGTTCTTTCACCTTTTCTTTTCCTTTTGGGATCCTTTTGCAAGTTCTTAATTTTCATTTTTCACGCATTTGGACTTCTCTAATTGATATAAATTTTATCATGACCATAAGCTCTTCCATGGTTTGAGGTGGGCTTCTTGACAATTTCAAAAAGCAATTTTTTCTCCTTAAAGATATTGTGTAGTACACTCTCTATTATGTTGACCTGCAAGTCTTGTACCATCATTGGCTCAATGTTAAATCTATCAATATAATTCCTTTCTAATTCATTCTCTCATTGCTTAATAGAAAGAAGTGAGTGCTTGGCCTTTTCTTTTTGCTCATAAGTGATGCATGAATTTTCTAGTGAGTTGCATGTAGTTCATAGCTATCTGCTATATAAGACCTATGAACCAATCTTTAGCTATGTCACATAGGCTAGTTATAGAGATTCTTGACCACATGCTCATGGTCCTTCACTTGCTTAAGAGGATTCCCATTCCCATCGTATTGGGGAGATTAGGTATCCTGAAATAATATGGAAGGTGTTTGGCTAATATTTCCCCACAAAAAGGTGAGTCATCATTCTCTTTGTTGGTTCAACCCTTGTTATTAAATTCCTCTTGCCTTCTGCTCAATCTCTCTACTTCACAATTTATTTCATTCATGGTGGGCTTTCAATCTCTTAACATGTTTAATCTTTAATATACTTTTGAGTATGATCTCTCATGCTATTCAAGTTTTCAGTATACATTAGGTGACTTAGATTTGGGTGTGCATCTTCGCTTATGATGTCCTCTAATCTACCATCCACCCCCTTGCATTCTCTCTTACAACCCCTAAATGTGTTTTACCTTTGAGACAAAATCTCTTTTAGGGGGGTGGTGGTTTTAGGAACTGTTGCTTGTTCAATGGGTAGGTTACAAGGGATATAGCTGTGAAAGAGGTTGGTGTTGGATTGAAGGGTGTCACTATGATTCCTCATATCATCTCCTACTTCATTTTCTCATTCATCTCATAGATTATGGCTCTGAATAAGATTTAGAAATTTGTATTAATTCTTCTCTCAATGATCTGCTTGGAGAGGACTGTACCCCCAATAAACTTAGATTAAGGTTCGCCAGTGGGTTGGCGTTTGGGTTTAGTGCGTCAATGCTCTTCCCTCTATCACCTACCATCTTCACCATCTCATGATAAGCAAACAAGGCAAGTAAATGAGTAGTTTACATAGACTATGCCAAATGATAAGTGATGGAGATCAAAATATAAGGTCTTGTGTATTGATATAATGTGATATTACTAAGATGACCATGGAGGGTGCGTAAGTGCTAATACAACAATCCCAATTATTTAAAAAGAGCAGAAGGATGAAAGAGAAGATTATGCTAAAACAAAAATAAAACGGGGCAAAAAAGCCACTCATCAATATGAATAGATGCCTAAATCTTCAAAGGATCCTCATATGAGTCTAGAATTTAGATTAGAGAAGAGAAAACCAACCTTGATCTATGAAATTCAAGCTTGGCCGAACACGCAAGTATGATTGAACTTTGAAGCTCTTCCTTGATCAATTGTTTGATCCACTCCAACAACTTGATTTTCACCAACCCTTGATGAATCAAATCCAATTCTCTAATTGAATATTCAAATCTTCCAAGGAATGACCACGATAACTAAAATTTCCTCCACCAAGACTTCAATGCTGTGAGCTTCAAGGATGATCAACCTTTGATCTCTCCACCAATGTGGAATTGCAGCTCTAATGGTAGATCCACTCTTCCTCTTTAATTATCACTCAAGATTTATGGTTAGAGATTAGATCTAAGTATGAATATAAGCAAGAATTTAAAAGATAAAGAGAGAAAACTTTGAGAGAAAAATTTTCAGCAATTTGATCTCAAAATAGAGAGATGGCCGAATTGTATGTGTATCATGTGAGATGGTTATCTTGGCAACTTGGATGCTCAGTTGACAAGGCATTTTTGGAGGGAAGAATTTAGATTCTTCTTTTCAAAATATCTTAGCCTACATGGCATCCAAGTTGCAATCTATATGGCATTTTAATTAACTATTTAATTAAAGTCTTACATAGATTCTAATCAACTTTAAACACCTAATTTTATTTTTCCTCCAAATTTAAATTATCTTCTTGAATCAATTAATTCAACTATTAAAATTAATTGAATCAAATTAACCATTAATTCAATTAGAATAATTTTACTCTTCAAATTAATCTATTCGGGAAGACTAATTTTGACTTTGGTAAAATATTTTGACTTTTAGCTAAAATCTCTCTTCATTTGCTTAAATTTAATTTAGGCGATTGTCTCTAATCCAATTAGAGAATCTCCACTTAGATTCATACCGTGACCAAATCGAGAAAGGCATATGACCCATTAGGTTCATCAATTAATTAGACATGGGCTCGTTACTCTTTACGATTTTCGATTAATTAAAAGATTTAATTAATTGCCTATAGAATTAATATCTATTAATTCTATAGTACCCAATCTCCATAGTTAATGTCTAACCATAAGCCTATGGAGCCTAATTTACTGGTGAATTAATTGTGGTGCGAACCTCACCTATTTACGCTTGCTGTACAAATACGGTCCCTCCGATTTTTATCTCCTGATTACGGCCAAAGGTTAAGATATTTTTGGCATCCCTAATAGCCCAATAACTATGCATCTATTCTTAATGATTGATTCGTCTGTGTCCTCGACTTTTGGAAACTCTTTTCCAAATCGACACACCACCTTGTGCAAGGATTTTCTTAACTCGAATCATCATAGAAAACATAAGAGATATACTTATTCATCAAGACGAGAAAATGGACCCTTTCTTGAAACTCACAAACCTCTATACTTAGATAATTTGTACCCAACGTGCACCTCATATGATCCACTAATCAGTGATCGAGACACATATCAAATAATAAAGATCTACCATAAGGTTATCATGGTCACTCAAGTCGAAAGACTAATTATATGTACTATCGTAAGATAGAGAATAATCCATCACTGAATGCCACTGCGGCGATCTTATGAAATTCTCTATGTCGGGTCTCTCAATAAACTTGTTCTTCTAACAAGTACCCACTAACATGCACCGATGTCAACTACATTGATTGCCCATGAAACGAAGCAATGATTCAACTCCTTGAATCATGCATCATTAGTACAAGTCTATCCTAATTCGAGATATTCTCGTGTCAAAGGTTCTATGACTTGGAGAGTTTAAGATCAAAACATCTAGAGACTAGTTTCATGATCACCATCATATGCGTGATCTAGTATCATAGCCTTATATGATCTAGAGGACTTCTTTCATATCGATTGTTGATGAGACAATTTACAAGGATATAAAGAAGACGGCCATTTTATTTATATTGCAAAAATAAGACTGTTTACACAAGAGCAGTAATTATAAAGCCAAATCTAATTGGCTGTGAGATACTACTCTAACAATCTCTCGCTTGCCCTAAAGCCAATTTCTCATAGTCTTTAGGCCCATCTTCTCAAGATGTCTCTCAAAGACTTTCTGGGTAAGTGACTTAGTTAGTGAATCTGCTACATTCTCTTTTGAGGTAACGTGTTGCACTCTTATGTCGCCTCTATCAATGATCTCTCAGATCAAGTGATAATGCCTTATTATGTGCTTTGATTGCTGATGAGATCTTGGCTCTTTTGCTTGTGCGATGGCTCTATTGTTGTCACAAAAGATGATAACTAGCTCGGCCATGCTAGGAACTACATTCAACTCTTGGATGAAGGTTTTCATCTAAACACCCTCTTTCGCAGCATCCGATGGTGCTAAATATTCCGTCTCAGTGGTTAAATCAACCGTGGTATCTTGTTTGGAACGTTTCCAACTTACAGCGCTGCTATTAAGGCAAAATATAAATCCTGAAATGGATTTGCTGTCATCTACATCGGATTAGAAGCCAGAATTCGAAAACCCTTCAAGTTTCAATTCTCCACCGCTATAAACGAGAAACAATTCCTTAGTTCTTCTCAAGTACTTAAGAATTATTTTTACAGCACTTTAGTGACCTTTACCGGGGTTAGATTGAAAGCGGCTTGCAACACTTAGAGTGCACGCTACATCCAATTCCGTACATAGCATTGCATACATTATGCTTCCTCTAGCAGAGGCATAAGGTATGCCGGACATCCTATGTCTCTCTTCTTCCATCTTTGGGGTCATAAACTTAGAGAGATATAGTCCATGTCTCATGGCGTGGATGATTTTGACCTTTAACTAAATAATGCACTTAGAGCCATTAGTATATTATTTAGTGATTTAAAGTGAGTAATTAAATGAATAGATCATATCTATTACATATGCATCACCATGCATACATGGCCTTGATGTCTTGAACCCCTTCATCTTCTTTTTCTTAATTACAAAATATACCATGCATACGTGGCTTTTAATCAAAAGAAAAAGAAGACCTCACCATCTTAAATCTACTCTCATTGCAAGATGGAAAGGAGACATGTAAGCTCCATTTAATTACAAATCCAATAAACATATCAAATTATTAAAACTATTTTAATAAGGCTCATAATCATCCCATACATCCATTCAACATCAAACATCTATCATATAAATGCTTGAAATTAAATAAACAACAATAAATTAAACATTCATCACATAAATATATAATTAAAAGCAAATTAGTGCATCATATGCCACTGTTTTGCCACTGGAAATTGTTTAATGTAAATCATCAATTAAATGTGGAATTAAACTTGGTTTTAAATAATCTTAAGGTTCCCAAAACCCTCTAACAACTTGGGAATGATTTAAAACACCACGGGAGATCAAATTACATCAAAATTTGGATTAAAACTTTATTAAAATGTCAATTGGTAGATTTGTAATTTGCCTCGGGTTTGACCGGCTGTCCACATTCCAAAAATTTTAATAAATTTTTCTTCATTCCAAAAATCATCAAATTTGAACCATAGGTTCCCAACGCATTCTAGATGGCTAAGAAAATCAAGGAACATGAAAACAATATCAATTAAAGCACGAAATGAATTTATTTCCGCAAGGTTAGTGCACAGATTAAGTAGCTCTCAGGTTTGAATGGTAGTGCATGTTCTAAGATTTTTAGAAAATTCTCCGTAACTCCAAAAATCACCAAATTTAAACCATAGGTTCCTAACACATGATAGATAACTAAAAAATTAAAGAGAACAAAAACAAAGCAATTTGGTGCACAAAAATGTGTCAAACCTAAGAGTCAGCTGGCTCGATTTTCCAGAAACACCAACATGTTCTTAACACATTTTTCATGCTCTGATTGATGAGTTTTTTATCCCAACCATATTAGATCTAATCTAATGCATGTATATTGATCTCATATGAGTTTTAAAATAATTTTAAAATAATTAATGTTAATTCCACATCTAATCAACACCAACAACTCCAATCATTCAATCATATTGAATCTAAACATGCTAGATCAACATATAACATTAATTATCACATAATTCACATAGATCCAAGCCACACACAAGATCTAGTAACCTCCAACTCATTAGATTAAATCAAGATCACTAGATTTAACATCAATCCATCACATGAATCAATGTTTAAACGAATCTAAAAACTAGCTCATATGATTTGGCTCGGATACCACTTGAAAGAAAAGATTATACTAAAACAAAAATAAAATGCAGTGGAAAACCATTCATCAACATGAATAGATCCCTGAATCTTTAGAAGATTCTCATATGAGCCTAAAATTTAGATTAGTGAAGAGAAAACCAACCTTGATCTATGAAATTCAAGCTTTGCCGAACACACAAGTATGATCGAATCTTGATGCTCTTTCTTGATCAATTGTTCGATCCACCCTAACGACTTGATTTTCACCAACTCTTGATGAATCCAATCCAATTCTCTAATTGAATCTTCAAATCTTCCAAGGACTGACCAAGATAACCGAAATTTTCTCCACCAAGACTCGAATGCCCTAAGCTTGACGGATGATCAACCTTTGATCTCTCAACCAATGTGGAATTGCACATCTAATGGTAGATCCACTCTTTCTCTTTGATTATCACTCAAGCTCTATGGTTAGAGACTAGATATAAGTATGAATCTAAGAGAGAATTTAAAAGATGAAGAGAGAAAACTTAGAGGGAAAATTTTTCAGCAATTTGATCTCAAAAAAGAGAGATGGCCAAATTGTATGTGTATCATGTGAGGTGGTTGTCATATGGTATTTAAAATGTGATCCTTGCCAACTTGGATGCTTAGTTGGCAGGGTGATTTTGGAGGGAAGAATCTAGATTCTTCTTCTCTTCAAAATATCTTAGCCTATATGACACCCAAATTGCAATTTATGTGGCATTTTAATTAACTATTTAATTAAAGTACTACATAGATGCCAATTAACTTTAAACACCTAATTTTATTTTCCCTCCAAATTTAAATTATCTTTATGAATCAATTAATTCAACTATTGAAATTAATTGAATCAAATTAACCATTAATTCAATTGGAATAATTTGATTCTTCAAATTAATCTATTCAAGAATGCCAATTTTGACTTTAATCAAACTTTTTGACTTTTAGTCAAAATCTCTCTTCATTTGCCTAAATCTAATTTAGGCGATTATTTCTAATCCAATTAGAGAATCTCCACTTAGATTCATACCGTGACTAAATCAAGGAAGGCGTGTGACCCATTATATTCATCAGTTAATTAGACATGGGCTCGTAACTCTTTAAGATTTTCGATTACTTAAACGATTTAATTAATCACTTATAGAATTAATCTCTATTGATTTTATAGTACCCAATCTTCATAATTAATGTCTAACCACAAGTCTATGGAGCCCAATTTATCAGTGAATTAATTGTGGTATAAACCTTACTTACTTATGCGTGCCGTGCAAATACGGTCCCTCTATTTTCTATCTCCCGATTACGATCTAAGGTTAAGATATTTTTGGTGTCCCTAATAACCCAATAACTGTACATCTATTCTTAATGATTGATTTGACTGTATCCTCGACTTTGGAAACTTCTTTCCAAATCGACACACCACCTTGTGCAAGGATTTTCTTGAATCGAATCATCATAAAAAATATAGGAGATATACTCGTTCATCAAGTCGAGAAAAAGAATCATTTCTTGGAACTCACAAACCTCTATACAAAGATAGTTCGCACCCAGCGTGCACCTCATATGATCCGCTAATCTGTGATCGAGAAGCACATTAAAGAACAAGGACATACCATAAGATTACCATGGTCCCTCAAGTCGAAAGACTAATTTTATGAATTATCATAAGATAAAAAATAATCCATCACCGAATGCCACTACTGTTGTCTCATGGAATTCTCTATGTCGAGTCTCTCAGTAAACTTATTCTTTTTACAAGTATCCACTAACATGCACTGATGTCAACTACATCGATTACCCATGAAATGGGGCAATGATACAACTCCTTGAATCATGCATCGTTAGTGCAAGTCTATTCGAATCCGAGATGCCCTCATGTCAAAGATTCTATGACTTGGAGAGTTTAAGAACACGATATCTAGAGACTAGTTTCATGATTACTATCACATGCGTGACCTAGCTTTGTAGCCTTATATGATCTAAAGGACTTCTTCCATATCGATTGTTGATGAGACAATTTATGAGGATATGAAGAAGATGACCATTTTATTTATATTACAAAAATAAAACTGTTCACATGATAGCAGTAATTATAACGGCAAATCTAATTAGCTGCAGGGCACTACTCTAACAAATGATTGGTCTATATGCATAACAATGCATAGTGACGTGATGTTGTGATGTGTGCATGAGGTCAGTTAGTACGTGAATAGAATTCCCTCTTTCAACAATGACGAATAAGTGTACTTATAGCCCACCAAGTTGTATCGGCTGCGACTTTAGAAGTGGTGCTATCTCTAAAACTTTAGGAAGATGGATCAAACAACTAATAGTTTAAGTTTTACTTTTCAATTCATTCGGATAAGGGTCTCTTGACTATGTAAAGTCCAAGAAATATCTACCAGATCCATTAGCAAAAGGTTTGCCTAGAGATTAAGTAAAATATCTATCGAGAGGAATGGGATTAAAACCCCCTAATGAAAAATCGATATAGCAAAAACCCAACCAAGATGACTGGAGATCCCAAGAGCTTGGTTCAATGGGACAACTAAGTTATGAAGGTTTGAATCAGCACTCTGGAATTAATTCCAACCCATTCCTGAGACAAAGAGTGCTGTCTGCAAAGGGATAAAAGGTTGAATTTTAGCTCTTAATGATTCCCAGAACAAAAGGAGTACGGCAGGGTACTCTTATAGGGAGATCACCTATGTAAGTGTGAAGACGGACCGCTTCAACGAAACACTTATGTAACCAATATTGTTGTCCATGGCCAAAACGGACACAGCCGAAAGAACTAAATACGCAAGGGAAGCTATAATGGGGTAACTGTTGTCTGGACCCATACCAATGCCTAAATAGTTCAAGGCATCGCGTTCAGTATATAGCCAAGTGAGTCTGATAGTATTCCTTTAAGGAAGGTTCAAAGCCTCGAGCTACCTATCCTGATACAATAACTTCCCATCTAAACTCTCTTCGTGTCTGCATTAGCTGATTAGCTGCCATATACATTAATTTTCATTCATGTGAGAGATTGATGGAAATTGGACTGTTTGACCAAATAATTAAATTGTGCCCAAATATTAATTTCTCAAATTTTGTGTGTTTGATGTAATCTACGCCATGGATAGATTATGATAATGCAATTATTTGCCCAAAATAATTTCCAGGTGAATGAGGAATTAATGCACGAAATGAGCCACTTGAGGTTAACTAAAGAGTAGTGATTAAGGTGGAGATTGAAAGTGGGAAGATGAGGAATCCCACATTGGAAGAAGAAAAAAAGATGTTTCAATTTGTTTAACCCAAGAACCGAAGACGGCTTGGGCCCCTTGGGGTTACCACAAGTGTTTGTAGGGGGGAGGACGTACATCAATGTGGGTTAGACTCAAACCACACGCGCGAGCGCCCGCCAACTCACTGGCTGACCGGCTTTGTTTGGTATGGCATGACACGGCTCGGTTCAGCTTTAGTTCGACTTCGGCTTCGGCTTCGGCTTCAGCTGGGCTAGGCTGGTTTAGTTTGGAATTGAAATTGGAATTGGAACTTGTACTAGTACTTGAACCTGAACTGGAACTAGGCTGGTTGGGTTTGGTTCAAAATTGGAACTGGAGCCAATACTAAGACTGGAACTTGAACTAGAATTAGGTCTCAGGTCTAATACTTATCTTTTTGGACAAAATTCATTTGAAATGGACTTAATTTAATTAAATCAATTAAGCCCAAATTGAGAAATTAATTTTTTTTCTTTTTCCAGTCATTAATAAATTAAAATTCTAGAAACACCTTTTCTGTTAAAAGGTGTCCCATTGCCTCAATAAATCTAAATTTTTCCTTTGTCGCACCCATTCGCGAACTGGAACTTATAGAAACTGAATTTTTAATTCCAGAAGTTGTGTTTTTTATTCCAAAAGGTGCGATTAACAAAAGATGACTACTCGTGAACAATCTTTCCGCCTCTATAAATACAATCCCCATTTCATGCCTCAAGTATCGAGAAATTCAAGTATACATTTTTGCATCATTCCAGTTCATATTTCTGCTTTCTTGCATCATTTCGTCCAAGTCTAAAGAGAAGTTCCAGTGCGTATTTAAGTTCATTAGAGTCAAATAGTTTGTAGTGCTGCTACTATTTGAACGAGGTCATTGTATCTTGGAAGGTGATAGCCACTAACCGCGAGCACCAGTGCGGGGCTATTTCCTCTTAAAGAAAGAGAGCGCGTCTCTCGCTTGGGCTACTCATTGATCACAGTTTTTCGTAAAACTACATGATTCTAACAACAAGTTTAAAACAAAATATCATAACTGTGATCCATGGCGTCCAACAACCAATATGTTCCATCTTTCGCCATTGCTTTTCTATCTACTGTTGCTGCTTCCGTCATGCCGTCTGCTCTCTTTCACAGGAAAAAACCAAAAAAATTTTGTGGGGTTGGCTTCAAACGATAGTTGCAGAAGATGTTGTTCTATCTTACAACCCTGAACCTTGATCAGTTCTTAAAAGAAGATGTCCCATCTGTTCCAGAGGATGATACCGACACTAAAAAACGAATAGCATATGATGCGTGGGGGCATAGCGATTTCTTACACCGTAACTATATATTGAATGGACTGGATGGCTCTCTTTTTAATGTCTACAGTCCAATAAAAATGGCTAAGGAATTGTAGGAAACGCTGGACAAGAAATACCGCACGGAGGATACGGGATTAAAGAAATTTGTGGTCAGTAAATTCTTGGACTGTAAAATGGCAAATTCCGAGTCGGTAATGAGCCAAGTTCAAGAATTGCAAATTATAATGCATGAAATTCATATGGAAGGGATAACCATAAGTGAATTCTTCGAAATGGTTGCGATGATTGAGAAATTGCCGCCGTCATAGAAAGATTTTAAGAATTATCTCAAGCATAAGCGAAAGGAGATGGTCTTGAAGACTTGATCGTTACGCTACGAATTGAAGAAGACAATCGTATGACTAAGATCAAGACTGGATGAATGAAAATAGAGGCCAAGGATAATTTGGTAGAACCAAATTCCAGTACAGGCAAAAAGAGAAAACAACAGGATACCAGTTAGAAAGACAATGCTAAAAAGCCTAAGAAGTTCTCGAGCAATTGCAATAATTGTGAAAAAATGGAACACAAGGCTAAGGACTGTCGACTTCCTAAAAAGAATAAGCAAAATCAAAATAAACAAAATCAAGCCAATGTGTCCGAAGAAAAATCCGTACCAGTGGATCTTTCTGAGCTAAATCTCTCGGTGGTTGTGTTTGAAGCAAACTTAATAAATAATTCGAGAGAATGGTGGATTGATACCGAAGCTACTCGCCACATTTGTTCTGACAGGTCAATGTTCTCTACATACATTCCAATAAATGGGTAGAAGCTTTTTATGGGCAACTCGACAACGTCAGACATCGTCGGACTGGGCAGAGTTGTGTTGAAGCTCACTTCGAGCAAAAAACTAACACTGGTAGATGTGCTGCATGTTCCAAACATACACAAAAATTTAGTGTTATGATAATTGTTAGTTGAGAGTGACTTTAAGGTTGTACTTCATTCTGATAAGTTTTTAATGACAAAGAACGGCCAATTTATAGGTAGAGGATATGTGGAAAAAGGGATGTTCAAATTCAATGTAATGCTCGTACTGAAAATTCTTGAAATGAATAAAGATACCTGTTCTGCTTACTTGACTGAGTGTTTTAATTTATAGCATATTAGACTGGGACATGTAAATTTTAATATTTTACACAGATTAGTTAATTTGGAACTTTTGCCTCCATTTGAGACTAACATAAATAAAAAAAATATGGAATTTGTATTGAAGCTAAAATGACTAAAGCTCCGTTTCACTATGTAGAAAGGAGCATTGCACCTCTAGAACTCATATATAGTGATATTTGTGATTTAAAATTTGTTGAAACTAGAGGTGGAAAGAAGTACTTCATCACTTTTATTGATGATTGTACACAATTTTGCTATATATTTTTATTGCAAAGCAAAGATAAAGCACTTGAAGCGTTCAAGAAAAGTTGAGAATCAACTTAGCAAATAGATAAAGGCTATCCAAAGTAATAGAGGTGGAGAATATGGGCTCCGTTTGAAGAGTTTTGCACATAGTCTGGCATAATTCATCAAACAACGGCTCCTTACTCACCTCAATCTAACGGCATTACAGAACGCAAGAATTGGATGTTTAAGGAAATGATGAATGCCATGTTGATCAATTTTGGGATGTCTCAGAACATGTGGGAGGAAGCAATCCTCTCAGCTACTCATATCTTGAATAAAATACCACATAAGGACAAAAAAGAGACTCTTTATGAACTATGAAAAGGATGTAAACCTTCCTTTAAATACCTTAAAGTTTGGGGGTGCTTGGCGAAGATAGAAGTATCTAAGCCTAAACAAGTCAAGATAGGGCCCAAAACTATTGATTGTATATTTATTAGCTATGCAAACAACAGTATAGTCTATCAGTTCTTAGCACATAAATCAGTTATTCCTGATTTAAATGAACAAATGGTTATCTAGTCGAGAAACACAGTATTCTTTGAGGATATCGTTCCTTGCAAAGAAAAGAGAGAAGAAAGTTCTCATAAAAGGACTCGTGAACCATCCAATGAGCCTTCAAATATTGAGAAATCAAGGTGAATTAAATGGGCGAGAACTTCTAAAACATTTGGTCCATATTTTCTAACGTTTATGTTAGAAAATGAATGAAGGACAAATAGTGAAGTATTGTCCAGTCCAGAAGCTCTATTTTAGAAGGAAGCTATAAACAGTGAAATAGAGTCAATAATGCAAAATCACATTTGGGAATTGACCGATCTTCTAGAAGGTCATAAACCACTAGGTTGCAAGTGGATTCTTAGGAGAAAATATAAAGCCGATAACTCCATTGATAAATATAAGGCCAGGTTGGTAGCAAAAGGGTTCAAACAAAAGGAAGGACTTGATTTTTTTGACACCTACTCACCAGTAACAAAAATCATGTCGATAAGGACTCTTATAGTGATTGCAGCATTTCATAATTTTGAAATACATCAAATGGATGTAAAAACAGTATTCTTAAATGGTAAGCTAGATGAAGAAATCTATATGGAGCAACCCGAGAGATTCGTAGTTCCCGGACAAGAAAAGAAAGTGTGCAAATTTGTTAAGTCGCTTTATAGACTTAAACAAGCTCCGAAACAATGGCACAAAAAATTTGATAGAACCATGTTAACAAATGGTTTCAAAATCAATGAATGCGATACATGCGTATATATGAAAGGTACACAATCGAACTTTGTCATAGTATGGCTCTATGTGGATAACATGCTGATCACCGGTAGCAATCTAGATGCTATCACAGCTACCAAAAAAATGCTTATGAAGCATTTTGATATGAAAGATATGGGCGTCGCTAATGTTATACTAGGTATAAAAATAATCAGAACCTCGGAAGGTTCGACTTTAACGCAATCTCACTATGTTAAGAGAATTCTTAGGAAATTCATTGCATATGACAATGCACCTGTGAAAACGCCCATCGATCCAAGTGTAAGATTAAGCAAAAATCTTAGAGAACCCGTATCCCAACTAGAGTACTCAAGAATAATAGGCAGTTTGATGTATTTAACAAATTACACATGGCCAAACATCGTATACGCCGTAAATAAATTAAGTAGATTTACAAGCAATCCAAATAATGATCACTAAAAAGCAGTAATAAGAGTACTCAGATATCTAAGATACACGATGGATTTGTTTTAAATTATACTAGATATCCAGCTGTATTTGAAGGATATAGCGATGCAAACTGAATATCTGATACTAAAGACACTAAATCCACAAGTGGATATGTGTTCACTTTGGGTGGAGCTGCAATCGTGAAAGTCTTCCAAGGAAACTTGTATAGCTCAGTCTACGATGGAGTCCGAGTTTATTACCTTGGACAAAGCAGGAGAAGAAGCAAAATGGCTTCAAAACTTTTTGGAAGACATTCCTTGTTGTCCTAAGCTAATAACTGTGATCACAATTCAATGTGATTGTCAATCGCCTATAGGAAGAGCTTAAAGTAGTATGTATATAGTAAGTCTCCCCATATAAAGCGGAGATATAATACCATAAATTGATCTCTAGTGGAGTAATTTCTCTTGACTATGTAAAGTCCAAGAAAAATCTAACGGATCCATTAACAAAAGGTTTGCCTAGAGATCAAGTAAAATATCTATCGAGAGGAATGGGATTAAAAATCCCCTAATGAAAAATTGGCATAGTGGAAACCCAACCAAGATGACTGGAGATCCCAAGAATTTATTTCAATGGGACAACTAAGTTGTGAAGGTTTGAATAAGCACTCTAGAATTAATTCTAACCCATTCTTGAGACAAAGAGAGCTGCCTGCAAAAGAGTAAAAGGTTGAGCTTTAGCTCTTAATAATTCCCATAACAAAAGGAGTACGACAGGATACTTTTATGAGAAGATCACCTATGTAAGTGTGAAGATGGACCGCTTCAACGAAACACTTATGAAAC
>JACFYI010000082.1:504345-536497 GCA_014898755.1 Handroanthus guayacan
AATACAAAAGATGTCTCTCCCAAGTCTTTCATGGAGAATTGTGTAGATAACCATACTTTAATATATTCTAACGTCCCACATCATTCCCAATGAGTAGGATGTCATCTACATAAAGCACTAAAAACTGCACCATGCTCCTACTATATTTCTTGTACACACAGGGCTCATATACATTTTTTATGAAGCCAAACCCTTTGACTGTCTCATCAAAACGTACGTTCCAACTTCGAGATGCTCGCTTAAGTCCATAAATAGACCTTTGCAGCTTGCAACAGTAATGATAAAGCCAAATATAACTTGGTTGCATGACACTACTCTAACAATCTCCTACTTGCCCTAAAGCAAATTACTCATAGTCCTTAGGCCTATCTTCTCAAGATGTCTCTCAAAGACCTTCTGCGTAAGTGGATCTGCTACCTTCACTTTTGAGGCAATATGTTCCACTCTAATGTTGCCTCTATCAATGATCTCCAGCATAAAGTGATAACGCCTCATTATGTGCTTGGATCACTGATAAGGTCTTGGCTCTTTTGCTTGTGCAATAGCTCCATTGTTGTCACAGAAGATGATAACTGGCTCGACCATGCTAGGAACTACATCCAACTCTTGGATGAAGTTTTTTATCCAAACACCCTCTTTTGCAGCATCCGATATTACAATATATTCCGCCTCAATGGTATCTTACTTGGAACTCCCCCAACTTACAGTGTTGCCATTAAGGCAGAAGATAGATCCTGAAATGGATTTCCTGTCATATATATCGAATTGGAAGCTAGAATTCGAAAACCCTTCTAGTTTCAATTCTCCACCGCTGTAAATGATAAACAATTTCTTAGTTCTTCTCAAGTACTTAAGAATTGTTTCTATAGCACTCCAGTAACTCTTACCAGGATTGGATTGAAAACGACTTGTAACGCTTAGAGTGTATGCTACATCCAGTCTCGTACATAGTATTGAATACTTTATGCTTTCTATAATAGAGGCATAAGGTATGCCAGACATCCTACGTCTCTTTTCTTCCATCTTTGGGGCCATAGACTTGAAAAAATGCAACCCATGTCTCATAGGGAGGAACCCTTTTTTTTCCGTTAATTAAAATGCCACATAGATTGCAACTTGGATGCCATATAAGCTAAGATATTTTGAAGAGAAGAATCTAGATTATTTTCTCCAAAACTACCTTGCCAACTAAGCATCCAAGTTGGCAAGAATCACACTTTATATATCATGTGATAACCACCTCTCCAAAAACACCAAGATTTTCGGCCATTGCATCTTTTGAGATAAAAAATCTGAAAATTTTTCTCTCCAATAATTCTCTCTTCATCTCTCAAATTCTCTCTTAGATTCATACTTAGATATAATCTCTAACCATAATTCTAATTCTAATTTTGGCATTTTTCTCTAATCCAATTAGAGAATCTCTACTTAAATTCATACTATAACTAAATCGAAAAAGTCGTATGACCTATTAGATTCATCAATTAATTAGACATGGGCTCGTAACTCTTTACGATTTATAATTAATTAAACCATTTAACTAATTACTTATAAAATTAATCTTTATTAATTCCATAGTATCCAATTTCCATAGTCGATGTCTAACCGTAAGCCTATGGAGCTCAATTTTATTGGTGAATTAATTGTGGTGTGAATATGAATCTCATTTACTTACGTATACCGTGCAAATACAGTCCCTCCGTTTTTCATCTCCCGATTGTGGCCTAGGGCTAAGATATTTTCGGCATCTCTAATAGCCCAATAACTATACATCTATTCTTAATGATTGATTCGTTTGTGTCCTCGACTTTGGAAACTTGTTTCCAAATTGACACACCACCTTGCGCAAGAATTTTCTTGAATCGAATCATCATAGAAAACATAGGAGACATACTCGTTCATCAAGACAAGAAAATGGATTCTTTCTTGGAACTTACAAACCTCTATGCGTAGATAGCTTGCACCCAACGTGCACCTCATATGATCTGCTAATCAGTGATCGAGATGCGCATCAAAGAACAAAGACCCACCGTAAGGTTACCATAGTCCCTCAAGTCTAAGGATTAATTATATACACTTGGCTATCTTATAGAATTCTTTATGTTGGGTCTCTCAGTAAACTTGTTCTTCTAAAAAGTACCCACTAACATGTACATGTGTCAACTATATCGATTACCCATGAAATGGGGCAATGATTCGACTCCTTGAATCATGCATCGTTAGTGCAAGTTTATCCAAATTCAAGATGTCTCGTGTCAAGAATTCTATGACTTGGAGAGTTCAAGATGAAGACATCCAGAGACTAGTTTCATTATTACCATCATATGTGTGACCTAGCCTCATAGCCTTATATGATCTAGAAGACTTCTTCCATATCGATTGTTAATGAGACAATTTATGAGGACATGAAGAAGATGGTCATTTTATTTATATTGTAAAAATAAGATTGAATGATAAAGCCAAATCTAATTGGATGCGGGACACTACTCTAACATTATTATCATTAATAACAACAGCAACAACAACAACGATAATAATATAGTATTATTATTATTATTACAACAATTACTACTAATACTACTATAGTAGCAGCGGTAGTGGTTGTTGTTGTTATTACTGTTATTTTATTTTATTTTTATTGTTATTTTAACTTATAAAAGAAATAAAAGTGAACTAATGTCTAGAATACATTACAGCTCGTGAACTAATATCTAGAATACATGTCTAGAATGCATGATTCAAGAAATTGAATCATTGCTCCGTTTCATGGGTAATCAATGTAGTTGACACCGGTACATATTAGTAGGTGCTTATTAGAAGAACAAGTTTACTAAGAGACCCGACATAGAGAATTTCATGAGATAGCCATAGTGGCATTCAGTGATGGATTATTCTTTATCTTACGATAGTGCATATAATTAGTCCTTAGACTTGAGGGATCATGTTAACCTTATGGTAGGTCCTTGTTCTTTGATGTGCGTCTCAATCACACTAATTAACGAATCATATGAGATTCACATTAGATGCAAGCTATCTACACATAGAGATTTGTGGGTTTCAAGAAAGGATCTATTTCCTCGTCTTGATGAACGAGTATATCTCCTATATTTTCTATGATGATTCGATTCAAGAAAATCCTTGCGCAAGGTGGTTTGTCGATTTGGAAAGGAGTTTCTAAAGTCGAGGACACGAATGAATTAATCATTAAGAATAGATACATAGTTATTAGGCTATTAGGGACGCTGAAAATATCTTAACCCTAAGCCACAATAGGGAGATGAAAAACGGAGGGACCGTATTTGCATGGCACACGCAAGTAAATGAAGTTCACACCACAATTAATTTACCAATAAATTGGGATTTATAGACTTGTGGTTAGACATCAACTGTGAAAATTGGGTGCTATGGAATTAATAGAGATTAATTCTATAGATAATTAGTTAAATAGTTTAATTAATTATAAATCGTAAAGAGTTATAAGCCGATGTCTAGTTAATTGATGAATCTAATGGGTCAAACGGCTTCCTCGATTTAGTCATTGTATGAATTTAAGGAGAGATTCTCTAACTGGATTAGAGAAAATCGCATAAATTAGAATTAGGCAAATAAAGAGAGATTTTGATTAAAGGTCAAAAGTTTAACCAAAATAAAATTGGTCTTCTTGAATAGATTAATTTTAAGACTCAAATTATTCTAATTGAATTAATGGTTAATTTGATTTAATTAAATTCAATAGGTGAATTAATTGATTCAAAAAGATAAATTAAATTAGAAGGGAAATAAATTAAGGTATTTAAAGTTAATTAGAATCTATGTAGTACTTTAATTAATGGGTTAATTAAAATGCCACATAGATTACAACTTGGATGCCATGTAAGCTAAGATATTTTGAAGAGAAAAATCTAGATTTTTCCCTCCAAAACTACCTTGCCAACTAAGCATCTAAGTTGACAAAGATCACACTTTAAATACCATATGATAACCACCCCTCCAACAACACCAAGACTTTCGGCCATTGCATCTCTTGAGATAAAAAATCTGAAAATTTTTCCCTCCGAAAATTCTCTCTTCATCTCTCAGATTCTCTCTTAGATTCATACTTAGATCTAATCTCTAACCATAGATCTTGAGTGATAACTAAAGAGGAAGAGTGAATCTATTATTAGAGGTGTGATTCCACTTGAAACTTGTTGATCACGTTTTTTAAGGGCAACTCACAGTTTTCATCAAGTTTACAAAAGAGTTCTTCATTTTTCTTGATCATTTCTTGGGAGATTTGAAGATCTAATTGGAGAATTGGATTGGAATCGTCAAGAGTTGGTGGAGATCAAGTTTTGGAGAAGATCAAATATCAATTCAAGAAGAGCTCTACCTATTTGATTTTCTTGAAGAGTGTTGGGTCAAGCTTGTTTTAGAGGCATCAAAGGTTGGTTTCCTCTTCTCTAATCTAAATTCTAAACTCATATGAAGATTTAAGCTTTTATTCATGGTGATGAATATGTATTTTCACTGCGTTTTATTTTATTTTAACCTTATTTTCACCTTCAGATGATAGAGTAACTAGTATAATATGCCTAGCCATAGCTGGAACAATATATATTTTTTGTAACTGTAGGATTCATCAACAAAGTAATCGATTTGAGAATTCAGTCAATATTGAAGCTTCTTGTACAGAGACATCGGTTAACAAATTTCGAATAACTAAAACAAATACAAATTTTTACCTTCTTATGCCAAGTAACAAACAAAATAAATAGATTCAAATCATGAAACATTCTCATTTCCTAGTGTCTTATGAAATACCCAATTTGATAAAGTACATAAACAAATTACGAATAATCTTTTAAATTTTTATGTCTAGTTTTCAATGATTTATCATGAAATTAAAGACGGATTAAATAAACAAAGATTGATCAATATCAAATTAACCAAACGCATGCATATGGCAAGATTATACTCATCTATTAATCATTAGAAAATAAATGAATTTTGAAAACTAAAAAATTAATAACCGTGGCGGAAGCTATAATCAATTACCTAAAATTAACAACTGTGATGAAATCAGTAGCCAATATTCCAAAAAGCAAATGTGAAAACATCATTTATTATGACCTACATTGAACTGAAAATATTTACTATGATTATATGCCATTGTGGAGTTTTGATAACTCTCACTAAAACTACACATCATTGTTATGGTAAAGCTATAGGAAATGACTCTACACCACCATGATTCCCTATTGATATTAGCTTTAATTGATCGTAGTAGTTGCTCACATTTCTTATAGTAATTATTGACCTAGCTCAATCTTTTGAACCAAGCTAGCCACAAAAATGTAATTACTGGCAACTAGATATTAATTAGAGTAGTCACAATAAAAGAAGCAAAATCTAGAGCACAACACCCTATAAATGAATCATTTATCTATGCATATGCAAAGAGAAAACATGATTTCCAAATCTAGCTAGTGTTGCTCATAATTAAATGAATGCATCGCATAATTGACATGAACTACTCCAAATAATGTAGTCCTCCCTCTTCCTTCGTACATATATATTGGCACGTTGCAAAACGTTTAACTGAAGAATGGCGACACAGTTAATTGAAATACTAAGTCTAGTTGGCCAAATGTAGCAATTAAAATAGACTTCATATTAGAACTAATGCATTACAATGCAATCACACGTTCTATAAAACTGCAATGTGTGTGTATTTATATATTTACGATTAATTGAATTATGAAATGATGATTGGATGACATTAAGGCCACAGATAGTTTTTATTATCAAGAGTTGAAGATACAAAGGGTACAATTCAATAAGATGTTTGGTACGGTTCGATCTTATTTGGATGATTTCAAGCTGATGTGGAGGTCGACCTCCTCACTGATTATAACATGTTAGTGCTTTGCACATAAGTAAGAAGGGGCTTAGTTCGGTTGATCTGTTTGGCCACATCTTCCAAGACAAGGACTGACTCAAGAGTCCTCCAAGTCAACTTATTCGACATGGAACAATGTCGACTAGATATGTAAGCATGTTGATTCTCCTAGCATCATGTGTACCCCACTTTCTTCTAGTGAGATTAACTTCCAAGTTGTTGTTCAGACACTAGGTAGAAAGTATTTCTTAGGGCATTGACCTCAAGGAACAAAGAATGACTAAAGTGGTCAACTTCTGCCAAACAGTCAAGGTTGAGGATTATTGTCATTGCAGACGTTTCATATTGTAAGGTGAAGGGTGACCCACAACGGTGTAATGATTAGTCGGTTGCTAGTCATCAGGGATGCTTCAACGTTTGGTACCCTAACATTACAAATAGAATGCGCATTTGTATCATTTGTTTCTACGTGAACAACAAAGTAATGGACCAAAAGATCAATTCAAAGAAATTTCAAACCAAACACTTTCATCTAGGCACCTACATTACGTAATTCATTTTTTCTTCTCCTTTTATATATTTTTCAAAGTCTTTAATGACTTCAACATGCATCTAGGTGAGGTAAAAAAAGAGAGTGATATGTCTACATTTGAGGGGTCGAATGAAATAAGCTGTCAAGGTCCCGTCAACTTTTCTCAATCTAGAAGCTTAAATGCTATCAGAGTTTGAAGAGACCTTACCCTAAAGAAGTCCATGAAGTAGGTGTAGTGAAAGGGGACGTAGGCATCATGACCGTCTCATCACTGAAAGAGGTTGCTCCCAACATTATGGCTGAGCAAAAATGCTCCCGACCTGAGGCCACATTGGAAGTGAGGCTATCCATATTCAAGGTTTTGTTCCATTAAGAACTAAGTCTACTGTATAGAGAAATGATGTTGACATCCTGTCAAACCTCGAGGTGTATCCATTAATTTTGTCCTCTGCAGTCTTAATGAGATTCATGGGTCAATCGGCCACGTTCATCAATTTCTATAAGCTTACTTATACCCAACGTCAGTGAAGCCGAGGGCTTTTATTACATCACTTCTCAACCTGAGCAAAAAAATGTTGGCACGCCAATGTTGAGCTATGGAAATCTTTGGAACTTCCAGGGGTTGTTTATCCATGCTTAAAAGGTTGTGATTTTGCCATTTGCATCAATGGGAGGTCTAAGTTTATCTAAAAAATTGAGGACTTTTGTCTTGGGATGAATAATATCTCTAGGGCTTGTTTAGCTCGAACCTCTTAGCATGCATGATACTATATGACAATAAAGTTTTCATTAAAGTGAATATCTCACCTATTGTGATCAATGATATAGATGACGTTGTCCTTGGTAGTCACTTAGCTTTTTAATTCAATTTTACATTTCTATCTCCCATTTAGTTGCGTCTAACTTTTCTCTTTATTATCTTTTGTAGATTGAAACCTTCTAAAGCCAGTAAAAACAAAGGCATTGGCCTGAGTCAATAGAGGTGGTGAGGAGGCGGCCCCTAACCATCCTCTATCCTTTTTCTATCCTAAAGTAGAAGTGAAGAAACCTCCCATATATACTATGCCTAGGAGGTTCGGGTTGATGCTCCAATTGGTATGAGCTAAAAAAGAAAATCCATTGAAACCTTGTCAACCTAACCCGGCCTATAAAAGCTTCAATGATGAAGAAAGGAAAAAAGATCGGGGGTCTCTTTCGCATTGAATTCCAATCAATTGAACTCCCTAAATTCATGAGACAGGAAAACACCATGTCCAAGCTCCCTCATTTTGAAGATCCATATTTTTTTGGGGGTTTCAAATGAGACTTCGACATCGATAACCTTCCAAGCTACTCTCTTTGCCAAGGAGCTGGTCGATTCCCAAAAAACCTCAACCATTCTTCAGCTTATAACTAATCATTCTATTATCATAAGTACTTTTCATTTTGATCTCTAACTTCTGCTTGGATTTGTCCCATGTTCAAACCAGGCTTCTTACAGACAAATCAACTTACTTATGGACTTGTCAATAGAGCCATCAGCTATGCTGAAGATGCTTTTGTCCTGGAAGACCCGTATGATGAGCTAGTGGAGTCCTCTTCTCGAGAGAAAGTCTTAAAAAGGACTTGACGATCGCCAAATCGAAGGTCTCTAACCTTCAGAACGAGCTCTGTGGGCTAGGGAAGAGGCCTTGAAGAGAGCTAACATAGCCCTATTGGTTTGAGGTTAAGAATAAATAGAAAGACCAAGTCACACACTTTAGGGGGAAGCTATGGAGGCAAGTAAAATAGGCGAGACCAGTGGCTAGGAGGCAATGGTGAAAGATAAGGAAGAAAAGTATGATGCATTGTCCCTACCATTTGGCATCAAAAGTCGATGATATTGTTGGCAGTCCCATGTTCCAAATTTCCAATCACATTCTTGGGGACAACAACCTCAATCTCAACTTGTCAAGGGCCATAGGGCAGCTCCAAGCTCTAGAGATATAGTTTGATGATTCTAACTTAAACATTGACTTAGATGAGATCTCATGACGAACACTTCCTAGTGGTCGAGAGAGCTCAATTTGAGGGCACCCTTCCCCGACTTCCGGAGATAGCCCAACAAGCCACAAAAAAGAAGGAAGCTGCTACAGCTTGGAGGTTCATTGGTAAAGGTAAATTAAGAGTGCTCCCCTAACACTTGAAGCCCCCTGTTGTTAAGGAATCAAAATGAGATTTAGATGCCTCTATGATCAAAATAAATGAGTACTTATCCTCGTGATTTTGTAATAGTGTTATGCCTCATTTGTATTTCCTTTGTAATATTTTATTTAGTTCAAATAAATTTAATGTTAGATTTGTTGTCTTAAGCACTTAGCTATTTCAAACACTTTGAAATTAAATTTTATTTCTATTTGGAATCTTCTTTCTTAACTTTAATCAATCTTAGAAAATTAGTCTTTTGATTAGAAGTGCCCTTGCCTTGAATTGTTAGGTCAGTACTGGTTGACTTAGGAGTTACTTAGGTCTTATCTTGTAAGGCCTTCCTGGCAACAAGTTTGACCTCAATAGGTTTGACTTCCAAATTAGTGCGACAAACATTGCAATATGAAATTTTCAAAACTTTAGGATACGACATGTCAGGGATACGGTTTTATATATATATATGTACACACCTAATTAGCATAAGTTTTTAAGAATAGTTTCAATTGGAAAACAAAGAATTGAACAACAAATGAGAGAATTGTATGTTTACAGCAGTGAGTGTTTGAGTCATCTATATTTTTTTTTCCTTTTATTGATAAAAGATAAAAATTTATAGCTGTAGAAACAATATAGTAGATTAAATTCTTTAGTAAAGCTTTAATTTTTTTTACTTTATTTTTTTTGCTTATAAATTGGTGGAATTCATGATAAAAAGTTAAAAATGTGTTTTTCTTTTTTTGCTGTGTTATGAGAAAGAATGTCCCATCGTGTCTTATAAGTGTCATAGCCATGTCCCAATTGTGTATCCTATATGCTTTAGTTTTTTTATTCTTTTTTAATTTTGGGCACTCCACACGGCATGTCGAGCATGTATCTGTATGTGTCTCTCACGTATCAGAGTTTCAGCATGTCTAACATTGCATTTTGTGTTTTTTGAAATATTTGTGCATTATAAGTGTTGAAAATTTTGAAGACTTAATTTCTGATCAAGCCAATATTGGATAACTTACCAATTTACTGATTAATTTTGTACTGAGGTTGAAGTTATTGAATACCTAGCTAAATTGACAATCTTCATAACATAAGAGAAGATATTTTTTCATTAAGTTACTTTAAGAGTATAATAATGGGTCGGGATGACCTGATGTAGAAAAGCTCCAAAAAATAGTGTTGTTTCTGGATAACTTAATTTGAAGAAAATACAAAAAGTAAGGTCAAACTCTCGAAGGTCACTACTGGGCATGTCGATAGGGATTCAAATACAAAACTTTTGTGAATTGACTGCATTACAAGGTCAATGCAGCTCATGGCCTCGGCCATAATCTAATGAGTACACATTATTCTTTGCCACTTTGATCACCCTAAATGGACCTTCCTAATTGGGGTACGATTTACCTATATGCTTGGAAACTTTAACTTTCATTAACACCCAATTTTCTACCTGAAAGTTCTAGGTCGAACTTTGTGTTTGTAAATCTTGACCATGGCAGCTCCATAATGTTGCATCATCACATGTGCCAGCTACTTTCTCTCTTTGAGGCCATTGAGGTTGGGCTCCCTCTACTATTGGTTTGCCCCAAGGTCAAATCTGAGAATCTTAGTTGTCTCTTTAATTAATTCCATAGGCAATATGGCATTAGATCTCTAAACCATCCCGTTTATTCAATTCTACAAGTAATATGGCATTAGATCCCTAAACTAGTTCATATGTGGTATGTCCGGTCGCCAACCTCGGGTTTGTCATATAAATCTATAACACAGCTAGGAGGTTGTTCGCCCAATTGCTTTGTCAACACAATAATCTTGCTCACTGATGGTTCGCAATCATTCAATTTATTACTTTCATTTGCCTATTCGCTACAGGTTTCTAATTAAAGTGAAATGTTAGCATATTCCTTGCTCTTGGCACCAACCAGTCATTCTCTTACTTTGGAATTGAGTTCTATTATCTGACACAAGTACTCAGGAACATCTAAATCGAACATATGATGTTTTTTCAAATAAATCTTTTTACATCCCTATTAATTATCTTTGTGAGGGCCTTAGCCTTGACCTACTTCATAAAGTACTGGATTGCAATGATCATGAGTTTTCTCTGAACTATCATGATTGGATAAGGTCCCACGAGGTCGATTCCCCATTAATCAAATGGCTTGGCCATTTGTACACTTTTCAAACAGCTAAGTGGGGAGTGTTCAAGTAGAGCTAAAGAGTGATACACTGTGGTTGATTCCAATCGTAAGACTTTATAAACTAACTATCTTCTGTTAAAATGATTGTCGCAAATTCTTTAATGCACTTTTTCCAAAACCACCCTTGCTTAGGTAGGGTCGAGGTCACTTGAGAGCTGTAAATAGAGTTTCAGAATAAACATCTTAATTCATCGAAACTACTTGATGCTTAATTTGGCGAGCAGTAACTTCATCCTCAAAGAGCCTTCCTTTGCTAAAAAATTCAATGATCTCATCTGACCAGGATGGTTCAAACTTTTCAAGGCTCAAGGCAACGTCTACTTTTGAGTCATGTTCAATCTCCAATTTGTCAAAGGAAAGGAATGTAATCACCTAGTGGTGGCTTTGCTAGAAAATAGAGCGAAAATAGATATTTTCAGCTCTGTTGGTGCTTGGTCAAATTTCTCTATCAACTCGAATTTCTTTACATTTATCAAGATTTTATGGGAAGAGAGACTCTTGTCTACCATCTTGGAGATAAATTGATTGAGCTCCACAATTTAACAAACAATTCACTGTACTTCCTTGATTGATAGTAGAGGGGTTATCTCTTACATGGCCTTTATTTTTTCGAGGTTGCTTCGATCCCCTATTGCTTTATCATGTAACAACAAAAAGTTCGTCCCTGAAAGTCAATGGTGTATTTAAGTGGATTAAGCTTTATCGTATACCTCCTTAGGATAAAAAAAAGCTTTAGAAAAGTGGCTCAGAAGATCAAGCTCCCTCGTGCTCCATAAGATCATATCATTAGCATATATCTCTATCATCTTCTTTATCTCATACTTAAACATAAAGTTTACTAGCCTTTGATAAGTTGCTTCAGTATTTTTAATGCCAAATGACACAACATAGATATAGAAAATTCCCTTGTTAGCCACAAAAGAGGTCTTGTCTCGATCCTCAAGTGCCATAGCGATTTGATAATAACCTTGAAAGGCATCTATTATATTGAGCATCTCACATCCTGCAGTCGAATCGACCACGAGGTTGATCCTGGGAAGAGAGCAAGGATACATTGGGCACCCTTTTTTGATATCATTAAAATCATTGCACAAGCGCCACTTCCCTCACTCTTTAGTACAAGCACCATGTTGAAGAGCTATCCTATGAACTGGATCTTGACTATGCAACCAATATCGAGTAGTATATTGACCTCTTACTCAATGATCTTATTTCTTTCTTCTCCACAAATCATCTCTTTTTGTTTCACAGGCTTGATGGTACGGTTAATATTTAGCATGTGCATGATTATGCTTAGGTCAATGCCCTCTAAATCTGAGGGCTTCTGTAACAATTCAAAAATTCTTCTAATTTTATTCTTTATTTTCCAAAATAAACCTAAATATTTCATTGCATCTATTAGAATTTTCTTACAACTAAAATTTCCACAAGCATTTATTTTGATCCAAGAAATTTTATTTCAAGCCCAAACGCCAATCTTTAAATTTTCTAAAAGCCCATTTAAATTCAATATATATGTATATATATAAATAGCACCTGTGCATTCAGGCTAGGCACTCTCCCTTGAATGTTTATATGTGTTCTTGGGCTCGGGAGCCACCTGAAAGATGGAAGGGTGGTACCAGACCATTAATTCGTCTCCTACAAGGTTCTCTATTTGTGGAATAGTTCCGTGATCACCTGAACATATGTGTTTTTAGGGAATTGGTTCATGGCGCACAATCAAACGTGCTTATTATTAAAATGTATTTGTTCATATCTAAATGGCCATTCGAGAGAGGAGCTGGGGGGATAAGGGATATGACTTGATATGTTTATGTATGTGTGTGTGTATATATGTCTGAGAGTGATAAGGGTGACAGATCTACCAAATAATTTATTCTACCGTATTAACGTTGAATTTGTTATTAAGTTGATTGTTGGACTTCTTAAACCTCATGATCACACTTCTTCGTTTATCTCTTGTTCTTTATGTTCCTTCACCATAACTAATGTTTCTAGTCATAATTTCTTACTAAATCATTTAGACCTACATTTCATTATATCATGTGTAGGTGAATGAGTTTATTTGACGATCTTGGAACGATTGGAGATTGTTTGATTTATTAGTTGTCCTATGTTATTTTGATGAACTTGCGTTTGTTTACGTTAACATTGTTTGTAAGTTTGGAGAATTTGTAATACGTGAACTGATGATGCATGATTAAGAGAGATAAATGTGATCTTGTGATGTTTAGTGTTGTTGTTATGCTATATTTTGTGATTTTAGTTTAGACACTCCTTTTCCTAGCGGATGTCCTAGATAGAGGCATTGTAGTGCAGTATGAGAGTCTATGTTAGGAAACTTGATTTTGGTAAGATTTAGAATATTCATAATTTAGCTGATGTATTATGCATTTCTCTTCCTTTATCAGTTACTGACTTTTCTAGATGACATTTGTGAATATGTGAGTAGGACAAATAAGGGAAAGAGAAAGGTTAGAGAGTGGGAGGACTCCAAGGAGTATTCAAGCAACTTGAGTAACACAAGACCACTAAAAATGGAGAAAATGAGAGATTATGGGGCGGAGCTAGCTGCCAAAGATAATGAAATCCTATTTTGGAAATAAGCGTATTTGGCACAGTGCCAATACCACCAGAAGTATAAGAAATGGGCACAGACTCAGATACAAAACATAGTTGGGAGACATCGAAGTCAATGTATTAACATAAAAAAAACGTCAATTAGAGCATGAAATAATTTTATTTCCGTGAGGTCAGTGCATAAAGCAATCTTCTCTCGGGTCTGAATGGCAATACATGTTCAAAGATTCTTAAAAAAATTTTCTTGACTCCAAAAATCACCAAACTTAAAACCATAGGTTTCTAACACATGATAGATGACTCAAAAAATCAAGGAGCACAAAAGCAAAGCTATATAATTCCCAAAAATAGATCAAACCCGAGAGCTTACAGCACTCGATTTTCCAGAGAGGTCAACGTGTTCTTAACATGTTTTCCAAGCTCTAATTTATGTAATTTTTTATCCAAATCATACTAGATCTAATCTAATACATATATATTGATCTCCTGAGAGTTTTAAAACAATTAATTGTAGTAATTAATATTAATTCCACATCTAACCACAAGATCGACACCAACAACTCCAATCATTCAATCACATTGAATTTTAATCATGCTGAATC
Source organism: Handroanthus guayacan (assembly GCA_014898755.1). Lineage (NCBI taxonomy): Eukaryota > Viridiplantae > Streptophyta > Magnoliopsida > Lamiales > Bignoniaceae > Handroanthus > Handroanthus guayacan. The sequence goes on from JACFYI010000082.1 coordinate 518,302, forward strand.
AACATATAACATCAATTACCACATAATTCATATAGATCCAAGCCAAAAGCACAATTTGATGACCTCCAATCCATCAAATTGAGTCAAGATCACCAAGTGGGTGGTGTAAAAGGTGTGATGGTAATTATTTATATCCTACTTAGAGGCTTAGGTAGCATGAAAATTGATTCTTTCCTTTAAATTCTATTGGTCCACATGACATCCAAGTAGGATATTCTATGTTGTATTTTAATTAATACTTTAATTAAAATGTCACATGGTTTTCCAACTTGGCATGTCATGAAATTAATTTCTCTCTCCAATTTAATTCTTCTACTTGGACCAATTAAAATCATCTATTGAAATTAATTGAATTAAATTAATAATTAATTTAATTAGACTAATTTGACTCTTCAAATTAATCTAATCCAAGAAGACATATTTTGGCTTAGATCAAACATTGTGACTTTTAGTCAAAATTTCTCTTCGTTAGCCTAAAACCGATTTAGGTGATTTCTCCCTAACCCAATTAGAGAATTTTCATTAAATTCATCCCGAGAATAATATTGAGAAAGAATGTGACTCTCTAGATTCATCAATTAATTAGACATGAGCTCGTAACTCTTTATGATTTACGATTAATTAAACAATTTAATTAATTACTCATAGAATTAATCTCAATAATTTTAGAGAATCAATCTCTATAGTCGATGTCTAATCTCAAGTCTATGGAGCCCAATTTATTGGTAAATTAATTCTTGTGAACCTCATTTACTTATGCATACCACGCAAATAAGGTCCCTCCGTCTTTTATTTCCCAATTATGGCCTAGGGTTAAAATATTTTTCAGCGTCCCTAAAGCCCAATAACTATGCATCTATTTTTAATGATCAATTCATTTGTGTTCTCGACTTTGAAAACTACTTTTCAAATTGACACACCACCTTGCACAAGGATTTTCTTAAATCGAAACATTATAGAAAATGTAGGAAATATTCTTGTTCATCAAGACGAAGAAACAAATCCTTTCTTGGAAACTTCACACACCGCTATGAGTAGATAGCTTATTCCCATCATGCACATCATGCAATTCACTAGTAAGTGATCGAGACGCACATCAAAGCGAAAGGACCCATTACAAGGTTACCGTGGTCCCTCAAGTCTAAGGACTAATTATATGCACTATCGTAAAATAGAGAATAATTTATCACCAAATGTCACTATGGCTACCTTATGAAATTCTTTATGTCGGGTATCTTAGTAAACCTGTTTTTCTAGCATGCATCCACTAACATGTACCCGTGTCAACTACACTGATCACCCATGAAATGACTAACAATTCAATTCCTTGAATTATGCATCGTCGGTGCAAGTCTGTCCGAATCCAAGATATTCTCGTGTCAAAGATTTTATGACTTGGAGAGTTTATGATCAAGCCATCTAGAGACTAATTTCATGATCATCATCATTTGCATAACCTAACCTCATAGCCTTTTATGATCTAGAGGATTTCTTCCACATTAATTGTTGATGAGACAATTCACGAGGATATGAAGAAGGTGGTCATTTTATTTATATTTGCAAAAGTAAGACTGTTTATATAAAAGCAGTTATTACAAGCCAAATTTAATTGGTTACGGGACATTACACTAACAGGAACATCTAAGGTAGCAAGAAGCAATAATAGAGAAATAACTGCTTAATATAGCAATGGTACTTGGGGATTGGTTCCATTACCACAAGATAACATTGATATTGGATGCAAATGGATATTCATTATGAAGGTTCGACCAGATGGCCAACTTGATCGACTAAAAGCATGTTTGTTGCTAAAGGCAACACTCAGGTTTATGGCCTTGATTAAAATGATACTTTTCTCTTGTGGCTAAAATTACTTCTGTTTCGCCTTTTCATTTCTTTGGAAGCAATGCATCATTGGACTTTATTCAAAATTAACATAGAGAATTCCTTTCTACGTGGAGAACTAGTTGAGAAAGTACACATGGGGCAATTTCTTGAATTTGTTGCTAAGGGAAAGTCAATGTTGGTTTGTCAATTGCGATGCTTATTATATGGCATGAAGCAATCTCCAAGAGAATGGTTTAGACAGTTTAGTTCTATGGTTCAGCAATTTGGAATGACTCGATGTCAATTTGATCATTTAGTCTTCTTTCGGCATGATGATCATGGGAAGTGCAATTATATAGTGATCTATATTGATGACATTGTCATAACAAGCAATGATCAGGATGGAATCTCTTAACTTAAGAAGCATTTGTACAGTCATGTCCAGACTAACAATTTGGGAAGAATAAAGTACTTACTTGGAATGAGCTAGCACAATCAAAATCAAGCATTGTTATCTCACAAAGAAAGTATATTCTAAATTTGTTAGAAAAAATAGGCATATTAAACTATAAGCTTATGGATAGTCCTATGGATCCTAATGTTAAGCTTGTCCTTAGACGGGTAGAGCCATTGAAAGGTCCTAGTAGATATTAGAGATTAGTTGGAAAACTAAACTATCTTACAGTCACACAACCAGATTTTTCATTTGTAGTAAATGTGGTAAGTCAATTTTTCCAAGCTCTTTGTAGTGATCATTGGGATGCTGTTATCCGTATTCTTAGACATATCAAAGTATTACTAGTACAAAGGCTACTATAAGAAGATAAAGATCATCCACATATTGTTGGATACTCTGATACTGATTGGGCATACTCTCTTTCAAATAGACGGTCTACTTTAGGCTATTGTATTGTGATTAGAGATAATCTGTATCCTGGAAAGTAAAAAGCAGAACTGTGTTGCCAGATCAAATGTAGAAGTAGAGTATCGAGCTATAGCACTTGCAACATGTGAATTTATTTGGTTAAAATAACTTCTTCAATAATTGAGGTGGAAAGGAATCAAAGACACAAAGTTTATATGTGACAATCAGGTTGCTCCTCGCATTACTTCTAATCCAGTTTTTCATGGAAGAAGCAAGCATATAAAAATTGACTACCACTTCATTAGACAGAAAAAGAAGTCTGGATGCATTGTCATAGATTTTGTCTATTCAAATGACCAACTAGCAAATATTCTTAGAAAGTGTCTCAGATGACCAAGAATTAGTAACAAGCTAGGAGCATATGATATGTATGCTCAACTTGATGGGGGGTGTTAAGATTGTATCTATAATTAGCTAAAAATTAGGAGATGATTGTGAGATTATTTGCATTATATTAGGCATTTATTAGCATAGTATTAGGGATTTATCAGAATGATGCTAGGGATTGATTTTGTATATTCTCCATATTTAGATTTCATACATTAGCACTACGTTTCTAAGGTAGATTCATTTGTTCTTTTACCTATATATATATGCTCCTTTTAGATTGATGTACACAGTTCAAAAATACATCCTTTCATATGTGTTCAATGTTGTTCTTAACATTTCATACATGTTTCTTCTATCTTGTTCTTCACACCTTTCTTGTATGTCTTTGGTCCAAATCTGACTCATTCACTTCATGAAGAAATCAGACTGTTCTAGTTACTTCATGATTTGCAATGATCTTCTAAGGAATGTATAGTTGGCATTTGATGATCTTCTGCTTCTATTCATTATGGGATCACATGATCATCATTGACTTCAGCAAGATCAATAACAACACATTTTCTGTCCAATAGAAATTCAGTTTCAAGGAAAGTGACATTCCTTAAAACAAACACCTTTTGTTCTAAGTGATCTTAAAGATAATAATCTAAAGACTCTTTTGGATATCCTATAAATTTTCATAAAATGGATCTTGTATCCAATTTATCACGCACTAGTCGTTTGACAAGGAGACCACCAAACTTTTGAATAACAACACAAGGGTGCTCTGCCAAACCAGATCTCATGCAGCGTCATTGGCATTAACTTTGAGGGTACTGCATTTAGAAATTTCACACTGTATCTAAAGTGTAACCAAAAAAGAAATAGGAAGATCAATAAAGTTCATCATCGAACATACCATGTCTAATAGGGTACGATTCTCCTTTCAACTACTCTACTCCGTTGATCAAATCAAAGGATTTTTATACCATGTCCTAATTGTTTTTCTACTTTATTCCCGTACCCTTTGGACTTTTCAAAGGATTCGAATTTATACTCCATAAGACAAACATGTCTAAAGTGTGTATGGTCTTCCGTGAATGTAATGAAGTAGAAAGATCCACCCATAGCACTAATCTTAGTGGTCCACAAACATCAATGCAGATCAAATCCAAAGGATTCATGACACATTTGGGGTGACTTATAAATAGAGCTTTAGTCATTTTTCCCTTCAAACAAGATTCACAAATCAGCGAATCATCTATTTTACTAACATTTAGCAAACTAGAAGCAACTAACTTTTTCATCTTATTTTTGAAAATATAACATTGCCTCCCATGAAATAATAGTGCTTCATCAAGATTATCTCATTTTCTTTTGTTACTTTGTTGAATATGAATTAGTGAAGGTTGGGGTTCTAGTATATATAATCCATTATTCAATGTACCACAAACAATTAAAGAGTCATTCTTCATCGCAAAGAATTCTTATTTTTAATAGAAAAATTATATCCTTCCATATCTAAAATAGGAATACACGTAATATTCTTTATTAAAGATGGCAGATAATGCATAGATTCAATAAAATACTAGAATTAGTAAAATCTAATTTTATTATGCCTAAGGTTCAGCTTCAACAATTTACCCATTTTCTAGGCAAAAAATAATTCCCCTTCACTTAACTTCTTTCTTTCTATCCCCTATAACATATTGCAAAGGCGAGTAACACCATGCAGTATTAAATACCTTTGAAGAATTTATGAAGATATTTACTTCAACAAAGAACATACCAGCTTCTAAAGTTGCAAGATATTCCTTTCAGTTACGGTTCCGTGGCGTAGTTCACCACAGTGGAAGCAATAATCATTCTTATTAGTAACCTTTTTCTTATTATTCTTTTTGACTCCTCTATTAGCCTTCAACGGTTGCTTCTCCTTCGAAAAAAGAAAAAAAACTTTTCTTCTTTTTCCACTTCCTTTTGCCATTATGGTGTTCTAATTGGGAAGAGAAAGCAATCATCAAAAACTCATTCTTTTTCATGGTAGTCTCCATCGTGACCAACATATTGACCAATTTGTCAACCATACTTCTAACATGCTCATGTTGAAATTCATAACACATTGTTGAAAAGAGCTGGGTAGAGATGAAGGTTCAAATCCACATAAAGATTATTGTGTAGAACCATATCTAATGTGACGAGCTTTTCAATTAGTCCAATTATTTTTAGCCTGTATTCATGAACACTCAACCACACTACTATCCTTACTCTATTTTTTGAAGCCTCGAATTCTTTCGTACCTTGTGTCACAGGGATTTGTACTTGGACAAATTTTCGCCTAAAAACTTACTCGTTGTGTGGCCTAGTCGTCCCAACGACTAGTCAGCCTACTTAAGTCCGCTCGATTGGTACATAGAATTTTTAAGAGTTTGAAAGAAATTCGCATACAAGCAAGACACATACGCACAATATGTAATAGGCACAATGAATTACAGGAACAATTCCCAACCTTTTATTTTATTCCTCTATTTCAAAGTATAAGAGGTCAAGACCTTCACACAATACTCACTTTTTAAATATATCACACACGTGAGTTATGAGGTCCTTAGGCATATTAATAGATATCAATAACTTGTCCTAGTCCAAATAGAATTCAACTTGGATAAAGCCCATAATTACAAGGAACCATCAATTCCTACCAAAACTAGGACTCCTAAGCTAATTGCCCACTTGATGGAGAGTTCTTGTTTGCTTGGAGTCTTTCACATTCCATCTTTGGTAAAGTCTAGCCACAATCCCACATTCCTGTTGTTTGGCTTTCGCTCACCCGAAGTGCGTCATGTACCCGTCCCCCGGCGTGTGCTGGGCTTCCACCCATTGTGCGCATTACTTAGCATTTCCTAATATTCTTCCGCATGACACCGCTCTCATCGTGTCTAAATGCTTTCTTGTTCTTTGGCTTCCGTCCTTGTCCACATTTGATGCCAGTTATGCGCATAGCTAATCGCCCATGCGCCCGTCACTCGTCAGCACTCGTTGGCTATGTGTTGCGCAATGCACACAGCCGTGCATGCCCAGTGCCCGATGGGCTATGCACGAGTCGGCTTGTCTGGCAGCCATGCATCACAAATCCACAAGTGTCCGTAACTCGACGTGTTTGCCCGACGATGCTCAGCATGTGTTACCCCAAACAACACATGTGCATCTCTTAGTTCATGTGACAGTCTACCCGACGTGTGGAGCACACAGTCCATTCGCCCACCAAGGTTTGCTTTACTCTGTGCCGATTTGTACCATACCATGCCAGCACTCGTTGCCCGTTGGCACACAAGCCCGCCGTGCTAAGGCTACCCGACGCTTCAAGGGGCTAACACCTTGTTTGTACATCATACAACTCTTGTAGGTGCAAATAAATGTCAGTAGTGGTCTTTATGTGCTCATGTGACTTCTGAAGCTCATTGGACATAGTGCCCATCATGAGACATCATCTTGGGAGGTCATCCTCCGCCCACTTCGTGAACATTTCACTTGTCTCATTGTCAACATCAGAGCAATCACATATGGTAGACTTTGAGTAAGAACATAAGTTCTTTGTCGAAGTCAAGAATAATCTTTAGGTTTCTAAACCCATCATAGTCGTTTGGTCCGGTAAGCTTATTAGTTTCCTAAATCATGATAAGTTGATTTTTAGCCATTTTCTTTTTTATTTCAAAAATCTACAAAATAATATGAAAGATAATTTAATCATCTATGTAACTAATAAATATGATTATGATCTTCAATCATGAATTTGCTCCCACTATTTATTCAAATTTTATGCCCTTATATAAACTTAGGAAAATCTAATTTCCTAATGAAATTTAAGGTTCTAGGAAATTATTTAATGGCCCATGACTCGTGAGACAATCACAAATAATATCAAGGTAGGTAACTATCACTAATTGTATCATCCATACAATCATTAAATATTTTGCCTTATTTTTATATAGACCCACAATTCGTGCGACGTCTATATTACTAAATGTTAGATCATTAACCTACTAATCTTAATTTAATAATAAGCTAATGATAGACATTCCACGACTCATGAAAAAAATGACATCATCATATTATCATTAAGTTCTTGCATCTAATGTCAAGGAAGCATCAATTACCTCCATCAAACACATGCTCCACAACTTGTTGGATAGTTGATATTTAATGTTGGCATTCTATATTACATTCCTATTGGTGGAAGGTATGGTTTATTGAATCTCATTTAATTTTAAGCATTTTTATGTGACTTTATATTTTAAACAACTTAGACTTTCTAAGTAAGAGATTTGGAAATTTTTGAAAGATCTCATCACATTTAATTATCTTATGTAGGTTATCTATCCTAAACATCCGTCGCTATACATCAAATGATAATTAGCAAAAATAAGCTTAAAATAAACCTAGCATGCCACTAAAGGGGATGATGATGAGCCATTCTAATAATGTACTTATCATTAGTATATTATATAATTGAACTTAGGTCAATAATTAAAGAGTAGATCCTATCCATTAAGACTATAATGTACAATCAAATTGAATCAAATAGAACTATTTTATTAAGACTCATGATCAGCCTTACATTCAAAAAGATATATTCATCACATAAATATATGAATTTAAATTAACCAAGTGGATTTCAAAAAAAGAGCATCATATGATCATTCAAGCGTCAACAATTTAGTACATGTAACAATACATTTGTTATATCGAATAAAATTATAAAGTACATATCAAATTTTAGATTTGCCATAAGATTTCTATCAAAACTCGTGGAAAAAAATCATATAACAATTACATGTTGAAAATTAGATTGAATCAACACAACATTGCAGCACACAGGGCTACCATTAGGAGCAGCCAAGTGCTAACCATGCATGGACTACCCAGGAAAATCCAATTTCGATTATGTCCAAACTCCATCATTCAAATCAAATTCTAAACACTTTAAAACATTAAAAACACTAAAAATGTGCTCAAAATTCCAAAGATAAAACCGAATCATATGTTCTTCAATATGCATAAATTAAGCAAAAATTCAATCTAAATGAATCATCAACACTGAATCATAATTTAGCATTTTATGAATCTAACTCATAAATCATCAAGTGACAAAACTAAAGTTTCATGATCTTCAATCCATAAATTGAAACAAGACTATAGAACTGTATATCAATCCTTCAAATAAATCAATATAATACACAAAATCCAAAAACTATGACATAAGGTGACTCAAATACCACTTGAAAATGGTAGAGATAATCTCAAAGCAATAAAGTAAGGTGCAACAAAAATTAAAATTCAACAATTGAACAATAAAACATATATCACATGTAGGAGATCATTCCAATATCAAACTTATGAGAAAATGTATTTGGATTAGAGATAGAAATGTATTCCAAAAAACTTGATAAACAAAAGAGATTCAACTCCTTGAATACTTCTTCAAAACTTTTAGGCCCCTCCCAAAAATAAAAAATTAGAAACTTGATATTGGGACAGCCTACTTGAATCATTAAACTCTTCAATCGAATGTATTAAGATGTGGAGAAAAAACTTCAAATTGAATCAATCCCTTTACTATCTATGCTCAGCCAATCTCCCTTAGTTTGAATCAACTTACTTGATCTTCAACGTCTTCATGGTGACCACTCCAAATTTCCAATCTAGAAGATCTCTAAAGAGGATCTACACACCTCCTACTATCAAACAGTTAACAAATTCCTCATATCTAGGTTGAAGAAAGATAGGGAGAGAAGTTAAAAAGGATGAGAAAGCCAACTGTAGATATTTTCAGAGGAAGAAATTTCAATTATGTTAGCAAAAATTGTGAAATGGCCAGCCATATGGATAGGGGGAGGGATTTATAGGCAAGTGGTTAATGCCACATGGCATTAGGTGGTGGAAGATTCTAGAGGTCCTACACCCTTACCTTCCACATCTCAACTTGTTTCCTATTGGTCCATATATTACCCAACTGGCATTTAAATTTCCATTTAATTAAATTAAATTGTCATTAATTGAGCTGGGCCCCTTCCAAGTGGATATCTCTCCTAAATAATCCTACATAGCCTTTTGAATTGTTATTAATTTAAATGGCCCATTAAATTAATCAAATTAATTTAATTAATCCAATTAAATTATTTTTTCAATTCAACTAGGTCAAAAAGGCCCATCAAGTTAGCTTTAACTAAAAAGCAAATTAAATTAACATTTTTATTTAATTGGATCAACTAAGTCAAAAAAAAAAAAAAAAAAATTCAGCCATATGGTGAAAATCGACCTAATTAAATTAAATTAACACTTAATTATCTTTCTAAGACTAATTTAACACATTTAATTAATTAGACTAATTTTTTTCCATAAAATAATCTAGCCAATTTGACTATTCAGATTAGTCAACTGTAGTTTCATCTTATTAGTATTACGTGATCTCAAAATTTCGCTATTAAAGTCAAGAAATATTTGTATGTGACTCTTTAGACTTATAAATTAATTAGCTGTAGGCCTGCAGTCAATTGCGATTTAATTAGTGAATATAAATATTTCGATTAATTAAACTCATTTAATTAACCACTCTTGAATTAATTTTTGTAAATCTCAAAAGTATCCAATCTCCATGATCGATGTTCAAGGTTCAAGTCATAGAGCCCAACTAATTGGATAAATTAATTCTACAGTTAACCCATCTACTTACAACTACCATGCAAACACGATCCTTCCACTTGCAATCTCCCAATTGTGGTTCAGGGCTAAGATATTTATCAGCATCCTGATAACCTTAATAGCTATGATTCTATTGTTAATGATCATTCGTTCTGATCTTACCTTTGGAAATACTTTTTAATTTGTCATTCTACATTGCGCAAGGATTTTAAGAGCTGAGCATCATAGGAAAATATAGGAGATCAACTTACTCTATGAGATGAGCAAAAGAATCTTTTGTAGGGACTCACATATCTCCATGTTATAAGTTGAGTGAGCCCGATAAACTTCTCATCTAGCTTATTAGAAAGCCGGGTCATTTATTATAGTTTAAACACTTATAGACAAGATAACCATGAAACCTCAAGTCAAATGACTAATTATATGCACGATCGTAAGCTAGAAAAAATTTCATTGCTGACAAGCCCCTTCAACTATCTTATGAGTTTCTTTAATTGAGTCATCAATGAACTGGTTCTCAAACAAGCACTTGTTAACGTGCACCAATGTCACTACATCATTTGCCTACGAAACAAGGCAAATTCTAATTCCTTTGTCTATGCATCATTAATGAAAGTTTATTCGAATATATGATGTCCTCGTATATTAAATTTTGTGACTTGAAATATTTTAAGATTATGACCATAGAGACTTGTTTCATAATTATCATCACATGCATAACCAAGCCCCGTAGTCTAATGTGATCATGAGAACTTCATCTGAATACATCCGTAAAAAAAAATGTGCATAAGATAAAGATGGTCATTTATTCATATTGAACAAATAAGATTGTATTAGTAAAAGTGCAGTTTTATACAATCCAAATCTAATTAGCTGTAGGGCACTACTCTAATAATTACTTCTCTCGTTCCTGCCTTTGTCAGAAAGTTCATCTGCATATGAAAAGTTGAAGTAACCGACCTTAGGTCATTAAGATCTTGCTGCCCAAGTAGAGCATGATAGGCAAAGGCAACATTGACCACCAACTAAGAAATCATCAAGGGTTATCTCCTCGTTATGTTCTAAACGAGATTAAGAGTTGAGCATGCCCCATTAACATAACTTTGGATCCTCTGAATCCATGCACGAGCGTGATCATGGCATCAGGTGCATTTTTTCCATCTCTATTTTTTTCAAAGATGAGTAGAAATTATATTGGTCGAAGTCCCATTGTTAACCAAGACCTTTTGGATGACATAATTTGAAATATCGATCATGACCACCATACAACAATCTATGAGTTCTTTAACTAAAGTTATAGCAAGATGGTCCACACCTTGAGGTTCAAACATGACAGGTTCCTCGTCCGTCAATGTATGTAAAACCATTATCTTTCGTAGCTTGGCCATCCCATTCTTAAACATCCTTTCAACCTAGTTCCTAAAGGACTTGGAGCTCCCTCCGATTGGTCCTGAAGCAACAACATTGATAACTCCTTAGACCAGGGATTTTTCTCATTCTTTCTTAGGCTCCTCGACCTTTTCCTCCACAAGGTCTGGTCCTTTCGCATCTCCGTCTTCTCTTTTTGCTTGCCGCAAACTCCTCCAAGGATCCTTGTAGGATGAGTCATTCAATTTCATCTTACATTTGGAAGCACTCCTCTGTGTCATGCCTTTTCATTTATAAAAAAGGCAATTTTTGTCCAAGTTTTTGGTCTACTCGGTCATGGGCAATTCATAAGGCATTTTGATCATGTCCTCATGTTGGATGGCCATGAATATCTCTTCTTTGTTCAAACTCAAATTGGTATAAAAGTGGAACCATTTGGTATGAATTGTGACCTTCTTCCCTCCCTATTTGACCATTTGTCGCTATCCTTATTTCCATATTTCTTTTCCTTGTTCCCATACTTTAATTTGCCCATCTCTTCTTTTGTTAATATAAGCATCAGCAATATCTAGGAGTCTTTCCATGGTTTTCATTTCTCCCCAGCTAATCCCCCATAAATATCTTATTCCTCAAACCAAAATAAAGCACATAAAAAGTCAATCGTTGGGGAATCAACTTTCAAAACTTCGTTATTAAATCTCTCGATGAAGTGTCTGGTCAATTCATTCTCTCTTTGTTTCACCAAGTATAGGTTGGTGTGTGGTAATTTTGGCTTATTTTTGCAAGCAAATTGATGCAAAATTCTCCATGAATTGGTTGTACGAGTATATCAACCATTTAAGTTCCATTTGACCCACCAGTTTAGCCCTAAACCATTTAGGCCCCAACCTATTATTCGGTGAGAGGGGTCAATTATGGGTCGTGCCTCCCAAAATACATTTTTGGTCTAGCACAACCCGGCCCATATAAGCTCCGAAACGTTTAAGCCGAGAACCATTTAACCCTAGGCTAAACGGTTTCACAGACCGGGCCAGCCCAGACCCACCTATTTAACATCTCCAAGTCCTTTCTTAGGGTTATTAGTTAAAGCTTTATGCAAGGACTCTACTATATATTGAGTTTAGAAAATTTATATGGTATAGAGTATGGCATAAGAAAGGAATTATGCTAATTGGATTTTTCAACAGAGTGGAATGTTAACAGGAATTATTAAATCATGATCATGTTGATTCAATACTTGCATAACTTTTATAAATAATAGATTAGTGTGTGAGATACTGAACAATAATTACAATAATTACAATAATTATCAATAAGTAAAGCAATACTAAAAGTAAGCAATAGCTCAAGTAAAGAATACTTGGGATTAAAAGAGCTTTGAAATCAAACGATCCTAATATTTTATCTTAGCTCTTCGATTTAGGATTTCATGTTAGCAATTTACTATGTTTGATTTTTTTTCATAGGATTAAACCACAAACTATTACAAAACTTTTTTGGGAGCGATCAAACCCAGATCTTTATGGGTGCAATCCTAATCCAGTCTTTCTGGTGTACAAGGACTAAACCTTGGTTTTCACAGGGTAAACCAACAACTTGATTCTTCAAGGTACTAATGAGCATAACCTTGACTTTTGTGAGCTCAGCCAAAAACTCAACCTTTTAAGTGGCTAAGTTAAGCCAATAACGGGTGCTTTACAAGAAAACAAATTCCTTCGACATCTAAAAAATTTTAGGGGATTAAGTTCAAACATAACTTTTATTACTCAAGTTTAACTATAAGCTAGTATCTCCCAAGAAAATGAATTCTTTCAGTAGTACAACTTTAAAGATAAGTAAGGAGCTATATAATAAAGTTCAGACAAGCTTATAAAACAGTTTAAGCATAGCCTTCAATCTATACGAAGATAACTACAGGGTTTGATCGCGTAGAATTGAGAGAACTCTAATTTTCACTAGAGAGAATTAGAACCAATGATAGCACAATTTTGAATAAGTTTGGCATCTTATCTTTTTTACTTGAAGACATCCTTGGAGCATATTAAGGCCAAGTAATTGTTTCGTGGACATTGCTCACAAGTAAGGAGCATTTTTAGGCTTTTCTTCTCTTAGCTTATAGACTCTGCATCTTTTGGTTTCGACTTTTTAGCATTTTCATTTTTGTCCAAGTAAACTAATTGTTTAGACTATGTCTTTTTAGCAAATTTGAAATCACAGTTTAAATTTGAATTTTAGCCATTAGAGAAACTATGTTATTTTTGCAGAAATACATAGTCATTTCTTTGTACATTCTAGTGATATCTCAATGACTGCTTCCCACATCAGCTACAAATCAGATCTTCCTTGAATTCTTCATTGCAAAAATGGATAAAATTTCCCATAGTGTATGATTCTTTATTATCTAGAAAAAATCACCCAAGGTAAACCATTAGTTCACGAGCTTGACTTGTCATAATCAAAATCATGATTGGACCTAAAGGTCAAAAACCGAGACCTTATTGCCAATTTATGGGCTAGGGTCCAATATGGATGCCTTATATGGTCATGGGTTCTATGCCCAACCCAATTATTTACATCTCTTGCTAACCCATATTTGACTCATCAAACCATATTTGCACAAAAAATTCTCAATTACACACCCATTCTTTCATATAAGAAATAAGTTATGTGATCAAGTAAGAAGAGAACAAGTGAAGAAAGTTGTATTAAGTTATCCAAGCTATAATCAACTCCAAAAAAGGAACTCGCTATGTACCTTATGTGGTTGTACTAGATTACGTGCCTCTGATCCCTCAATAATAAAGAAAGCATACTTGACTTCCTCTCATATTTATCGATGCTCATTACTATGTTGAAACACCCTTTTTTTCACTTAGTCGGTATGCCTATGAGCCATCGAACGCCATCGTGTTACCATCTTAGTTCTTCCTTGGCCTCATACACCAATTCGCTCACTTGACATCTTTCTTAGACAGTCTTCAACAAACTGAACCTTGTGGTGGCAATTGGGAACATGATAAAATCGCATCATCAAACCTACATTACATGACATGATCTAGGGTTCCAATGGCACTTATACGAAGTATAGGCTGGCACGGTGATAAAAGTAGGGATCTGTTTAGTCACTCTCCTTAACGATCATCTTAAAGCACATGTGACATGCATACTTGCAATTATGGAGCTCCCACTTAATTTTAGGTGTGTCACACTCTTAATATCATATGAAACTGAGTCTAGTTGCTAGTCAAGTGCTTGACCTGCTCACCAACATAGAGTTGCTCTCCAAAATGCTTTCAGTTATTAACTTGTTTCCCTTCTAGCACCCTTTATGAAGTTTGAACGTACTTCATATTTGAATAAAGGTTATCGTATCTTAGTCTCTAAACTGAGGAGACTCTGAAATATGTTTCTAACTTCCTTGTTGTTCCAAAATTTGAAGGCAATCATTTGCATGTCTCTTAATGATGCACACATGATCTTAAGGCTCATCTTACTCGTTGCCAAAGTACCAAGGCAATTGCTCATGAGAGTGAGCCAATCAAAGCCCAGTGATATTTACATCTCATAAAACCAATACCATCCACAAAATGAGAATATATATATATATATATCATTAACAATATGTTTTTGCAAGCCAATCAAATCAAACTTTCATAATCCTATACCACTACATGCCTTCAAAGCATATCTCTCTACAAAGGCTTGGCAAAGGAATAATCACTGATATTGCTTATAGAAATATGCTAAGAAAAATTAATATTCACAATACCCTCATAAGTGAAACAATAGTTGGTTTGAGTATACTATAATTAGCTAATGACTTTAGGCTCTTATACAAAAATGTGGCTCTATTATCGTAAAGATAAGTGTAGCCTCACAAATATTCACAAGAATTGTTATTATAAAAAGAAACTCACTTAACCAGATAGTTTTTAACATTCTTAGATCATTCTCTTTAGATACCAACGTATCTACTTGATTGCCTCGCAATATTTGTAACAATGATCACTTTAATATTATTCACCGTGCTAATTGCAAAATAAAGGGCCCATTGAGTACACCTAAAGTGTTCATCATACTTTTTACAATGCTTGTTAAATAACAATAGCTATCATTTCTTTTCTTATTTCGTTTAAAGGGCTTTCCTCCAACTACGAACATAACCTTGCCATGGAGTGTTAATAGAACTGGTATGATACATAAATAGTCACCCTAAAACCGGACTCAAGGATATTATGGAAAAGCTTGATTATATCCATCTCAAATTTAAAGGATTGCCACTTCTAAGTGGTGACATCTCCACGGCACTTGTAACCATAACATTATAGCCTTCTCATGGTGAGAGCTAAGTCACCCCACATATCTTGACGTATACGCAGTGATATATTAACCATATCTATAGACCATTGTTAAGGCTATCAATGTGATAGATTGATGAAATTGATAATATGATATTTGAATGATAGTTCACGTTGCAATCGAAGCTCTATAAGCAGCAATCGATGTGCTTTCACCACAATTAAATAGACACTCATAAATTATCACCCATTCAATTTCAAAATGATTCTTTACAATCTTCATCACTAAAAATGCTCTTTTAACAGTTGCAATAATGATGGGGGCAAAATCTATGCTAATTTAATAAGCAAATAGACCAAAGGATACAAAACTTCTTTCTTTTCTCTACTAACTTTTCTGCAAGTTTAACAATTCTAGTCACTTTCAAAAACTCATTACTTGATCAAACATCAATTATGTAAGTGTCTAATTGACTATCAAGTACCAAACTATCTATCAATTATAAAATGCAGGCAATTAATCCATAATCGTAGTTGTAATAAAAACTCATAAAATATTGCATGACTTTAAAGAAAATATGACTAAAACGCTTTTTCTAACACAGACCACGCAAATTCTAAAATTTCATAATAAATTATAGTAAAATCATATTATCTTAATTCAAGTTGCTATGGAAGTTTAGAATGTTCGCTTTCTAGAAAAGCAAAATAATAATAATAATACCAATATTTGATAGCCAGAAAATTTTAAAATTGGAAGTCAAGTTGGCTACCCAGATTCGAGAGTAGCAACATTAAAAAAGAAATAAAAAATAAAAGATAAAAATAAAAATAAATGAATAGTGAACAAGAGAAAGTGAGTTTATAGCTCATCAAAAGAATACAAGAAAAAAAAAAGTAGGGTCATAATAAGTAAGGGTCAATGAATTTAAAAGAGAGAAAAAAAAAAAAGAAAGAAAGAAAGAAAGAAAGAAAGAAAGAAAAATAGTAGAGTCATGAAAAAAGTGGTATCATCCACCATTAAAAATAAATCTATATAGAATAGTACACACACACGCACATACATTTCTTATAAAAATTTTGAGTGGGGTCATGTGACCCAACTCCACTCAAGGAAAAGTCACCCTTTCTTTCACGGTTCACGTTTACTTGTAATATTTCAGTCAATTTATTATATTTTCATATGTTTATTTATAATATGCATGGGATGTGATTATAATTTTCTAACACATGAAATGTTTTTGTAATTAGGTTACATTTCAGGGAATGTTGAGGTAATTGTCCTTAAGAATTGCATACATTTCTAAAATAATGATTAAGAATTGGTGATGTTGTACGATATCCCCTTCCACATAGAACAAGCACTTGAAAAGTTACCACCTTATAAGTTTTAGCTAAAGAATCCATATACAATCATTGAATATCATTTTTAAGCAAATTGTTTAGAGCTTAATTTCAGATTGCATAGGGTTTTCAATTAACTTTCACATCCATCAAATCACAAGCAAAGGGAATTAATTGCTATGTGAGTGAAAGTGCTACGCGTACGGGGAGCTACCTTTTGAACCTACGGAACAAAGCGCTACATGAATGGGAGCCATTTCAAGGATCCTAAAGTCTAGTGGCCAATGTTGACTAGGTGGCACTGCAACAAAGACTTTTCATTCTGAAGGAAAAGTGATTGAATATCCCATCCACATGAAACAAATATTAAAAATATCATCATATTATAAGCTTTGGCTAAGAAATCATTGTGCAACTATTGGATATTCATTCTAAGCAAGTAATTTGAGCTTAGTTTCAAGTTACGCACAGTAGATCTTTGGTAACTCACATGTCCACTGAACGGGCTTGGATGATATTAAAAAAAGGGAAAAAAGGGGGGAAAAAAAGCCCCATTGACTAATAAATAAGTAAGTGCCTAGTTTTTATACGGACAATTTCAACACATTCTAGCTTTATATATATATAAAAAAAAAGATGGTGAGGATGCATGCCTATTTGGTTATTTGTAAATTCAATATCTTAAATGAAATTTAAAATTACAGAATTCAAATCTTAACAGCGAAATGTACAAACTTTTTGCCCAATTCTTCGGCAAGTTAAGGTCAAAATTATTTGATCCAAATCGTACAAGTCATAATTAATCTATAGCAGATCACATGTACCTATCAACTCGTTTTTTCTTTTTCGGTACAATGTGATAAATAAGAAAATATTGATACCGTTTCCACAGGCTTGATGCTGGCATACTTATCTCCACTATTTTGTGAACTTAGTTAATAATAATCTCCAACAGCAAAACAGTTTCATTATGGACTTTTTATTTACTCATCATCTTGATGGATATGAGGAAATAACATCAACGGTTATACAGTGCATATTTGGATTGTTTTGCATTCAAATTATGAGTAAATATTCAAATAATTTTATTAATGAATGACATTTAAGGAAGAAAAATATTCTGCAAGAATTGAGAGTCGTACGTGATGTTACATGTTTATCGTCTCTCATTCTTTCAAAATAAGCCAAACCTCCACCTATTTAGCAATACATGTTAACAGGATAATATCCAATCAATGTAATTGAATTTCTATATTGGATGATGAAAATGGCAATTGCAATTTAAAAACAAAGAAAAAAAGAAAAAATACAATTAATGCACTAAATCAATAGATCAATGATGATTAAAAAAAAGAAAAAAAAGAAAAAAAATCAAGCACCAAAGTCCCTCTATGAAGTGGCATCGCCCTCTTCTCCTTTATGCAAAGGT
>JACFYI010000082.1:545998-557321 GCA_014898755.1 Handroanthus guayacan
TTAAATGCAATAAAATTGAAAACACAGGGGTTAAAATGCTATTTAAAATAACACCGGCGTCTATATGCTATTTTGAAATATCACAGGGGGATAATATGCAATTCTCTCAAATTTTAATTTATTTCGCTCCGTTTTGGTTGTTTGTGCCTTTTCCTTTAACTTCACCTTCATTCTATATAGTAGAGAGCGTGAAAAACACAATTGTGAAAAACACAATTATCTTGTCGTCTTACTCGTCGATATAGGCTACAGTGGCCAAATCATGTTAAAGTCTTGCGTTCATTATTTTCTTTAGTTCATACCACGAAATCTACATCTATGTATTACATTGAAATCATAACAAATTGGTACCCGAGCTAGATTGCATAATTTAGTGTGTGAATATGGCGGCGACTTCAATGAAGTATGAAGTAGAGAAATTTGATGGTGGAACAAGTTTCAATTTATGGAAGATTCAAATAAAATCTTCTTTGGTTCTTCAAGGATTATGGAAGATTGTGAAGGACAATTTTTCGGAGGGTGTGAAAGAAGTAGACAAGGTAGATCTAAAAGAGAGAGCTTTGAGTGTGATTTTCATGAGTGTTACCGACAATATTCTACGTGAAATTGCTGGAGAAATTCAGCATCTACAACATGGAAGAAATTGGAGGAGTCATATTCAGCAAAATCATTGACAAATCGTCTTTATCAAAAGAAAATACCATACAATCTAAGAAGGTGTGAAGGCACACCTATTAAGGAACATCTTGATAAATCTAATTTGATTGCTATGGATTTAAAGAATATAGATATTAACATTGCAAATAAAGATCTAGCATTGATTGTGTTATGCTCCCTGCCACCTTCATATAAGGCTTTTGTTGATACTCTATTATATGGGAAAGATAGTATTTCATTTGATGACGTCAGTAATTTGCTGAAATCAAAGGAGTTCAAAAAGAATTTTCCCAAAAGTAGAGATAAAACTAGAGAGATTTTGGTGAGTAGAGAAAGAATACCAAAATTGGAAATAAGAAGAAATCTAAAGCTAGATGAAGTCCAGAATGAAAAGGTAAATTGTTATGAATGTGGATAACAAGGTCATTATAGGAGAGATTGTCCAAAGTTGAAAAATAAAAAAAGGAAAGCAACAAGAGAATTCGGCTAATACTGTTGATAGTCTTTATAGTTCAGACGACAGTGATAATTGTTCGGCTGGGAAAATTCTATCATCAAGTTCAGATCATGGACAAATTTCTTGGGTTCCTGATACTAGTGCTACATTCCACATGTGACCACATAAACATTGGTTTGTTGCATATAAATCAATAAGTGGAAAACTTTATTTTCGTAATGATCATGCGTTATCAGTGGCTAGAATTGGTAACATTAGATTGAAGATGTTTGATGGGATTATCAAAACTATAAAGCATTGGCATATTCTCAATCTGAAGAGAAATTTGATTTCACTTGAGATACTTGATTTTTATAGCTTTAAATATCATGCAGAGGGTGGAGTTCTCAAGGTCTGTAAAGGTTCCATGGTTCTTATGAAAGGCAATTTGGATTCTGGGTTGTATATCTTCAAGTAAACACGATTTCAGGGGAAGTTGCAGTAGCATCCGGGACTAATAATCAGAATTAGACTTGATTATGGCATCAATGGTTGGGTCGCTTGAGTGAGATACAAACAAGAGGCTACAAACGTTTGTGAATATTGCGTGTTTGGAAAACAAACTGGGACAAAGTTTAATAGAAAAGCGGTGCGCACAAGTAGAGGAATAGTGGATTATATTCACTCAGACTTATGGGGTCCTAATAGAATTCCTTCTAAGAATGGTGCCAAGTATTTTACAACTTTGATTGATGACTATTCTCAAATGGTTTGAGTGTATTTTCTGAAGACAAAAGATGAGGCATTTCCAACTTTTGTGAAGTGGAAGATGATGATTGAGAACAGCTAGAAGGAAGATTAAACGTCTTCGAACAGCTGAAGAAATGCATATTTGTAGGATATGCATTTGGAATAAAAGGCTACAAGTTGTGGGTAATGATTTAAAGCCTCCAGGGTTGATCATTAGCAGAGATGTGACATTTAATAAGTTTGGTTCATTGGACAGTTAGAAAGAGAATGCAACAGCTAAATCAAATCATGGTGTTAAAGAATAGGTGGAGCTCAAGGTTGAACCTCAACAGTTCAATCCAATAATCAGGAGGTGGAAGAGGCGAAAGATCATAATCAAGAAGAAGATGATAAGAATGGTGAGGCACCTGTGCAACAAACACCTTATATAGTATTGCAACAAGTAGAGAAAGCAGACAGATTGGACCACCTCAGAGATATGCAAATCTTATTACATATGCTTCATCATTGCAGAGATAGTTGATATGCACGAGCCAAGCAGTTATAAAGAAGTTATTTCTTATTCCGATGCAGATTAGCAGGTTGGTACTATGAGCAAAGAGATTGAATTACTTCACAAGAACTAAACTTGGGATTTAGTTGTGTTGCCTAAAGGATAGAAAGTTGTTGGATGCAAATGGATTTTCAAGAAGAAGAAGGAACCACTAGGGGTTGAGGCACTTTGATGCAAGGCCCAATTAGTAGCTAAGCATTTTACTCAAAGAGAAGGGATAGACTTTAATAAAGTATTTTCTCTAGTTGTAAAACACAGTTTTATCTGGCTCTTACTCGTTATATTAGCTCTCTATGATCCTAAGCTTGACCAGCTAGATGTAAAAATAGCGTTCCTATAGGAGAAGTTGGAGAAACAGATCTATATAAGTCAACCCATATTTGTCCAGGTATGGAAAACTGTGTTTGCTTATTAAGAGATCTTTATATGGTTTGAAACAATCACCAAGGCAATGGTATAAAAGATTTGATACATTCATGATTTAAAACAAGTTTGTTCGTAGTCCCCATGTGTGCATCATAGAAGATTGTCAGATGATTCTTTTATCTATATATTGCTAAATGTGGATGATATGCTTATGCTGCTAAAAGCATATCGCATATTAATGTATTGAAAAAGTAATTGTGTGATGAGTTTTAGATGAAAGACTTGGGCGCTGCTAAGAAGATATTGGGGATGGAAATTACAAGGGATAGAAATGTTAGGAAGCTATTCTTCTCTCAACAGGCCTATGTTGAAAAGATGTTTCATCGTTTCAACATGAATAATGCTAAGTCCATAAGTGTTCCATTTGCTGCCCATTCCAAGTTATCTATTGATATGTCGTCAAAGCCAAATAAGGATATGGAACAGATGTCTAATGTTCTGTGTTCGGGTGTTGTGGTTAGTATTATGTATGCTATGATTTGTACTCATCTTAATATTTCACATGTATTTAATGTGGTGAGTAGATATATGGCATGTCCTGGGAAAGAGTACTAACAAGCAATGAAATGGATATTGAGGTATTTAAAGGGTATTACAGATGTTAGTTTGATGTTTGACAAAGCTAAGTTGAGTCATTAAGCTATTAGATATGTTAATTCAGATTTCGTAGAGGACTTTGACAGGAGGAGATCTGTAACAGGATACTTATTTACTCTTTCTGGCAGTGTTATTAGTTGGAAAGTAATGTTGCGAACTATAATTGCTTTATCTGCGACGAAGGCTGAGTATATGGCACTTGCAGAAGCAGTAAAAGAAACTATATGGTTACGAGGTTTGATAAGTGATCTTAGGTTAACACAAAATAAGCCATCAGTGTTTTGTGCTAACCAAAGTGCTATTCATCTTACAAGGAATCAAATGTACCATGGAGGCAAAAAGCATATTGATGTTAGATATCACTTAATTCAGGATGTTATATCACAAAATAGTGCAGTTGTGAAGCACGTATCTACACATGAGAATCTAGTTGATATGATGACCAACATTGTCCCGGTTAGCAAGCTTAGGCATTGCTTAAACTTGATTGTGTTTGTAGTATTCAATAATGCCTTTGCGAGCGCATTTTGACAAGAAAATGTGCTGAGAATATTTCTTATTTAATGATGATGAATGGAATTCTAGCCAAGGGGAAGAATTGTGGGAGTTGTGGCTTGAATTGGAGCAAACTTGACTGCATTTACTGCAACCACACTTGTATGGCAATGCAGACGTGCCTAAAATAATGGAAAGCATCTTAGCTTGGGCACAGGTGCAGAGAAAAAGAAGCGCAGTTGCGCACGGGCACAAGTGCGGAGAAATTTGTGAGCAGTTGCACACCAATTGATGCTCAGGAAAAACGGCTACTATACTGAGCACGCTCACCGTTAATTTTATTCAGAATCTCGTAGTTGTTAATCTTGGTGATTTATTGGTCATTTTTTTGTCTTTGTCAAATCAAAATATATGTATTCTATAGAGTAGAGAGCGTGAAAAACACAAATTGTAACATTCTTCTTTTATCATATTTGCAATGCCCCAGGATCCTATAGCAATTGCTCCCGGGATCCTATAGCAATTGCTCCTTGGTTCGAAACGCTACTCACGAATGGATAACTAACTAAAACCGTAAATAGAAAATACCACATTGGATTCAATCCTTAATTTCCCAACATATCAAAATTATAGGCCCTAATTTTTTATTTTTTTTCAAAAATACATTATAGAAACCAAAAGTTACGTACTAATCATGCCTACAGTCCAAATAGAATCCAACTAGTCCAATTACATTTATATATACACACACACACATACACACACACACACACATGATCCAAAGAAGCCAAAATGCTAACAGGATGCCTTCCCATCAAACTAATCCACGAAGCTATTTGCCTACATAATTGTTAATGGAATCATGAGTCCACAAACCCAGTAAAACTTATGATATAAGACGAAGAGTACAAAATTCAAACACAAAGCCTACTGAGAACAAAACATAAATGTGATTTCAAATAATCTTACAGAATGAACAGAACAAATGGATAACATATAACCTTATGTCACATTGATGTAATAAAGTCATATGGCTGAATCGAACATTTGGTGGATCTGTCACCCTTATATACAGAATGAACAGAACAAATGGATAACATATAATCTTATGTCACATTGATATTAATAAAGTCATATGGCTGAATCGAACATTTGGTGGATCTGTCACCCTTATAACTCCAACACATATCAAATATATAATCCTTATCCTTCCACTGTCCCCCCAAGGAGCATCAAACATACTAAGAGGCACAGTCGACTCCACGTGCCTCAGAGTAGCCCTTCGGAACCCTATCTTCAGGATTTGTCCAGTCTACCCACCAAACAAGAATTTCCAAGGGTTTTGATTGTCAACCCGATATTGCCCAATCAAATCCTCCTGAACTTTCCAGGGCCCAATTTACAAACATACATATAGGTTTGGAGCAAACAGAACATATCAAAAAAATATAGCCACTACGGGCACGAATTCAAACGGCCGGTTGATTCAAACAAACGACTGGAATTTGGACCATGGACTAGGAAACGTTTTATTCCAAAGCCTTAAACATGTTTAAAGAAGTGTAACATAAACAAGTGTAACATGGATGAAAATCAATCGGTAACAAATGTCAAATTCGAAATTCATTTTATTCGAATCTTGAATTAAGGAGATAATCATTTTTAAATTTTTAAATCGTTGAAAAGAGATGATTTATGGACTTAAAACTAGCAAAAGAGGTCAAAAATAATAATGTTGGTACTGTCCCGGGTGCGTCCACGAGAAAAAACAGCCGCAGACACGCAGAATGGCCCAAAGCTACTGCCTTGAGCGCGTCATTGCACTGTTCATGCACAGTCGTGCATGAACAGTAACCCGTGAACAACATTTTTTTTTTTTCAGTCTGGAAATCAAATTTCCAGAAAACCCATTTTCAAGCCGAGTTTCTAAAGTCTTAATTTTCAAATTGATTTTACAAGTCTGGAATGAAAAATTGGTTTTTATGTCCATAAACATTTTTCTTCCATTTGGCCCCAATTTTTTTTTCCTTTTGTCCAATGATCCAAAGTCTGAAGATCATATTCATTGTAAGAATGAGGTCTCATATCATTCAAGGGTCTCAAGTCATCATTTAATAGGAATATGGAGCAAACAAATCAATAAATGTCACAACAACCGATCATAAAGCTTGATAGCACATTTTTGCCAAGAATAAGCCAAATGAAACATATAAAGGCAAAAGGAGGAAATCTAAGTCTTACTCTTGGTCCTAAGACACAACAATTACTTAGTGATTTCATTTCTCCATCACCAAACTTAAGTTACAAATCTTATATTACATAAAACTCATTTAGAGCTTATACTTAAGCTTACCCAATGATCAACTAGAAAGAGTATTCTTTTCCCTCTTTTTCCTTTTGATTGCCTAAGAAATTTTTTTTTTCCTTGAGTGTATATATGTTTTTGTGGGGCTGCTGAGAGAAGAAAATAGAGAGGAAGGAGATTCAGAAAACTTGCTTCTTGAAATGGTAAATGAAGTGTTTGCTTCAAATCTCTCAACACTTATTTATAAAGGAAATTTGAGCTCAACTCATGGCCAACAATTTTTTGGCAATATTAAAAGACAATGTCCCTTAATTTGGGGGAAAATTTTAGCTCCACAAATCTGCAGAAATCCGTTTTGATTTTCTTATTTATTTATTTATTTTTAAATGTTTAAATTGGATCAAGAAAGGTTGGGTTAGGTTTTGGTTTAGTTTGGACTTGATTTCTTCGTTCTAAAGGGCGCATGTGGGCCAAAACGAGGCATAAATGAAGTCTCGATTGCAAGAAAAAATTTTCGGATATAAATAAATTATTTCGACAGTAAAATAATTTTCATGATTGCGAAAACGAATTATTTTTTGAAAAACAAAGAGCTAAAATCTTAGTTAGGAGAATTTTCAAGGTGTTACAATAGTAGAAATTATCTCATTGTCTAGGCTACACTAGCTTAACAGCTTTAAATTCAGGCATTTATTATTTTCTTTAATTTACATTGTGAAATCCACATCCATATATTGTACCAAAATCATAACAAATGACAAGAGAGAAAAAGTTAAAGTTAAGATGAAAGAAAAAAGGGTACAAGCAACTAAATGGTCGTATTGGGTACGCTATTCCAAACTAATGTTCATTTTTTATTTCATGCTTTAAATACGTGCCACTTATATTAAATATGTTCTTATAAAAATATTAAATGCAATGCACATAGTATGTATTTAAAAAGTGTGGAATATGAAATGAAATATCACTTTGGAATAAGGGATCCCATCCGGAACCACAACCAAGTCTCACTAATTCACTTTACATGTATACAAGTTCATTTATGGGAATTGGCACCTCTTTTAACTCTTTGTCATGAAATACATCATTCCTTGACTCGAGTATTGTAATGTTTAAGCTTAGGTACTTTTACCTTGGCAAAGCACCCCCATATTTCAAGTATTTATAGAAATGGTGAGGCTTTTTCATAACTTAGAAAGAATTTCCTTCCTAGATCTTTTTCTATTTGATCTCAGATATTCAATTCTTATTCCAAAATTCAGATTTCCAGCTCCCATCTCTTTCTATTTCATGCTTCAAATAAGATTTTTCCAAATTTAGTAGCTTCTTGATTATGATAGCTACCCATATATCTCGTATAGGGCGATTCATAATTCTTAGATTTAGAGTCAACAATTTTGAAATTCAAGAACTTCTCGACTTTGGATAAAACTGATATTTTAAGTTTGAGACTTCCTCCTTTTTTTTTCCTGTAACTTCACGGAGCTACTCGACTTTCTTAATGGGGCTATAGACCTTGTATGTCGAGTTATTAAATCCATTTAGGATGTAACTATTGTATCAAGAATTATTGCAGGGAACATATCAAATGTCATTATTTTCCGGGCATCTGTCTCATTTAATATATTGTTGGGTTCTATCAAGTATTTTATTCAGTTGAAAGTTGAGAAACATAATAACATTATACCATCTCATAAATGAGTTCTGAAAAACTTTTTATTGTTTTTTTTTTTTTTTTTTTTTTTTTTTTTTTTGTATTCATGTGCAATGATCGATGCTGCTATTGTTATTAATTCCATTTAAATCCTACTTTTACAAATTGTCCTTAAATTGTAGGACCCGCCATGTGAAAATTAGATTGTGATCAACTTAATATATAATTTGTTGGGTCTAATTTCTATTTTGAGGGTAGCGTGATCGCAATTGTTTGATCCATCTTTGTAATTGGGGCTAGCATGATCACAATCCTATTAATCGTCTCCTAAGACACAATGACTACTTTCTAGAGATAGCAATACAATGAATCTCTAGAAATAGGGAACTTCAAAGTGCGTGAACACTCTATGTCACGATATTAGATGTTGATCCATATCTCTTGTAACACTACGAAGTGATGAATATAACATCCACACTTATTTATAACATCAACTTCCTACAAATGATTAATATGAAGCCCCACGCCCTAGCATGTTTATGGATTCAATCTAGGAAAATGAACCAATAAGGGGAGCTTATTTACGGTTGTTGGCAATTTATCTTAAAAATTACATAACCCTTTAAAAAGTACAAACATGTTTCTTTGCACTAAAGAGTCACAACTATTTCAAAAAATATGCTAAAATAATCACATTTCTCTTTTTAATAATTAATTTTAAAAGCGGCATAGATTAAACATTAACTTTCATTCACTCGAAATTTATTTTGAGTAAATTTCGAGTAACTAAAGTCCGCTTAATTAATTACTAAAACCCAATTTAACAAAACCAATTTTTCAACAAATTTTAGTATTTAAAAGTCAGAATATATAAACGCCAATATATAAATTGCATTTACATATTATGATGGAAAGGAAACTTGAAGATTATCCGGAAAAGAAATCCAAAGCTTAGAACCTAAAAGCTTGTGAACTTTATAAATAAACAAGAAACACTAAGAGGAAGTGGAAAATATATATATATATATATGTGCATTCTAAAAATAAAGCTGATGAAAATGATATAGAATGCAAGATTGGCATACTAGCTAAGGATAATTGAAAAGGTTAATGTGATATTATTTTTGTATTATTTTTTATTAAAAAAACGAAAATCATGTGTTAACTTGGTTTAACACCTAAAATATAAAGTATTAAGTAATAGGCTGGACAAAAGCCTAGAAAAATGTCTTGTTCCAAATTTTTAATAAAATATCAAAGAAAAAGTGCACCAGTTGCTAAGCCTTCAAACTACTACGGCTTGAAATAGTAAAAGAAAATGGAATAGATATGTATTTGAGTAATTAATTGAATTGTGTTCATTACTATAACCAGCAAGTTAAATAACTTATTGCGTTGTTAGCACTACATCTTTATTTCTTGATTTATTTGAAAAAAGAAAGTGGAGATAGGTTTCTAAGATTATGAAAATTATCAATTATAACTAGCTCAGTATAAAAGTTCTCAAATTTGTAAATACGGGATAAACTAATTATTTTTCTTAACGAGTAAGATATTCAGGAAAAATAAAACTTAAAATATGTAATACAATCAAAATCAAATACCGCTTTTTCTTTTTTTTTTCTTTTTTCCTTTTTTTTTTTCATATAGTAGATATGGTGATGTATATTTAAGTATTATATATTTATAAAAATACTAAGGAATTCAATTTGGACTAGCCTTAAAAGTTTAAGAAAATAGCATTCTAAAATAATATTTTAAATATTTCTCCTAACTAGAGTTTTCTATATTTTAACTCAAAAGCATTGTTAAATAGTATGTATATGGTAAATTGTCTCAACTCGTGTGACAATTGTAATGCCCCAGGTCACAGTAGCATTCCGCCCCGTGATCCGAAACGTTAATCGCATACGGAAAACATTCTAAAGCCAAAAGTAGGAAATAACAGGAACAAATTCGAACAAAAATCCCAATATCATTCGAGTCAATGAAGTGTCCAAAAATACATAAGCACTGATGAAATATTACAAGCCGATAATAACACAACTTATAAGTCCAATGTCCAAGCTAGCTAAAATTACATGCTTAGTATAATTCCAAAAGGGGCTAATACGATCAAGCTCAAGCTATCAATCAATCATCTTGGCTCAAGAACCTACATAATATCGTAAAATCATAAGTCCACTGACCTAGTAAAACTTGTGGTATGAGGACAGAAACGAAGGAATTCCAAATAATAGGCAGATTGATATCAAGACGAGAATGTGATTTCAATAAACGATTCAGAATCATTCAGAATGAACGAAACAGAAAAATAATAATAGACGCATATCACATTCAAGTTGTATGGCAGAAACAAATATATTGGTGGGTTTGTTACCCTTATAACTCTAACATATATAGTATAACTTTCCTTATCCCTCCAAACTTTAGAAGGAGCAATTTATAAACAGTAAAGCACAGCCGACGTACATGCTTTAGAATAGCTCCTCAGAACCTTACCTCCAGAGTCATCCGTACTACCCCACTTGCAGGGATTTTCAAGAGCTTAGACAGTCAACCCGACGTTGCCCAATCTGATACCCCTACAAATTCCCAGGGCCCAACTTGGCTACATTCATGAGGCTAGCAATAAACATGACATTCAAACTTTTTGCATAATCATGAAGGCGTTGGCACATTACGATTGACCAATTAATAGTTAAATGAACAATTCGGAAGCTAGGTCAATCGTTTCATTCAAGCAAACTAGAATTAGACTACGGACTAGAGGATTTATTAATTCAGAATCTTAAACGTACTTTGAAAAGCTTAGATATGGACTTGGTATAACGGAAATAAAGTCGAAAACAAGTTTAAGCTCACTGGAATGACCGCTTAGGCGCACCTTCGGGTACTCGAGTGCTCAAACAGTGGTTTTCGCCACGGGTCTGAGCGCTTGAGTGCCCAACTGGGTGCTTGAGTGCTCAGCTACTGAAAAAATTAAAGTTTCAGAATTTCGAGTGGGCGCTATCGAGCGCTTAAGCGCCGAGCTACTAGAATGAAGTTGAAAAATTGTTGTTGAGTGGGCTCTGGGGCGCTCAAAATAAGCACTTGAGCACTCAGCAAGCGCTTGAGCGCTCACTCTCAGGTGAAAAATTCGATTTTTTTGTCTTTTATTTTCTTTTGATTTTTAGTTTGAAATTTTATTTTTGGGGCTCTCTTAAGTCCATAACGTTTATAAAACATCAATTTAAAACTTGGTTGAAGAATTTTCGAAAAAATCAAAGTCGAGTTGAAGACAACCTTTTGTCTATATCTCTCTTCTTCTTTTAGTTTTAGGCCATTAAATCCTCCTCTTGTCCATGGTCCAAGGTTTATGTCCATTTCAAAGCATAGGTAATCATGTTTAGGAAGTTCAATAAGCTTTGGATTTAACATTATAAGGGCATTGAGCTTAAGATTATCAAG
>JACFYI010000082.1:585127-610489 GCA_014898755.1 Handroanthus guayacan
AGAGAGCGAGATATCCGCGCTTCAACCTGAATTTTTCTTTGTAATTTTTCAACTGTATTTGTACTTTCACCAACAGGTTCAATATCATATTACTAATTAGGTTATCAATTCGAAAGTCATGTTTAATGATTTACATGTGTATTCTTGGGTTATTTGCAAAGTTTTTTGCATTAATTTTTCAACAAATCGTATCAAAACCACACATGTTAAATCTTTAAATTGTGCTTGAATTGATGTTTCCTTCCACAAATAATGTCTTGGGCAAAGAATTTGCAATATTCCTTGAATTTGTAATGAGTTATATTATTTTTTATATTTTGATTGATTTATGATATGTTTATTCGGGAATCAATAGTTGTTCTATTATTTCAGTAGACGTAGTGAAGATTTAAATTAAAAAGCCTGTTGTAAGGTTCAACCTAAAGTATATTAATACAAGAAAATCTCATTGTGCGGTGTTACCCAGGACATACTGCTATCCCAATTTTGGAAATTACATGAATTCCATATATGTTAACTTGTATGTTTAATTGCTTGGTAAACATGGTTAGGACTCCATGTCCCAAAACAATGTTTTAACTCCTATTTTGTTATATAGATTCATGCCATATATATTAAATATTTTCTTATAAATACACTGGATTGTATAAATACATAGAATTGTAAATGCTATATACTTGATATGAATATATATAATAAAATAGAAAATGAAGTATAAAACGAAATAAGGGATCCAAAGTGTGGTAAACAAATTACATTCTTGGAAATTATGAGATTTTGTGCTATATATACAATTGCAAGATATGGATCAAGAATGTTGGCCCAAAGGATTCAATTGTAAAGCATGATGATTTTATATAAGTCTGCGAGTAAATTTAATGCAACAATTTCATTGTTTTTTGAAATGCTTGTTGGATCCAGAATCCTAGCCAAGGAGACCTTTTGATCAGAGATGGTTCAACTTTTAGGCAAGAAAGGCAGCTACTTAGAGCCATCAATAATCGGAAGCCTCATATATTTATATATATATATAGATATTTGTAATAAGACCTATTCATTTAAAAAAAATCAATTTTATTAAAGACATTTTAAAGTAAAAAATATAAGACTTTCTTGTTATATATTACGCCTAAAAAATATGGAACAAGGCCTCTAAATTGGAGTCGATTACATTTTAAAAATTTTAGAATATTTTATAAACAAGGCAATAATCATGGCTGATTATTCATTTTTCTCTATTGATAAGGTAACTTTTCTTTTATTTATCAAAAAGAAAAAGGGTAACTTTTACTTTCCTTTTTTTTTTTTTGGTAATTATAACAATTTATATTTTTTCCAAATTCCAATAAGGATGAATGACTATTCATCTTCATCTCCTAACCATTTATTTTTTTGCCTTCATTGTTATTTTTCTTATAAAATTTATCCAACTGTTGCAAATCTTACTCTTTGTTTTTTATTTTTATAAGCATCAGACATTAGTTATGATAGTATTTTAAAATTCAAAATTGTATTTCTAGCAAATATTAAGTACGTCTACATGTATTATTTTTTATTTCCTTCTGCCATTTGTGAGAACTAGAGAAAGAAAAGGACAAATAAATCATATTTTTGGTTATATGTGTTTGCAATTCCTATAAAAAGATTAACAAACATTTTATTCGGATTTTTGTTAAAAAAATTTATAGTGAGGTCTCAATTTTCCATCTCACTTATGGCTTCTAAATTGGTTAAGCTGCTCCTGCTTTTGGTGTTTCGGCTAACGGTGTCCATACACTGTGCAGGCACGTATTAATTTAATAAAAATTTGGCTTTAAATTCCTAATGCTTTCTTCAATTTAGGGTTCAGTTCTTGCTTGACTTTTTTTGAACAATGAACTCCCTATTTTCACCTTTTTTTTTAGAGATCATTGCCTACTTGATGCATAAAGACGTCAATACCTCTAGCAAAATATTAAAACAACAAAAACCTCGCACTATAGAATTTTGCCTTTGACCTTGTTTTTTCATTATTGACTTTATTTGTTCTTTTGTGACATGATAGATGGACAAAGGTAAAGGGAAGGTGGATGAGCGGACGAGCTCGGACTCCGATCACAGCGATAGTGATAGTAACATAGGGCTACTTAAGAAGCAGAAGATGGACTATGAGGTGATAATAGAGGAGCTATGCCATGAGACGGACTACTGGAAGAATGCATACCTCAAGGAGCATAAGTTGTATTAGGTCTACAGTCGATGGGCCCGGGATGAGATGGAGAGATTGGCCGCAAGACATCGATCTCAGCACTACGCGATGAAGAACATGGCAGCACAGAATCGGCTTTGTTTCAACCACATCAAAGGAGATCTTATTACTAAGGTTGATGAGGCATCTCATCAGGTTATAGACTCCATGGGTTCTATGGAGTGGCTAGCACAGGACCACGTGAATGAGGCAGTTGTTCCTAGGTTCTAGGTCCCGTTTATCACGTCTGTATTAGGGGAGGAGATTATGACGGATGAGCCACCCTGACAGAGAGTATCAAGAGCACGCACACCTCCACTGCTACCTAGAGATCGAGCTGAACCATCTACCACTTCGCCGAGTGCCCCGAGAAGGCCTCGTATAAATGCCAGGATTAGTGTACGGTTTCCATACCCGATCGGTGATGACGTAGTAGCAGCATCATGGGTGGATCAGATGCTTGACGATGTGGGCTGTAGGCCAGCTCCCGAAACATGCGATGATTCTGATGATGACCTAAAGGAGGAGCCTGTGGAGGACCCGAATGAGAAGCCGGAGGAGGAGCCCACTGAGGATCCTCGTCGCCTACCGGGGGCCTGATGTGGACTTGATGGATGGACTGCATTGTGGGATTTTTCTTTTTCTTTCTTTTCTTTTCTTTACTCGTTTAGGAGTTGTACATAAGTTTGACTTTTAAGAATGACTTGTAAGTAGGGGACTCTAACTTAGGATAGCTAGATATTTTGTATAGATCAGTATCGTGTATGTCCACATTTTGAACATGATTAGGATGCCCTTTTTCTTTTGCGTTTTAGAGATAGCTCCATAACTATGAAATGAATGAACGTGTAATGATTTGCTTTAATGAAATGAAAGAGACATTCCAATGACTTGAAATCTTGTTATCTCGTGCCTTATGATTTAGTATGCCTGTCTATGTACTCTAGCAACCTCGTATTAATACTAAATCATGAACTCTATAAATTTCAGATCATTATGTTGACTAGCAGAAATGTACCCCGAAATGAACCCCTAAGAAAATAGGGAAGACCAAGACGGGTAATATTCGATGATATTAGGGCACCTAACACCGCTAATGTTGATGAAAATCCTATACCCCAACAAGAATAACCCGAACCAAACCACTTAAGCACAACGTGCACCCCCACAAGAAAATCCTCCACCAAATGAATCGGTAGCCAAACAATTTCTTGCTCTCTTAAGACAAGCTCTAAATCGGGATCAATCCCGAGAGCAACAAAGACAGGGACAAGAAGAGAAATTAGAGGATAAAATGTTATCTGGTTCTTGAGGTTCAACCCACTTAGCTTCAATGGCGAGCCCGATGACCACAAAGCTGAGTCGTGGTTGCTTGCGATTGAAAAATTTTTTCGAGTGCTATATTATACGAATGTGCAGAAGGTTAAGTATGCCACGTATCTGTTTAATGGGGCAACCTACCATTGGTGGGCAATTATTGAAAGGAAATGGGAGAGAGATGGAGTGGAAACTTCTTGGGAATAATTCAGGAAAGAGTTCCTAAGGAAATTCATCCCGCATGTAGTTTAGGACTTGCGAGATAAAGAATTTATGAGATTAATTCAAGGATCTCTGACTGTAGCCAAGTATGAAGTGGAATTTAATCGACTAATATAATATGTTCCACACGTGTTGGCGGATGAGAAAAGAAAGAGCAAGAAGTTCATCGAGGGCCTAAAACTGGACTAAAGTTGTAGCTATCAATAGGTACCAGGACTACAACAGTGCTGTGAAAATGGCAATGGAGTTAGAGGCAGAGTTTTAGAAACTCCACCGAATCGGGGATAAGAAAAAGGGTAATGGATGGGCAAGTCGAACTCGGATAAGGGGAAGAAGGGCTACTTTAATAAAAAGTCCAAAATTAGAAATACATCTGCACCAGCAGATAAAAAAAAAGCACCAGCCACTCAAGGAAAGGAGAAATGTGGGCATTGTGGTGGTAAGAATCACACCGAAGATCAGTGCTGGAAGAAATTAGGCAGATATTTTGTCTACAAGAGTGATCAGCATACTATCAAAGATTGCCCTAAGAATAAGAAAAGTGAGAATGCAGGGATGCAGAACTAGCAACAAGGAGTAGTTGGACGTCCCCAGGTGAAAGTAAAAGTGTGTCTTGATGGGAGAAGAAGGCACAGACCCTACTCAGGCGGTTGAAGATAAGGTTCTTATTCAAAATTTTATTTGTAAAGCTCTCTTTGATCCTAGTGCTACGCATTCATTTATTTCCTTTGATTGTGCTAAGAAACTAGGCTTGCCATCTGAAAACATGAACATCTCCTATGAAATACACACACCTATAGGGGGATATTATGAGACTAGAATTAGATATCCTAAATGCCCTGTAGTTATTGAAAATCAGAACTTTAGCGCTGACTTGATAGAATTACCAATCTAAGGTTACGACCTTATCTTAGGGATGGATTGGCTGTTTAGACATCAAACAGTAGTTGATTGTTATGCCAAAACAGTCAAATTAGATACCAGAGTAGGAGTTGGTATCTTGAGTACAAACACAAATGATAGTGTACCCATCATTTCAGCAGTAAATTCCAGAAAGATAATTAAAAGAGGCAGACAAGGATTTCTGGCCTATCTGATAAATAAGCCTCAAGATAAGATTGAACTAAAGGATGTTAAGGTGGTTAAGGAATATCCTGAGGTTTTTCCAAAAGAGTTGAATTCACTACCCCCGAATCGAGAGATTGAATTCATGATTGAAACTATCCCTGGGGTAGCGCCATTCTCTAAGACTCCCTACAGAATAGCACCAGCAGAATTAAAGGAGCTTAAGGAACAGTTGGAAGAACTGCTGGAGAAGAATTTCATAAGACCAAGCTCGTCGCCTTGGGAAGCTCTGGTTTTACTTGTGAAGAAGAAAGATTGTTCACTTAGGATATGTATCGACTACAGAGAGCTGAATAAAGTGACCATCAAGAATAAGTACCCCTTACCGCACATAGACGAGCTATTCAACCATCTTCAGGGATCAGCTGTCTATTCTAAGTTGGACTTAAGACAGGGATACTATCAGTTAAAGATACGAGAAGTAGATATTTCTAAAATTGCATTTAATTCTCGATGTGGGCATTTTGAATTTGTTGTAATGCCTTTTGGACTAACTAATGCTCCTGCGGTGTTTATAGATTTGATGCATCGAGTGTTCCGCCCATACCTCAATAGCTTTATCGTCATTTTTATCGACGATATTCTGGTTTATTCCAGATTGGAAGAGGAGCATGAAGGACACTTGAGAGTTATCCTTTAGACTTTGAAGGAGCACAGGTTATATGCAAAATTTAGTAAATATAAATTTTAGCTTAATAAGGTGACTTTTCTGGGTCATATTACATCGAAGAATGAATTAGAAGTAGACCCAGAGAAAGTCGAAGCAGTCCTCAAATGAAGGATTAGGCTGTGTACTGATGCGGCATGGCAAAGTGATTGCTTATGCATCACGAAAGCTGAAAAATCATGAGGTGAACTACCCCACATATGATTTAGAGCTAGCAGCAGTAGTCTTTGCTCTAGCAAAGTGGCGTAACTACCTGTATAGAGCAAAAGCAAAAGTATTGACAGACCATAAGAGCTTAAAATATATCTTTAGCCAAAAGAACTTGAATCTAAGACAACGATAGTGGATAGAATTCCTGGAGGATTACGGCTTCACTCTCACTTATCATTCAGGAAAAGCGAACGTCGTTGCAGATGCTGTAAGTCGTAAGGGAAGATGTATAGTGAGATCCTAAAAGCCTAAGAGGAAGATGATTACGTTTACAAATAAAAAAGTGAGATGAAACCTAAATTTAGGATTAACGCCAATCGATTATTACGATTCAAGAGTCGGATTGTCATTCCTGCATGAATAAGGGAAAGAGTGCTATCTGCGGCACATCAGACAAAGTATTCATTACATCCAGGAGAAACAAAGATGTATAACGATCTAAAATAAAAATTCTGGTGGAAAGGAATGAAGAAGGATGTAATTAAATACGTTCAGAAATGTTTGACCTGTCAGCTGGTGAAGGCAGAATACTAGAGACCATCTGAAAAGTTACAGCAGGTCCCAATTCCAAGTTGGAAATGGGAACAGATCACGATGGATTTCGTGATAGGTCTGCTTGTGGTGCAAGGCGGATGTAACAGTACCTGGGTTGTGATTGATAGACTTATCAAATCGGCACATTTTCTACCGATTAAGACCCAGTATAATGTTGAGAAGCTTGTAAAGATTTATATAAGGGAGATCATACGATTACATGGGATTCCTCAAAGTATTGTCTCTAGCAGGGATCCCAAATTCACAACGAGATTATGGAAGAGCCTGCAAGGACATTTGGGGAGAGAATTGCTATTGAGTATTGTTGCACACCCCCAGACAGATGGACAGTCGGAGAGGACAATTCAAACACTGGAGGATATGCTACGTGCATATGTTTTGAATTTTCTAGAAATTGGGATATGCATCTACCATCGGTAGAGTTCGCCTATAATAACAGCTACCAAACCTCGATTCAAATGGCTCCATATGAGGCATTGTTTGGTAGGAAATGCAGATCACCCCTTCATTGGGATGTAGATGAGATTAAGAGTACCTTAAGCTTAAAAAAAAATGCATTGCGACTTGAGATAATCCAAGAAGCCATTGACAAGATTCAGATTATCAAGAAAAATATGAAAATGGCCCAAGATCGTCAAAAAAGCTACGCTGATAAGCAAAGGAAATATT
This sequence comes from Handroanthus guayacan, assembly GCA_014898755.1. Classification (NCBI taxonomy): domain Eukaryota; kingdom Viridiplantae; phylum Streptophyta; class Magnoliopsida; order Lamiales; family Bignoniaceae; genus Handroanthus; species Handroanthus guayacan. Next base: position 592,120 of record JACFYI010000082.1, read on the forward strand.
TGGAGTTTAGTGTAGGACATCAAGTGTTTTTGAAAATTTCTCTCCAAAAAGAAATTCGGAGAATGAGCAAGGCTGGAAAATTGAGCCCTAGATACACGGGACCATTCGAGATTTTGGAACCAATCGGTCTGGTAGCCTATCGACTAGATCTTTCGCGGAACCTAACAGGAATCCATAACGTGTCCCACATGTCCCAGCCACAGAAATATTATCCTGACCCTTCGCACGTTAAAGAACATCTCGATATTCCTCTCTAGAGCGACCTCACCTATGTAGAACAGCCCATCAATATCCTAGATTTCCAGGTTCATGAGATTAGAAATCATAGGATACCGCAAGTTAAGGTGCATTGGAGGAATCAAAAAGTAGAAGTGGCAATGTGGGAACGTGAGGATGAAATGCGGAATAAGTGTCTTCACTTTTTCAAAAAAGGTATGAATTTGGGGACTAGTTCTTTTAAGGGGAGGAGAGTGTAATACCCGAGAATCCCTAAATGAAATTTTTGAGTCATTGATTTATGTAAATTTATTTGATTTCAAAATCAAATATCGTTTTAAAACCAAAACACGTTTTGTGCATTCAAAAATTTTCAAGCAAATACATTTCAATTTCTCATCGTATTTTGACCCAAAATGAACCCCGTTACCCCAATAAACAAGCCCAACACTTGACCCAAAACACTAGCCACTTTTGTTGATCAAGAAATAACATATTCGAAACTAAAAAAAAAACAAAAAAAAGAAAAGAGGATGAATTCTGCAGCAAGCTAGCCGCAGTAGCTGCAATGGATGGGATTTCCATCCATCCATCCATCATCTAGCCACCCTATTCTAGCACTAAAGGTTGGTTTTTTATTTGAGGGGCTCGGACTTTTAGATTCTCACTTTTTGACCCCAAATCCACTCTATAAATAAGCCAAAGTTGGACACCCAAAAAAAAAAAAAATTGTAGAAATTCTTAACTCTCATCCTAGAAAAATTTCTCTCAAACATACATTGCAAACTCATTTCTTCTCAAAATCTATTTCAGCATTTAAGGGGGATTCTGGTGGTGTGAACTCTCAATCCAAACACTTGGTAAGTAGCTTAAGAGTTGTGAATAAGAATGGTTGATGATATGGTTGTCTAAAACTTGATATAAGTATGAATCCGATTGTAGGTTTTGGAGACCAAGCTTGATCTTGCATTTATTAAAGTTTCTAGCATTTTGAGGTAAGACTTATAGCTCTCTTGAATCCTTTATGAGCACATGATGTCATTCCATTGCCTTGATGATTTGATCATGATTGAGTTTCTAAGATTTTCGCTTCATTGAAATGATTACAAGCACGAGCTTATGTTGTTGTCTTTGATTTTCTCACTATCATGAGTTATATTCCTTTGACTATGTAACTCCAAAGCTTGATGAACTGTTTTAACCTCTTTACCGATACTTTGGAGTGAGACTTGAACATTGAATCATGGATTAAGAGGAGAAACGAACTAAAGAATGACTAAAAACAGGTGATGTGGACAAAAATCATGTTTTTTGACTTGAAAACGATTTTCTGAAAAATCTTAAGCCAAATTTCAAAACAATGCTTTATAAATATTTTTACGTATAAGAGAAGTTCAAAAATATATTTTTGCATCAAAAATTCGAAGAAAATCAAAAAATGAAAAATCGAATTTGTACTAAAAGCCTTTTTTTTTCCAGTAGCTTAGGCGCCCCAGCGCCCAGCTTCTATCCCAAGAATTATTTTGGCCGCTCCAAACCCAACTTGATTTTCTTATTTTTTAAAACCCCATTTCATGACACATTAAGTCCATATCCAATCTTTTCAAAGTAATATGAGTTTTGAAATGAAAACCCTCCAATCCATAGTCGAAATGACTGATTGTTGCGTTTAGCCTATTTGAAATGTTATTTGATATTGAAGGCTTATAAACGTTATGCCTCATCGGCTTTATTGAATGATTGAATGCCCCCTTATTTCAAACCCAAATGACTGATTGATTGTGGGCCCTAGGGAGTTTCTTAGGGACCGAACTTAGGCAATATCGGTTTGTCAACTAGAACCCTCGAAATCCCTAACTGTTGGAGAGTTAGGTAGAATTCTGAAGAGCTATCTTGAGCACGTACGTTGGCTATGCTTTTTGATTGATTGGGCTCCTTCAGGAGTTGGAGGGATAAGATGAAATGTACATGTTGAAGATATAAGAGTGATAGACCTACCAAATTGATTGATTCAGTCTATTGACTCGAATGTGATAAATATTTTTTATATATGATTGAATTGATCATCTTGATTGCTCTGAATCGTTTTCAAATCACATTCTTGTCTTGTCGTTATATACTCTCATTTTTCTTGAACCTCTTATTCTCATTTTCCTGCTATAAGTTTTATTGGGCAGTAGACTCATGACTCTATATTACAACGTAGGTTGTTGAAAACTTGAACGAGTGAATAATTGGAGTTTTATGATAGATTGTATAGTTTGCTTTGGAATTGTAATCTCCATTGCATTTTGGTTTAATTTATCACTTTTGAAACTTATGGACTTAGAGAATGTATAAATCTATGGCTTGTAATGATAGTATACGTTGCTATGTACTTTGGACATTTGGCATGTAATGTTATATTATGGAACATAGCTTGGATCATTTTGTTGATGTTATGGGATTTCTAGTTGATTTGTAAAGTTGCATGTTTTTCGGATTGGTTTTAGAACATATTGGCTTTAGAATGTATAGAATGTGAGTGACGAACTGCGGGTCTCGAGGTGGAATGTTCCTGGGATTTCGGGGGGCATCACAAGAGAGCAACCAAAGTTTTCCAACTTCATTTATTTTAGAAAATCACCAAACCACTAAATCCAAATGCTGATCCACTATAGTCCTTATAACCCTAAGGTTAGATTCATGGTTCTCTAAGTTCAAGCTAAGTTTTGTTCCATCAACAATCATATGAAAGTAAATCAAATAACTTATCACAATAAGCCATAACCGAATGCACAAAACATGTTTTGATTTTAAAACAATGCTTGATTTTGAAATCAAACAAATATCTAATAAATCGGGGGTTCAAGAATTTTGTTTAGGGAAATTCTCGGGTGTGACACAATCAATATATATACATATATCATAACATTTATCACGTTTGAGTCCATAGGCTGAAATAATCTTTTTAGTAGGTCTATCACCCTTATATCTTCAACATAATCATTTCGCCTTATCCCTCCAACTCTCGAAGGAGCTCAATTAATCCAAAAGCACAGTCGACGTATGTGCTTAAGGTAGCGCTTCAGAATTTTACCTCCAGAATTCATCCGAACTATGCAACAATTAGGGGCTCGAGGGTCCTGGTCGACAATCCGATATTGCCCAATTTCGGTCACCAAGAAACCCCACAAGGGCCTACACTCAATCTATCGTATAGGCTTAGAAACAAGAGAGACGTTCAATCAATCAATAAGCCGACAAGGCATAACATTCAATGGCCAACAATATCGATCAAGGAAATAGCTAGAATCATATGCTCACGAAGAGGTGAGGAAAGCCATAAATCTTACCTTAAAGCTAGAAACTTGTATATATAGGTGATCCAAGCTTATCCTCAAACACCTAAGATCACAAGTTTACATATATCAAGTTTTAATCATACATATCATTTAACCATTCTCAAACCACAAATCTAAGGCCACTTACCAAGTGCTAGAATGAGAGTTAACACACCAACAATCCCTTAATGCAACCGGTTGAAGAAGAAGAAATTGCAAGTTGAGTTCAAGTGTTAGATGGTTTGAGAAGTGAGAGTTTCTGCAGATTTCTTTTGAGCCAAAATGGACCTTTTTATAGAAGATCTTTGGGGTAAAAATGAGAAAATCTTTAAAGCTCAAGTCCCTCAAAACAATTTCCAACTTTTAGAGCATAGCTAGGGTGGTTAGAAGATGGATTGGATTGATAGAAAGAAGCCAATCCATCACAAAGATGTGTGTCTACCGCGGCTGCTTCTTTTTCTGCAAATTTTTTTTCCCTTTTTCTTTTCTTTTATTTTATTTTTATTGAATTTCAAATATGTTTATTTTTTGTCAAAATTAGTGGCTAGGGTTTTGAGCTATAAATTGGGCTTGTTTCATGGGTCATTTGGATTTATTTTTGAGTCGAAAAACAATGAGAAAATGAAACGTATTTGTTCAAAATATTTTTGAATGCGTGAAATGTGTTTTAATTTTAAAACGAAGCTCAAATTTGGAATCAAATAAATTTTTGAAAATTTGACAGCTCTAAAATTTTATTTAGAGAATTCTCGGGTGTTACACTCTTCCCCCCTCCCTTAAAAGAATCTAGTCCCCAGATTCATACGTTATTCGAATAGATAAGGGTACTTATTCCACAGTTCATCGTCATGTTCCCACGTAGCCTCTTCTACCTTTTGATTTCTCCAAAGAACCTTAACTTGCGGTATCATACGATTCCTAAGCTCACAAACCTAGAAATCTAGGATGTGAACGGGTTGTTCTATATAGGTTAGGTCGCTTTGGAGAGATATACCAAGATGTTTTATAACGTGCGAAGGGTCAGGGTAGTACTTTTACAGTTGAGACACGTGGAACATGTTATGGATTCCTATTAGGTTTGGTGGAAAATTTAATAGATACGCTACAGGACTAATTCGTTCCAAAATCCCAAATGGTCCTGTATACCTAGGGCTTAGCTTTCCAGCTTTGCCCATTCACTGAATCCCTTTCTGCGGAGAAATTTTCAAAAACACTCGATTTCCCATACTGAACTCTAAATCTTTTTTACGCTTATCAACGTAGCTTTTCTAGTGATCTTGAGCCATTTTCATATTTTTTTTATGACTTGGACCTTATCCATAGCTTCTTGAATTATCTCAGGTCACAGTGCATCCCTTTCTGGGCTCGAAGTGCTCTTGATCTTGTCTCTATCTCAATGAACGGGTCATTGGCATTTCCTACCATACAGTGCCTCATACAGAGCTATCTGAATTGAGGCTTGGTAGCTGTTATTGTAGACAAATTCTACCGTTGGTAGGTGTTTATCCCAATTTTATGGAAAAATCAAAACATATGCACGTAGCATATCCTCCAGTGTTTGAATTGTTCTCTCTGACTATCCATCTGTCTAAGGGTGTGCAGCAGTACTAAATAGCAATTCTGTCCTCAGATGTCCTTGTAAGCTCCTCCACAGTCTCGCTATGGACTTGGGATCTCTATCGGAGACAATACTTTGAGGAATCCCATGTAATCTTATGATCGCCCTTATGTAAATCTCAGCAAGCTTCTCAATATTATAGTGGGTCTTAACTAGCAGAAAATGTGGCGATTTGGTAAGTCCATCTACCACGACCCAGATGCTGTCACATCCGCCTCATACTATCGGCAAACTTGTCATGAAATCCATCGTGATTTGTTCTCATTTCCAATTTGGAATTGGGAGTGGCTGCAACTTTCCAGATGGCCTCTGGTGTTTTGTCTTTACCAGCTGGCAGGTCAGACATTTCTAAACATATTTAATTACATCCCTCTTCATTCCTTCCCACCAAAATTTCTGTTTTAGATCCTTATACATCTTTGTCCCTCCAGGATGTAATGAATACTTCGTCTGATGCGCTGCGGTTAGCACTCTTTCCTTTATTCGTGTAGGAACAACAATCTGATTTCTGAACCATAATAACCCATTAGTATCGATCCTAAAATCAAGTTTCATCTCTCTTTAGTTTCTAAACCCAATCATCTTCCTCTTGGACTCTTAGGATCTCCTTGTACATTTTTGGGTAGATGCTCATACTTGCTAACCTTCTTTTACAACTTAGAGCATCTGCAATGACGTTTGCTTTTCCTGGATGATAGGTGAGAGTAAAATCGTAATCTTCCAGGAATTCCATCCACCATTGTTGCCTCAGATTCAGGTTCCTTTGGCTGAAATATACTTTAAGCTCTTATGGTCTGTGAATACTTCTACCTTAGCTCCGTACAGGTAGTGGCGCCACTTTGCTAGAGCAAAGACTACTGCTGCTAGCTCTAAATCATGAGTAGGGTATTTACCTCATGATTTTTCAACTTTCGTGATGCATATGAAATCACTTTGCCATGCTGTATCAGGACACAACCTAATCCTTCTTTCGAGGTGCTGTGTATACAGTAAACTCTTTTGACCCTGGAGCTGTCGTCAATCTTTCTTTAACTTCGTAAAACTCTCCTCACACTGTTTGTCCCAAACAAATTTCCTATCTTTCTGGGTTAGTCTAGTAAGTGGTCCAGCCAACTTGAAAAATGTTTGGATAAATTTCCTATAATATCCAGCTAACCCAAGAAAACTTCTTATTTCAGTGGCTGTTGTGGATCTTTTCTACTTTTGGACCGCTTTAACCTTTTCTGGGTCCACTTCTAATATATTCTTCGATATGATATTATCCAAAAAAGTCACCTTATTAAGGCAAAATTCACACTTACTGAATTTGATGTATAACCTGTGCTCCTTCAAAATCTAAAGAACAATTTTCAAATGACCTTCATGCTCCTCTTCAGATCTGGAATAAACCAGAATATCATTTTGATGAAAATTACGACGAAGCATCGAGGTATGGTCGGAATACTCGATGCATCATATCCATAAATGCTGCAGGAGCATTAGTTAGACCAAAGGGCATGAGAACAAACTCAAAATGCCCGTATCGGGAATTGAATGCAGTCTTAGATATGTCTTCTTCCCGAATCTTTAATTGATAGTATCCCTATCTTAAATTCAATTTAGAATAGATGGTTGATCCCTGTAGATGATCAAACAGCTCGTCTATATGAGGTAAGGGATACTTATTTTTTATAGTCACTTCATTCAACTCTCTATAGTCGATGCACATCCTAAGTGAACTATATTTCTTTTTCACAAATAAAATCGGGACTCCCCAAGATGATGAGCTCGGTCTTATAAAATTCTTTTCCAGCAGCTTTTGCGATTGTTCCTTAAGCTCTTTCAATTCTACTGGTGCCATTTTATAAGGAGTTTTAGAGAATGGTGCTATCCTAGGGATCATTTCAATCACGAATTCAATCTCTCGATCCGGGGGTAGTGAGTTAAACTCTTTCGAAAGTACCTCAGGAAACTTATTGACCACCTTAACATCCTTTAATTCCATCTTGTCCTGAGGTTTGTTTATTAGATAGGCCAAAAATTCTCGTCCACCTCTTTTAATTATCTTTCTAGCTTTTACTGCTGAAATGATTAGTATACCACAATTTGCGTTTGTACTCAACGTACCAGTTCCTACTCCAGTACCTAAAGTCTTGGCGTAATAGTCAACTACTACTTGATGTCTAAATAGCCAATCCATCCCTAAGATAAGTCATAGCCTTAGATTAGTAATTCTATCAAGTCAGCACTAAAATTCTGATTCTCCATGACTACAGGGCACCTATGATATCTAATCCTAGTTTCATAACATCCTCCTACAGGTGTGTGAATTTCGAAGGAGATATTCATATTCTCGGATGGCAACTGTATTTTCTTAGCACAATTAAGGTATATAAATAAATGCATAGCATCAGGATAAAAGAGAACTTTACAAATAAAATTCTGGATAAGAACCTCACCTTCAATCACCTGGGTAGGATCCGTTTCTTCTTCTCCCGTCAAGGCGTACGCTCTCGCTTTGACCTGGGGACGTCCAGTTGTTCCTTATTGCTAGTTCTGTAACCCTGCATTCCCGTTTTTCCTGTTCTTAGGGCAGTCTTTCATAGTGTACTGGTCACTCTCGCAGACGAAACATCTACCTAATTTCTTCCAGCACTTCTCCTCAATGTGGTTCGTGCCACTACAATTCACACACTTTTCTTTCCCTTGACTTGTCGGTGTTTTCCCTTTGTCTGCCGGCGCAGACATATTTCTAATTTTGGGCTTCTTATTTAAATAGCCCTTCATTCCCTTATACGTGTCCGACTTGTCCATCCACTTACCCCTTTTCTTGTCATCAATCCTGTGAAATTCTTGAAACTTCACCTCCAACTCCATTGTCGTTTCCACAGCACTATCATAGTCTTGGGGCCCGTTAATCATTACCTCCTTCTTTAATTCCAATTTCAGACCCTCTATGAACTTCTTTCGTTTCCTCTTCTCATCAGCCAATACGTGCGGTGCATATTGTATTAGCCAATTAAATTCGGCCTCAAACTTGGCCACAGTTAGAGATCCTTGGATTAATCTTATGAATTCCTTCTCCCGCATGTCACGGACTACTTGCGGATGAATTTCCTTAGGAAGTCTTCCTTGAAATGTCCCTAAGATTTCTCTACTCCTCTTTCCTATCTTCTTTCAATTATAGCCCACAAATGGCAAGCTATCCCTTCAAATAAGTACATGGCATACATAACCTTTTGCAATTCAGTATAGTTCAAGAGTCGAAAAATTTTTTCAATCGCAAATAGCCAGACTCTACCTTACGATCATCCGGCTCACCATCAAAGCTTGGCGAGTTAAATCTCACAAATCTAGATAACATCTTGTCCTCTGATTCCTCTTCTCGCCCTTGTTCCTGCTAACCTAAGGGTTGATCCCGATTTAGAGTTTATCTTAAGAGAACACGAAGTTGCTCAACTACAGGTTTGTTTGGTGGAGGATTTTCTTATTGAGGTGTATGCGGTTGTTGCGGGTTCTGTGCGGATTATTCTTGCTGGGGCATAGGGTTTTCATCAATATTAGGGGTATCAAGTGCCCTAATGTCCTCAAATATTACCCTCTGGGTCTCCCTCACTTCCTTGTGGTTTCATCTTGGGGTATATTTCCACTAGATGACATATTGATCTAAAATTTTATAGAGTCCAGGATTCAGCAATAACATAAGGGTACTTAGAGTGCAAAGATGGGCAACTAAATCATAAGGCATAAGATAAGGAGATTTCAATCAAGAGAGTCATAAGAACGTTTCTATTCATTTCATATTATTGTAAATCAATACACGTTCAGTCTTTTTTATGCTAATGGAACCATCTCCAAAGCGCAAAAAAGAGAGGGCTTCCTAACCATATTCAGAATAGGGACAGATACTAATACTAGCCTATACAAAATATCTAGCTATTCTAAGCTGGAGTTCCCAAGCTTACAAGTCATTCTTATAGTCAAACTTATAAACAAATCCTAAACGAGAAAAGAAAGAAAAGAAAAGAAAAAAGAAAATTCCACAAATGCCATCCATCAATTGAATCCACATCAGGCCCTCGGCGAGCGATGAGGATCCTAATCCGGGTCATCATCATCGCTGTCACATCCCACTGGAGTTGGCCTATAGCCCACATCATTGAGCATCTGGTCTACCCACACTGCTGCTGCCTCGTCATCGTCGATCGGGGATGGAGGCCGTACGCTAATCCGATCTGTCATGCAACGCCTGCTCGGGGCACTCGACGAAGCATTAGAGGGTCTGGCTCGGTCTCTCGGCGGTGGTGGAGGTGTACAGGCTCTCAATGCTCTCTGTCGGGGTAGCTCGTCCCTCTCAACCTTCTCTCCGAGCACGGATGGAATTAACGAGACCTGGAACCTCAGGACCATTGCCTCCTTCGCGTGGTCCTGTGCTAGCCATTCCATGGCCCCCATGGAGTCCATCGCCTGCCTAAGTGGCTCGTCTATCTTAGCCATAAGATCTCCCTTGATGTGGTTGAAGCAAAGTCGGTTTTAGGCCTCCATATTCTTGATCGTGTAGTATTGGGATCTATGTCTAGCGGCCAACCTCTCCATCGAATCCCAGGCCCATCGACTATATACTTGATATAATCTATGCTCCTTCAAGTAGGCATTATTCCAGTAATCTCTCTCTCTACATAGCTCCTCAATGATGGCCTTGTAATCTACCTTATGCCTCTTGAGCGGCCCTATGTTGCTATCGCTGTCACTATGGTTGGAGTCCGAGCTCGTCCATTCATTCATCTTCCCTTTGCCCTTGTCTATCTAGTGCCACAAAGAACAAACAAAGTTAATAATGGAAAAACGAGATCAAAGGCAAAATTCTATAGCTCTAAACCAATGCGATTACTTATCCTGGGCTCTGATATCACCTGTGACGTCCTCGAAATCCCAGTAATGTTCCAACCCGAGACCCGAGGTGCAACACTCGCATTCTATACATTCTAAAATCAATATGTTCAAAAATCGATTTCAAAACTAATACATTACAATCATTCAAACTAAATTCCAAAATATCGACAAGATGACTCAACTAAGTTCCATGATATACTATTGCATGCCAAGAGTTCAAAATATATAGAGCAATCTAACTTATCAATACAATCCAATGTTCTATACATTTCATAAGTTCAAAACATGATGTCGATCCAAATACAAAACTAAGTCCAAAAGCAATAAGCTAAGCCAAAATACAATAGGGTTTACAAATCCAAACCAAGCTATACAATCTATTGTAAGATTCATCCATTCAATCATTCGTTCAAAGCTCGAAAACCTATATGTTAAATAGGGTCATGAGTCCACTGGCCCAGTAAAACTTATAGCATAAAATTGAGGATAAAAGTTCCAAGGAAAATGAGCATTCCTATATTAACAATATAGGAATGCGATATGGATAATAATTTAGAATGATCAGAACAATCAATATATATACATATATCATAACATTTATCACATTCGAGTCCATAGGCTGAAATAATCTTTTTCGTCGGTCTATCACCTTTATATCTTCAACATAATCATTTCGCCTTATTCCTCCAGCTCCCGAAAGAGTTCAATCAATCAAAAAGCACAGCTGACATATGTGCTTAAGGTAGTGTTTCAGAATTCTACCTCCAGAATTCATCCGAACTAGCCAAAAACCAGGGGCTTGAGGGTCCTAGTCGATAATCCGATATTGCCCAAGTTCGATTCCCAAGAAACCCCACAAGGGACCACAATCAATCAATCAATCATATAGGCTTAGAAACAAGAGGGACGTTCAATCAATCAATAAGCTGACAAGGCATAATGTTCAATGGCCAATAATATTATTTAACATTTCAAATAGGCCAAATGTATTCATTCAATCAATCATTTTGGAAAATTCAACTACAGACTAGAGGGTTTTCATTTCAAAACTCGTATTACGTTGATAAGATCGGATATGAACCTTTTTTGATATGAAACGAGAGTAAAGAAATCAAGTTGGATCGAAAATGGGCACTTGGGCGCGCAAACGAGTGCTCACTTGAGCATCCAAAACAAAATTGTGGGACAGTAGCTGGGTGCTGGGGCACCCAAGCTACTGGAATTTTGGATAATTTTTGCCGAGAGTGGGAGCTTGGGCGCCAACGTTGCACACTCAAGCGTTAACTCTCAGGTGAAAATAGAATTTTTCTTCTTTTGATTTTTTCGAATTTTTTATCCAAAAATACATTTTTGAGGTTCTTACATACGTAAAAACATTTATAAAACAAGATTTTGGATTTTGGTTTTTGAAATTTTTCGAAAGATCATTTTAATGTAAAAAAATATGGTTTTGCCTATATCACTCTTTTTCAATCGTTCTTAGTTCATTACTCATCTTAGTGCACGGTCTATGGTTCAAGTCTCACTCCAAAGCATTGGTAAAGAGTTTAAAATGAGTCATTAGGCTTCAGAGTTACATAATAAAGAACAAAACTCATGAAAGCAAGAAATAACAAGCCAATAGATAAGCTCAGGTCAAGCATATAGCAATGGAACAAGAGTATCATCCACTTGATATCAAGAACGATCGATCAAGAAAATAGCTAGAATCATATGCTCATGAAGAGGTGGGAAAAGCCATAAGTTTTACCTTAAAATCTAGAAACGTGTATATATAGGTGATCCAAGCTTATCCTCAAACACCTAAGATCACAAGTTTACATATATCAAGTTCTAATCATCCATATCATTTAACTATTCTCAAACCACAAATCTAAGGTCACTTACCAAGTGCTAGAGTGAGAGTTCACACACCAAGAATCCTTTAATTCAACCGGTTGAAGAAGAAGAAATTGCAAGTTGAGTTCAAGTGTTAGATGGTTTGAGAAGTGAGATTTTCAGCAGATTTCTTTTGAGCCAAAGTGGACCTATTTATAGAAGATCTTTGGGTTAAAAATGAGAGAATCTTTAAAGCTCAAGTCCCTCAAAACAATTTCCAACTTTTAGAGCATAGCTAGGGTGGCTAGAAGATGGATTGGATTAATAGAAAGAAGCCAATCCATCACAAGGATATGGCTACTGCGGCTGGCTCTTTTTTCTGTAGAATTTTTTTCCTTTTTTCTTTTTTTTTTTAATTGAATTCCAAATGTGTTTATTTTTGGTCAAAATTAGTGGTTAGGGTTTGGGGCTATAAATTGGGCTTGTTTCATGGGTCACTTGGGCTCATTTTTGGATCGAAAAACAATGAGGAAATGAAACTTATTTGTTCAAAATATTTTTAAATATGTGAAATGTGTTTTGATTTTAAAACAAAGCTCGATTTTGAAATCAAATAAATTTTGAAACTTCGACGGCTCTAAAATTTTATTTAGGGAATTCTCGGGTGTTACATAATCACTCATCACAACAAGCCAAACCAATTTAAAGCCATAGCAGCAAATATCATAGCAAGAATATCATCCATAGATAAAAAAAAAAAAAAAAGAATGGAAACATGGTCATAATTGATGAATAAGAGGGTGTAGTGTTATGATCTTTACATCTTTTGTGATTTAACTTAGAGTTTCCAAATATTTTCCTCAAGCACACCACTAAATCCTATTATAAAAAGAAACCTCTTTAAGTTTCACTTAGTTTAAGCAAATCATCTACTAAAAACTTAACTAAACCTTACCTAAACTTGATGAGGTGAGTAAGAGAAAGTCTCTTGCGATTACCCTTAAGTTTTTTGTGGAGAAATATTGAGCGAAAGTTGATTTCTTCTTCCTCTTGGTTCGGTCTTCAGAGAGCAAAAAAGACTGATTTGGTTGAGTTATTTTTTTCTCTCTTTTCTTATGTATATACACTTCTAATATATATACATGTATGTATTTTTCAATAGGAGAATACTTGGCCATTTAATGCAAGAAATTATGGTGTTGGGGGAGTAACTTATGCAATGAAGTAAGCATGGATTTTTCTAGATTTTAAATTTCCACACATGCCTTTATCTTAAACTCTTTTCATCACATAGTGTATATATGTGTGTTCGGCTGCTGACTTCTTTCCCCTCTTTTTCGTTAAAATTGAAAATGGGCTTGGTTTGTGGGCTTGAAAAATTGATAATATTTGGGTCTCCATTTCTTGGGTGAAATGGACATGATTTTGGGTTAAAATATCATATTTGGACCTTATTTGATTGAAATGATATGTACTTATGGAAGTTTTTGGAGAAAAATGATATTTTCAATAATTTTTGGATGTAAAATGGATTCTTTGAAAGTGATAAAATATTTTAATTGTGAGTAAAATCTCGAATCGGCGAAAAATCAATTACCGATTAAAATTTTTTTCAAAAATGTTTCAAAATGTTTATCGATTAAATAAGAGGGTTTAAGACTTAAATTAAGGAAATTCTCGGGTCTGTACAATAATACGATGTCAAGTTCGAATAATCGGGTTAAGAAAATTAAGAAATGTGAATAGGGTTATAAGAATTCTAATTGGATTATTATATTAGATTTAAGGAGTTTAGGAGATGATTTTTAAAGATTATCTTAAGGAAATCGCCAAACAATTCAAGTTTTGAGAAATTTTAGTGCGGCAGTGATTTTCCAAGCTATTTTAAAAATAAGATTCAATAGGTTAAATTTGCCAATTTGGTTCTATAATTATCTAGACTCGACAATTTTTCTAACGGTGGTTTTATATTGAAAATCCGAGTACTAGAACTTTAGTTATAAATTTTTAAAGTTAACTCAAGAATCTGCTGAATCCTCAAATCAACTGGACATGTCTGGATTTACAAAATTTTCTGGGTTGATTCCTTCATGGATTTTAGAAATTCTTGAGCCCATTATTATCTACACTTTCATATTATTAGTTTCAATTTGATGAAGAAAAGAGTGGTTTCCAATGAGTTAAAATTGGAGAATTTGTTAGGATAGGTTCCAGTGGGTGCTCTATTTCCTGAGTACACTAGCAAGTTCAATTTAGATGGGGTTTTTTGGCCCTATTCCTTCATGTATTAGGGCGAACCTTGATTCTAATGATAACTTAACACCATAAGGTTTCAAATAGTATATTTTGTGGATTTTTTGGACATATGGATTTCTAGTTATGGATTTTTAAACCTAGGGTTGTGATAGAGACATCCCCTATCTTTGCTAATAGGGTAGGTTCGCTTTAAATAAAAATTTCTCCAATTTTCGCCCTTGTGTTGAAGCAATTCTTGGTTCTATCATCATTTAGACTCCAAGAAGTTTCTAGCGGTATCTTATATGAAAATTTTGGAGTAATAGATGTAATGTTTTCAATTTTTCTAGACGAGGTGAGTGGTCTGTCCCAAGGTTACCCGAGAGCAACCAAAGTTTTCAATTTCATTTATTTTAAGAAACCACCTAACTACTAAATCCAAGTGATAATCCACTATAATCCTTATAAGCCTAAGGTCAGATTCGTGGTTCTCAAAGTTCAAGCTAAGTTTTGCTCTATCAACAATCATATGAGAGTAAATCAAATAACTCATCACAACAAGTCATAACCAAATTAAAGCTCCAACAGCCAATATCATAGCAAGAGTATCATCTATAGATAAAAAATAAAATAAAAATGGAACTATGATCTAAATTGATGAATAAGAGTGTGTAGTGTGATATCCCCTGAAATCCTAGGGATGTGCGGACCCGAGACGCGAGGTGCATCACTCACGTTCTATACAATCTAAATCCAATTTAGAAATTCAAACACAATAATTCAAACTAACTTACATAAAATCGTCAATAGATTCAACTAAGAATCATAACTTACCATTACACTCCAAGAGTTTGAATATATATGGCAACCTAACATAACGTTACAAGCCAACCTTTTATACATACCATAAGTTCAAAACATAATATCCATCCCAAATGGCAACTAAGTCCAAAAGCGATAAATTTAAACCAAGATTCAAATAGGGATGTCGGAACAAAAATAAGCTATACTATCTATTACATACTTTAACCATTCATTCATTCACGTTCCCAGAACCTACATGTTAACTAGGGTCATGAGTCCATTGACCCAGTAAAATTTATTAGCATACGAATGAAGATAAGAGTTGAAAGAACATAAGCACAACAAACGATAGGACAAGAATGTGATATAGATAATAAGCCAAGACATTCAAACGATCAATATACAAATATACATATAGGAAAAAATTATCACATTCGAGTCAATAGGCTGAAACAAGCTATTTGGTAGGTCTATCACCCTTACAACTTCAACATAACATTTCTCCTTATCCCTTCAACTCCTGAAAGAGCTTATTCATTTAAAACACACAGCTGACATACGTGCATAGGATAGCGCTTCAGAATTCTACCTGTAGAATTCATCCGAACTACTCGACAAATAGGGATTTCGAGGGTTCTAGTCGACAATCCGATATTGTCCAAGTTCGGTCCCCAAGAAACTCCCCAGGGTCCACATTCATTCATTCGTATGGCTTAGAAAAGAAACGAATATTTAATAACCAATAAGCCGGTCAAGGCATTACGTATATGGCAAACAATAACAAATGACATTTCAATTAGGCCAATCGTATTCAATCGATCAATCGTTTTGGAAATTGGACTGTGGACTAGGGAGATTACGTTTTAAAACTTTGTATTACATTAAAATGGTTAGATATGACTCAAGATATTAAGAAATAGGGTTTTAAAACTCAAAACATCAATTTTGGACTGAGATTGGGTGCTTGGGCGCACAAATGGGCGCTTGAGCACCCAAAACACAAAACCTGGGCCGAAGCAGGGAGCTTAAGCGCCCATATGGGCACTTGAATGCCGTGAACAGTAATTTCTGCGCACTTGAGTGCTCACTTTCGGGTTGAAATCCAATTTTTTGTGTTTTGATTTTGTCTGAATTTTTTATCCAAAAATACGTTTTTGAGGTTCATAAATATATAAAAACATTTATGAAATATTGTTTTGGATTTTGATATTAAGAATTTTTGAGAGATCGTTTTAACATCAAAACGTACGGTTTTGTCCATATCCTTTGTTTCTAATCAAATTTTTAGTTTATTTCTCCTCTTAGTCTATAATCCATCATTCAAATTCAATCCTAAGCATCGATATATAGTTTGAGATGGTTCAATAAGCTTTGGATTGATTCATGTTCAAGAGTTTGAGCATGGAATAGCAATAATAGCAACAACAATCACAAGTTCACATGCTCATAGAACATCATGTATTTAATAACTCAAAGCATGCTCGATTAATCAATGGAAAGCTGGAAACACATACTCATGGAGAGGAGAATAAGCTATAAATCTTACCTCTTATTGCTTAAATCCGAAATGTGGTCAATCCAAGCTTATAATCACACCTATAACCACATATATACATTCATATGAAACACTATCATATATGCCACTTATCTAATCTTAAACCACAAACATAGGGTTACTTACCAAGTATAGGATGAGAGCTCACTCCCACAAGAATCCCCCTTAGCCAAATTAGTTTTTGGCTTGATGAAGAGATGCGAGTTGTGAGCTTAAAACATGCAAGAGTTGGAAGATAAAAGTATTGTGTTTTAGCAGATTTTTGGAGCACTAAAATGATTTATTTATGGAGGGATTTTGGGGCCAAAACAAAAGAATCAAAGAGCTTAGACCCCTCTAGATAATTTCCAACATAGGGAGCTAGGTTAAGGTGGTGATGATGGATGGATGGCCTTCACATCCATCACAAGTTTCTACTTTTGTGTGCTGCTGCATATGCTTGGATGGTAGTCCTCTTTCCATCAGATTTCCTTACCTTTTTGCTTCAATTTTGAATTTCAATTTTGGTCAACAAAAGTGGCTATATTTTGGGTTGGGTCTTGGCTTCTTTTAGGCTTGTAAATTGGGTCATTTGGGCTTGTTTTTAGATTGAGACCTGACGTGAATTTGCGATATATTGGTTCGAAATATTTTTGAATACAAAAAATTCATTTTGGTTTTAAAACGAAGCTGGATTTTAAAATCCAATGAATTTTCAAATAATCGATGATTTAAGAATTTTATTGAGGGAATTCTCGAGTGTTATACTGTCTCCCTCTTAAAAGAATCTGCTCCCCAGATTCATACCTTATTCGAACAAGTGCGGATACTTGTTCCGCATTTCGTCCTCACGTTCTCACGCAGCCTCTTCTACTTTCTGATTCCTCCAAAGAACCTTAACTTGCGGTATCCTACAATTCCTAATGTAGCGCCCTGGGGTCCCAGTGCACCTCCGCCCTAGTTTTCGGGACGTTACTTACAATCGATAATAAGTATAGTTACACTAAAATCAACATGAACACATTAAAAATAAAACTTATCTCAATTATTTTAAATCCAATCCACCTCAAATATATTCATTTTTATGAAACTCATTTTAAACATTCCCATGAAATTCATAGTTGAACATTTTAACAAAACATAATTTCAATTAATTCAATAAAACTTATTTTAAGGAATCCATTAAAACTCATTTTTGGTTATTTCAATAAAATTTATATTAAATTTTTTCCACTAAATTTTTTCTTGATTTTTCAATGGAATTTAATTTTAATATTCAAACGGCATACTATATTCATTTCTCGAGTAGGAACAACCGTTAGTACTAAACATAAGCTTCATGAAACTTACTAAGCCATAACTTGCACCAAATACAAAATTCTAGTTTCATAAGTTACTAACCCTATTCTAGTTTCAACGTACATCCTAAGCGAACCATCTTTCTTCATCAAAAATAAGACCGAAGCTCCCCAAGGTGATGAGCTCGGTCTTATGAAATTCTTGTCTAGCAGTTCGTGCAATTACTCTTTAAGCTCTTTTAGTTCTACTGGCGCCATTCTATAGGGGGTCTTAGAGAATGATGCTACCCCTGGGATCATTTCAATCACGAATTCAATCTCTCGATACGGGGGTAGTGAGTTAGCTCTTCCGGAAACACCTCAGGAAATTCCTTAACCACCTTGACATCCTTCAGCTCAAGCTAGTCTTGAGGTTTATTGATTAGATAGGCTAGAAATCCTTATCCACCTCTTTTAATTATTTTTTTGGCTCAACTGCTGAGATGATGAGTACCCCACTATTCATGTTTGAACTTAAGGTACCAACTCCTACTTCGGTGCCTAACTTGACTGTTTTGGCATAACAGTTAACTACTACTTGATTCTAAACAGTCAATCTATCCCTAAGATAAGATCGTAGCCTTGGATTGGTAATTCTATCAAGTCAGTACTA
>JACFYI010000082.1:644942-657387 GCA_014898755.1 Handroanthus guayacan
AAGGGAGTGAAGTGGCTACAATTTCCATCTTTTATTTATAGAGAAGGGGGGTTAAAGGAGTGGTTAATTTGGTTAAGTTAGAGGCATGGGTTTCTACTAACCACAATGGGTTTTCTACCAAAGGTATGGGTGGCCTTACCCATTTCAATTCCCAAAAGAGAAAATATGATTTGGATATGTGTATATATATGTATATATCTATTGCTTTTTGAGTGTCTTATGTATAAACATATATATATATATATAGGCTAAAGTTGTGAGTGGTGTTTGGAGACCATTAACTGAGCTAACTAGAGTTTAATTGGAGTGACATGTTGAAGAATTTGAGGCTCAAACAAGATAAAATATTTAGGACGTGTGACACGTGATCTTGAAAATAAATCGTTGCTCGTTTTATTGAAATCGTTTTATAAATTTTAAATCAAGGAAATCTTGGGGTGTTACAGAATTACCATAAAATTTTCTGATTGTGGTTTTAGTTATTGTATAATTGTGATCATGTCTATTTTAGCATTTAATTTAGTACCCATAAATGTGAGTAATGTTTTGGAGACTAGGGCAGAAGTGCAGTAGGACGCGGGGTATTACAGGTGGTATCAGAGCTCTGGATTTCTTTGAGTAAGAACCCAAGCTACGCCAGAATTAGATCCTTGGGATAAGAATTCTTTTTTGAATTTATACCGTAGGGTTGGACTAAATTAAGTTATGATCATTTGGAATAATGAGTAACGCTTAAATTTATTGGATTACAATTGAAAGGCCTACCAATTTGTGAACCGTTATATTTATGCGGTAATCATTTGATTCAAGATTACTAAGATAGGCGAAAATTGTTGATTAGCCTTTGAGATTATGTATAAAAAATATGGCGAGGTTACTTGAGTGAGGAAAAAATGGGACTCTGGTACCTTTAGTGCTATATTATAAGTCTTGTAGCTAAATAAGAAACCTTTAGGGTAATGTTAAGAAAACTTATCTGGCAATTTCAGAAAATCATTGCAACAAGGGGAAACACACCTGGTGAGGGAACATTTAGAAAATACGATAGGTCACGTCAAGAGGAATTTATACTGAGCGACAAAACCAAAGAACCGGCATCATCTATACAAAATAAACTTACAATCGAACAACTCTTCATTACATGGCAATAATTCACAGACCATTGCCGAGAGAAAGTAAGTCAAGAACATGAGAATAAAGGAAATTTGAAGAATAAGTTGCTTGTGGTGAGTAATGGGAAGAACTCACCACTCTTTGAGGAAGAACTCACCACTGGTGGTGAGTAATGGGAAGAAAATGGGAAAGAGAAGAAGTTGAAGGAACATGAGAGGAATTTAGGATTGAATTTTTGAGAAAATAGCTCCGTCAAGCGATTAAAGATAAGAGAGAAAAGAAATATATAATCTGACTCAAGGGACATTTACCGTAACCAAATACGAGGCCAAATACAACCGGCTAATATAATATGCGCCGCACATTCTTGTGGATGAAGAGAGGCGTAGGAAAATATTCATCGAAGGCTTTAGGCCCGAATTAAGGCGATCCTTAATTATTGGCCATCCTCCAAACTATGATTGTAACGCCCCGATCTAGAGCATCCGCCCATAAACCAAGTTGTTACTGGGGAGAGAGTTTCTAAATATTTTCAAGCAGATAAATTTTCAAACCAAATAATTTTTAATCATTTAAAAGTTTGACTAATCAAATTTTCTAAGTTTTCATGTTAAAATAACATGGTTAGTGCAATTAAACTTTATATTCTAGAAAAATTTTGTAGTGCCCCGAGATCCCGAACCTTCCATCCAGAGATTGGCAACGTCACCTGTGGGCAGGCGGACGTAAAGAATATATAAAGTAATAACTAGACAAACATGACAAAATACTCTTATACATAGCTTTAGTTTTGATTTACATAACACAATTTATACTATTGCAACTTCTCAAATTAAACAAACTATTTTACATAAACTCTATACATACCATACAAAATTTTCACAACTAAGGCGTACATCACCATGTTTACTCCAAACAAAGTATGAAACGTAAATGTTTATTTATGTGCTAATAGCTCCCAACTCATTCACCTGCACAGGGTAAGATAATTAAATAAGACCACTGACTTAGTAAGAATCACAGCCACAAAACGGTAAGGAACAAGGAAAATCACCAAATTGTAACAAAGGCAAGAAGCTCAATAAAATGAAACGTGCTAAATGATTGTGATCATTTTATAATAAGTATAAACGAGTAGCTCAACAAAAGTATAAACTAGTTAAAATTCAAGGGCAAATCACACAATCGTATAGCAGAAAGGCAGAACTAGTATTTGGTGAATCTGCCACCCTTATAACTCCAAATAAATATCAGCCTTATCCCTCCACAGGTCCCACACTTGAGTGGCCACTCAAGATGGTGACCCAATTTTTGTAGTGTAATATAAATGTCGACGGGTAACGTGTCACAGGCTACTCCTTGAAAAACCTATCCCAGGCTTCCTCGGACCTACCTAAATAAGTAGGAGACCATTCAGGAGATCAACCGATGGCCCAATGCCGCCCAGCATCCCTCCTGGGGTCTCCCAAGAGCCTATAATGAGGGTAATATTCCAATGGTTATGAGGGTAATAACAATTATCCAAGTGAATATTCAAATATTTGCCGAACTGGCTAGAAATCATATATTTCATGGGACTTATGGATTATGAACGAGTGTGTAGCACCCCAAAAACTCCCTTAATCATAATTAAATAACTTTGTTTATATCCAAAAATTTATTATCTTTTAATTCAAAATTCCTAATTTCCTTTATGGCCGAATTTTCTCGGCAAAGAAATTACTCGTTTCAAAATTTTCTTTGGATCCAAATTTATTAGAAACTTTTTATTAACTTCAAAAATATCTTATTTAGGTTTAAAGATTTCCATAATATTATTTTTGAACCCTTAGTTTTAATCGATAAATATTTTAAAATATTTTTGAGAAAAACTCTAATCGGCAATCAATTTTTTGCCAATTTGAGGTTTTTCTCACAATCAAAAAATTTATTTCATACCAAAACTTATCCGAAATATTATTTTGGCCCAAAAATATTCATAATTATATTTTCAAACCATTAGTTTTAACTTTTAAAACTTATCGCTCTTTAAAATGATTTTTATCGCTATTGTCCGAAAAATTTTAAAACGGTGAAATTTCTTCGATTTAGCACCCAAAAATTTTATTTCAATCAAATGCGGCTCCAAACACATTATTTCTAACCCACAACCATGCACATTTAGTCAAGGAATTGAGCCCAATCATTTATCCAATTTTTAAGTGCAAAGTCCAAGCCCATTTTTAAATTTTGATTAAAAAAAAAGAAAAAAGTAAAAGGAAATAAAATCTGAAGAGGGCAGCCGCTACCTCCCCCACTTGAAGCCAAACTTCTACACTTAATTGTTAAGTAAAGACTTGGAAGTCTTTGCACATGTGGAAAATTGGAAAATGCAACTTAATTTCATTTCTATGCAATTTCATATGAATTACAAGACACCATCACCTCTCTTTCCTCTTCTTCTTGCTGCCGTCCCTCTCTTCCTCCAAAAACAAGAACATTTCCTTCGTCTTCTTCATTTGTTCAAGAGATAGAGTTCCAAGTTTAGAAAGATTAATCAAAAGGGGAAGAAGTAAGGTTGTTACTTGGTAAGTTTAGTTAAGCTTATGTTAGAATTATAAATTAAGATATGGGAAACATGGTATAATCTCTTATGATATTGATTGTTGTAGAAATTACTTGAGAAGTTAGAGTTTACTATAAAATTCTTGAGTATTATACGCTAAAGAGGTAAGAATCTTGATTGATTCATGGGTTTCATATGCTTTTATCTTACCTTGAAACCTATTATGTTACTTGATTTTGGGGATCTTGATGATTGATTTAGAATTGGGAATCTTGATGATTGATTTAGAATGATGTTTAGATTTGAGATAGAAGTGTTGAAACTTGAAGATTTAAGCTTAAATTCCAACACACACAACCAAGTTGTCCCAGATTTGCTACTGTCATAGCACAACCTCTCAGTTTGAAAATTCATAACTTAAGTTTTCTTGCTTCATAAATTTCACATAAGGCACCTTGAGTCTAGATGATGTTAGACCCAAGAATCACCCAAAAATAATGAGAATAATGGGAGATAAATCGGTTTGAACTGGACCTGCCATTTGACCGAAAATAGGAGAAGTCTCTGTCACTACCCTAAGTTCAAAAATTTATACCTGGAGATTCTTACATCCAAAAAATCCACAAGACCCACTATTGGAAACCTGGTTGAGTGCAGTTATCATAAAATCAAGAATAACCCAAATCTATGAAGGAAAAAGCCCAGGAATACCGTTTAATCCAAACATGTCAGTTTTCCCGGGTAGCAGGGGATGCACTGGAATGGGTCCTAACACTTTCCCTAACTTCAACTCATTGGAAACCACTCATTTCTTTACCAAATCAGCTCCAAAAATATTCATTAGAAACCTTATTAAATGTATATGATGATGGAATCAATAATCCTTGAAATCCATTAAGGAATGTTATCAGAAAATTCTTTAAAGCCAAACATGTTAAACCACCTCTGATTTACAGCGGAACCATCGATCAACTTTACAAATTTATAACTAACAAACCGCTCATCGAATTTTCTATATAAAACTACCTTTGAAAATCTTATCGAGTCTAGATATTTGTAGAACCAAATTTCCAATTTTAGCTCAACGGGATTTATTTTTAAAATAGTTGGGAAATTTATTGCTAGAATTAAATCGTAGATTTTATAAGATATAGAAATGTGGTCTAGTGCTTAATTGATCTTGATGTTTATAGGCCAAATTAACTTGAAGAATTAGTCGATCTCAATATCATCTTGGGACTTAAAGCTTAAGGACCAGAGGTAAGAATTATGGCTATCCCTTATGCTCATAATAATGGAATCTCTTGTATTATGATTTCATTCCCTTGTTTTGAAGCAATGAGCATGAGTTTGAATTCATTGTTGTTATTTCTTGTCAGATTCTTATGGACTTCTTGGTTTGTTTGACGATCCTTATGGATATATAGATGCGATTGCGGTCATTTCCCTTGTTTAGACAAAATCTTTAGCTTGATCTTTGATAAATTACGGATATTATCAAATACGTATTGCCATGTTCGAAAAATGGAAATATGGACCTACTTGACTTGTTTTACAAAATGTCTATACTTGATTTATTCTTAAATCTTTTTTCCATGATTTTAACTTCGTTTTGTCTTGTAAAAATCTACTTTTGAAATGTTTCCAAAATATCCTCTTTAGTTTCGCTCTTTAAAAATATTTTCAATGAAAACAGCTTGCTGTATTAGCTTTATTTTTACTCGTAAAAAATAATGAAAAATAGCTTGCTGTATTAGCTTTTGTTTCACTCTTTAAAAATATTTTCAACAGAAACAGCTTGCTGTATTTGCCCTGTTTGTTGTTTTCGCTCATTTGAAATATTCTTTTGATGATAGTTATATGTTCATTTTCTTCGAAATATTTTCAAAATACCTCATGAATTTCATCTTTAAAATATTTTCGAAACACCATCAAAGGATTTTATTCCATAAAAATATTTTCAATAGTATTGTTTCTAGTTTTTACAATTTTGATCCGTTTTCTAAAAAATTGGAGGGTATTCATTTTTGAAAAATGGCTTCAAAAATGTAATGCGATTTATTTCTATCTTTTGAAAGGTTTTGGAAATATCACTTGATATGTCCGTTGTGTACGTTTTTGAAATATTTTCAAAATACTGTTGAAATAACCACAGAATATTGTTTTGAAATATTTTTGAAAATATTATCCGATATGTCCATAGTCCATTCGTTTGAAATAATTAAGCTCACAGTATCGTTTGATACATAATCACGCCCGAGATTGTTTCAAATTCCATATCCATTGAATCGGACTAATTGTGAATGATTGACACTCATTGTATACCATCCTATAGATGGATTTGTTGATGTTCGATATCTGTTCGAAATCCCATATTGTTTAAAATTGGACAATTGATACAGACTCTAAACCTATTAATTGATTGATTGTTGGGCCCTGGGAACCACCAGTGAGAAAGTGAGGGCGGTATCGGACCGTCAGCCAGTCTCCTGCAGGGTTTCCCTATTATTGGGTAGTCGGAGGGGTCCTAGAGGTAGGATTCCGAAGAGCTATTCCTAAGGCTCGTGGTCGATCATGCTGCGGCGACTGTGCCTTAATTGTAATTGATGCTCCTCGAGTGGCCACTCGAGGAAGCAGATTCGGAGGGATAAGGATTATATGTTATATATTGAAGTTATAAGAGTGACAGATCCACTAAATACTAGTTCAGTCTCATGTTTGAGCTATACGATTGTGTGAATTGTTTTACGTTCACGTTTGAGCTACTCGTTTGATTTATGCTCTCGGTGAGCAACTCGTTTACATTTGTTTATGAAATTATAGCATAATTCAACTTGTTTAATTGTGGAACTGCATGAGCTCATTATTTGATTTGTATTCAATCGTTAGATACTCTAATCTCATTTATTGATTCATCTCTTATTTTATTAGACACTCTAGAATTTTCCACTTAAGCCTTGCTTGATACTTATCGTTCTATTCCTAGCCATAATTTCTTACTAAGTCATTCGGACTTATTTTATAAGTTTAACATGTGTAGGTGACTGAGATTTGGGATTTGCATCAAGCTTGGAGATTTTGGGTATGAGAAATTGTGCAGTTGTAATAGTTTGTAGCAATTACATACTCAAGTTAGTGCTAAAAAGTTAGATACATTTTGAAAAAAAAATTTGGGGTTTGTAATGAGTATGTATTTGATTGTCGATTGAATAAAATTTTCGCTGCATTGAAATTTGAGGATAATTTTATAAGCCCCTCCCCATCGGGTAGCGATTTCTGGTCTAGGGACGTATGTTCTAAATCCAGGTCGTTACAGAGTGAAATTCTCAAACTAGAACCTAGGACATAAGATTTGACTTTGGATCATTCAAATAGTTTGAAATGACGCGGGATGTGAATTTTTGAGGTATCTTCTAAGGAAAATAGTTAAATTGGCCTAGTCCAAAATTCCTCTGTTACGGCAGTGAATTTTTTAGCCATTTTAAAAATATATCCTATGGAGCTAAAATTGGCACTTTAGTTCTGAAACCATCTAGGTTCGACGAGCTTTCTAACGGTAGTTTTATTTTGAAAATCCTACGAGCGGTTTATTAGTTATAAATTTTTAAAATTAACTGATGGTTCTACTGTAACCCTGAGGCAGTTTGATATGTTCGGCTAAAAAAATATTCTGGGAAGATTTCTCCATAAATTTCAAAGATTCTTGAGTCTATCATCATCTACACTTAATAACATTTCTAATGAATATTTTTGGGGCCAATTTTGTGAAGGAAAACTTGGGTTTTAATGGTTTGAAAATAGAGGATGTGTTATGTTTCACTCTAGTGAGTCTCCTGCTCCTAGGGTGACTTGGCACGTCCGGTTTCAAGAGTGTTTTCGATCATTTTTCTCCATGGTTTTGCATGATTCCTGATTCCAACACTAATTACACTTGATAAGCTATTGAACGGCATATTTTATGAAATTTTTCGGATGTGAGGAGGTCGAGTTTGAAATTTTTAAAGTTAAGGGTATGACAGAGGCCCCTTCTGTTTTAGCCAAAATGGTAGGTTAGATTCAAATGGATTTTTATACCATTTTTCTCCTTGTTTTTGGTTGATTCTTAGTTTTAACAATATCTAGACGTGAAGAGGTTTCTAATGGTACCTCATATATAATTTTTGAAGCTGTATAAGTGGGGTTTTTAGATTTTTTAAAGTAGGACATATGCATTGGAAAGCTACCCGAGAGCAAAATTCATACTTTCAAAATCTCACTTATTTCATAAAATCATCTAGCTATCAATTTTAAGTGTGATGATCCAATAAATCCCTTATGTCCACTAGGTTCATATTCATGAATTTCAAACAAAAACTTAACCAAGCTCAATCACAACCAACATAACAATATGAGATTCATCACATGAAGCAAATAACCAAGGGAGCAATTTAAACATGCCAAGGAACAAATTACAAGATAATGAAGCAAATTCCATAATTTCACAAGGCATAAGAGGCTGAAATGAAGGAAGAATAGATGCTTATGATTCTTACCTTGATACTAAATACACACTTGATCTATTCCTTAAGTTTCCCTCAAGTTAATCCCTACAAAACCAAATAATTTCTTCAACTAGAATTCCATCCCAATTCACTAAATTTCTTCAAATAAAATGTAAACTTACCAAGATACTTAAGCCAAGTATGAGATGAACAAACCTTTATCAATTTCCCTTCATCCTAACTCAAGTTTGATGAGAGAAAATTGATTGAAAATTTGTTCTTGTTAATTTTCGTGCAAGAGGAAAAATGAAGAGAAAATGGAGTTTTTTGCCACAGAACTCTCTTGTAATTGCAAAAAAAAAATTAGGGGCACTCTTGTATATTAAAAAATAGTCATAATGAAGTATTAAATGAGTTGGATGACTAAGTATATGAGGTGTTATGGTATTAATTAAATTGGTGACTAAGTATATGAGATGTTATGGCAATAATTAAATTTTGGTTACTAAGTATATGACTAAGGTATAAGGTGCCATATGTATTTAATAAAAATGATGAGTTTTCACCTAGTATGTGTGATGAGAAGGGCGATGCACGAATTTTCTGAATTTTTTTCTCTTTTTTTCTTTTTTTCATTTAATTTATAATATAGTTTGGACTTGGACTTTAAATTTAAATAAAATCTTTGGGCTCAACTCTAGGGTCAAATATGCATTAATTTGGGTTAGAAACAATGTTTTTGGTCCACATTTGATTGGTACAAAATTTTTGGGTGCTAACTCGAAATAATTTCGTCATTTCAAAGTTTTTTGGACAATAATGGTAAAAATCATTTTAAACGGTGCTAGGTTTTAAATTGTTGAAATTAAGGGTCTAAAAATATAATTATGAGTATTCTTAGATCAAAATAACATATATAAGAATTTTTTGGGTATAAAATAGATTTTTTTCGAGATTTTTGAATGTGAGAAAAATGTCAAACCGACGTCTAATCGATTACCGATTAGAGTTTTTCTCAGAAATATTTTAAAACATTTATTAATTAAAACCAATGATTCAAAAATATAATTAGAGAAATTTTGTCACTTTTAAAATTTATTTTAGGAAAATTTTCGGGTTGTTACACGCTCCCCCTTAAAAGAATCTGGTCCCCAAATTCATACCTTATTCAAAGAGATGCGGATATTTTTCCCATATTTCATCCTCACGTTCCCAGTCGCCTCCTCAACTTTTTGATTTCGCCACAAGACTTTGACTTGGGGTATTTGCCGATTCCTAATTTGTCGAATTTGGGAATCTAAAATGCGAACTGGTTGTTCTATATACGTGAGGTCACTTTGGAGTGGCACGTCAATATACTCAATAATATGGGAAGGGTCTGGATGGTATTTTTGTAGTTGGAATACATGAAAGACATCATGAATCCCTGTGAGATTTAGTGGGAGATCTAACCGATATTCTACTGGACCAATACGTTCAACAATCTCGAATGGTCCTGTGTATCTCGGAGTTAATTTCCCGCTTTTACCCATCCTTCTTATTCCTTTCTGCGGAGCAAGCTTAAGAAAGATTTGATCTCCAACATTAAATTTTAAATCTTTCCGATGTTTGTCTGCATAACTCTTCTGATGATCCTAGGCCGTTTTCATATTTTTCTTGATGATTTGAATTTTATCAATCAATTCCTGTATCATTTCAGGCCTCAGTTCATCTCTTCCTTCTCTTGAGGTGTTTTTGATCTCATCCAAATCCCAATGCAGAGGTGATCTGCATTTCCTTCTGTACGGGGCTTTAAAGGGTGCCATTTGTATTGAAGCTTGGTAACTATTGTTGTAAGCGAACTCTACCAAAGGTAAGTGTCTGTCCCAGTTTGCAGGAAAATTTAAAGCGCAAGCTCTCAACATATCCTCGAGAATCTGAATCACCATTTCTGATTGTCCATCAGTTTGAGGATGAGCTGCTGTGCTAAACAACAGCTTAGTCCCCAAGTGTTCCTGTAAACTTCTCCATAATCTAGCCGTAAACTTTAGATCTCTATTGGATATAATGCTTTGGGTATCCCATGTACCCTAATTATCTCCTTGACGTATATCTCGACGAGTTTCTCCACATTGTATTGGGTTTTGACAGGTAAGAAATGGGCAGATTTCGTGAGCCTATCAACTATAACCCAAATACTGCTGCAGCCTCTTCTTACTATGGGTAGACCTACCACAAAATCTATAGTGATCTGATCCCATTTCCAATCTGGAATCGGGAGTGGCTGCAACTTTCCAGAGGGTCTCTGGTATTCTACCTTCACGAGTTGACAAGTGAGACATTTCTGAATATAATTTCTTATGTCTCTCTTCATACCATCCCACCAAAAATTTTGCTTCTGGTCTCTGTACATTTTTGTTCCTCCTGGGTGTACAGAATACTTAGTTTGATGGGCTACTGCTAATAGCTTTTTGCGCAAACTTGTCGAAACACATATTCTATTTCGGAAGCACAGTAATCCTTCAGCATTTATCCTGAATTCAGATCTTGTTTGTGTGCTCCTTGAGGATTTAAGTTTCTGTGTTCATTCATCTTCCTTTTGAGTATTTAGAATTTCACTATACAATTCAGGATATAGATTCAAATTCGCTAGTCTTCCTTTGCGGCTTAAGGCATTAGCGACAACATTTGCTTTTCCCGGATGGTAGGCGATGGTGAAGTCATAATCTTCTAGGAACTCTATTCACCGTCGCTGTCTCAAATTCAAGTCCATCTGGCTAAAAATATATTTCAAACTTTGGTGATCTGTATAAATCTCCACCTTAGCACCATACAAATAATGGCGCCACTTTACAAAGCAAAAACTATCGCTGCTAGCTCTAGATCATGTGTGGGATAGTTTTGCTCATGATTTTTCAGCTTTCTCTAATCATATGCGATCACCCGTCTTTTTTGCATCAACACACATCCCAGACCTTCTTTGAAAGCATCTATATAGACCGTGAATTCTTCTGACCCATCAGGCAATGCGAGTATTGGAGTTGTAGTTAATCTTTTCTTCAATTACATAAAGCTCTCATTGCATTTCTGATTCCATTCAAACCGTTGGTCTTTGTGAGTCAATTGGGTAAGAGGTCTAGCTATCTTAGAAAAGTTCTCGATAAACTTTCGGTAATACCCTGCTAATCCCAGGAAGCTTCTCACCTCAGTAACCGTTTCAAGTCTTTTCCAGTTAAGTATTGCTTCAACCTTTTCTGGATCAACTTCAAGACCATTCTGGGATATAATATGTCCCAAGAAGGTTACTTTACTCAGCCAAAATTCACATTTACTGAATTTGGCATACAACTGATGCTCCTTGAGAGTTCGAAGAACGATCCGTAGATGTTCTTCATGTTCTTTCTCTGACTTCGAATATACTAGGATGTCATCAATAAAAATTACTACAAAATAATCAAGATATGGACGAAAAGCTCGATGCATTAGGTCCATGAATGCTGCAGGAGCATTTGTCAACCCAAATGGCATTACAACAAATTCAAAGTGTCCATATCGTGAATTGAATACAGTCTTTGAAATATCTGACTCCCGTATTTTTAATTGATAATACCCTTGCCACAAGTCTAACTTTAAATATACGACAGATCCCTGAAAATGATCAAACAGCTCATCGATGTGAGGTAGTGGATATTTATTCTTGATGGTCACTTTATTCAGTTCTCTATAGTCGATACACATTCTCAGTGACTTATCTTTTTTCTTTACAAATAAAACCAGAGCTCCCCAAGGAGACATGCTCGGTCTTATAAATTTCTTATCTAAAAGTTCCTGTAATTGTTCTTTTAACTCTTTCAATTCTGCTGGAGCCATTCTGTAAGGTGTTTTAGAGAATGGTGTTACTCCAGAAAGGGTCTCAATTACAAATTCGATCTCCCTGTCCGGAGGTAACGAATTCAACTCTTTAGGAAATACTTCTGGAAATTCCTTAACTACTCGCACATTCTACAATCGAACACTATCTTGTGACTTGTTGATTAAGTAAGCCAAAAATCCTTGTCCACCTTTTCTTATTATTCTTCTGGCTTTGACAACAGAAATTGTGGTTATTTTGCCATCTTTAGAGTTGTTAATAATTCCAACTTCAACTCTCTATCCCAACTTTACTGTTTTGGTAAAACAATCTACCATAGCCTGATATTGATATAACCAATCCATTCCTAAAATGAGATCATAGTCCTGGATTGGTATTTCAATAAAATGTGCAATGAATTGTTGATTATCTATGCTTATAGAGCAGTTAGGATACCTAACACAAGTCTCGTAACAT
>JACFYI010000822.1:9020-22225 GCA_014898755.1 Handroanthus guayacan
AAAGAATTTCCTCCCAATATATATTAAACCAGCGGAGAGTTTACATGGCCAGGCTTTGACCACGTGTTCTACTATACATCTGCTTGTCTACTAGCCGTGAGATGGGACTGCTGGATTGATTACTAATCATTGTCCTGTAATTTGGTATTAATTAAGCCACTTGGGGTCGGAACTTGTTCCCACAATACATGTACAGAAACGTGATTTAATTAATTAATTAATTACTAGGGACTAATTAAACCCTAGCTATTTCTTCATGTGCCAAAATTAAAACCCCGCAACATGCTTTGAACACAAACAAATAAATAAATAGTAGTGTTAAACAAAAAAATCTACAAATTAATAATCTTAAATTTTTAGATTTTCTGACACGATAAAGTAAGATATCATGAGTGGAGACATAGCAAAAAGAGAGGCAGCTGGACTGCAGGAATCTTGAATGCTTTAATGTAGGTGATGTTTACATATGTTTTTGAGTGTTTGAAAATAATATCTGAAAAATGGTATTTTAGGAATGAATTTAGGGAATGTAATGAATATTTATTTGTATTCTGAGTAATAGGTATGTAAGTTTTTGGAAGTGGGAGAAAGTTCTTACTTGTAGATATTATATCAATTACTTTTTTGTTTGGTTAGGAAGAAGAAATTTGATTTTAATATATAATATACTTTATATAAAAATTTAATTATGATAGAATTTTATTGATTCTATATATATATGTATGTAAGATTAATGATTGAATATAATTTATATATATGTGATACATATACTTGCTTTGGAGCATGGAGGAGAGTGATAAAATTGAGATTAATAATTAGCTAGGTTAGGCTTTTGGACATTTCCCAATGCCATTTTGGCCGCAAATACTTGCCTATTTTTATTTATGTTGTGGCCTGACGAAAATGTTTTAGGAAAATATAAACAAATAAGCCTGTGCTCTTTCCTAGGTATATGTTTGTTTGCATTTTGAGGTGTTTCGGCAATAGCTGTTTTGAGGAAATGAATTTAGGGGGTAGATTAGTAAATGTGACGAATGTTTGTTTTACATTTTAAATGTTGGGTAGGAATTGTTTGGATTTTGAAGTAATATTTGGTTACTTTATGAGATAACATATTTTTTACTGTAAATGTCAAATCATATCATTTCTTGTCTCGTTAGTGGAGATGAAATGTAATTTAAAATTCTTTTTTTATATAAAATAATAATTATAAAAGGGTTTAACTGGTCACATTTTATCATGAATTGGCTAGGATTCAAGAAGTAAATCTAAATCCGATTCGGAGGGTAAATTCGAATCCAATTCAAAGAGTGAATCCGAGAAAAAATCTCAGTATTATCTTCACCTAAAAGAAAAACAAAAATTGCAGTTTCATTATGGTCTTACAAAATGACAATTATTATGAATAATGGATGTCCATGTGATACACTCAACATAATTATGAAAGTGTACTCAACATAATTATGAAAGTTCATGTAGTGCACTTAATAATGGATGTTAATAATGCATCAAATAATGCACTTAACATGATGGCCAACTTAGCACTAATAAAGTGTTTGAGAATTTGCCTATAAATAGGATGCAAATGTAATGCAAAATACACAACAATTTTAGTGAGTATTTTGATTCTTCTATTCTTCATTTAGTTGAATCAATTCCTTTCTTATATCAAATTCTCTCTTGTTCTTTGTTATACACATTTCATTTAGAACAATTATCATATTTCATTATTTTATAACAACAATTAATTAAATACATTCGTATCGCTGGAAAAGCCAAGGGATCAACAAGTCAAGTTTTACTACAATTACTTAAAATGCTTTTGGATAACATCCTGTTTCAATTGGGTATGGCTTTGACCATTCACGCAGCCCGTCAATTAGTTAACCATAGACATATTTTAGTGAAGGGGCGTATCGTAGATATACCAAGTTATTGCTACAAACCGTCAGATATTATTGTGGCGAAGGATGAAGAAAAATCCGAAACTCTGATAATTACGGCGAAGGATGATAATTGCATAAAATTGCTTTTATATGTCATTATGATGCTTTTTTGTCATGAGATACTTTTTGATACTATATGCAAACGAAAAGGATTATTCTAGAATAATAAATTCGGTTTAATTCTTCCAAAATGCAAACAATATTTGTATAAATTTCCCAATCAATAATCATTTTTGCAAAATGCAAACAAAGATACCCCTTGTACTAATTCTTTCTAAATTATATTTGCTTTCGGAGCAATCTACATCATTTGACTATTTAAGAACATAGGTAGTTCATCTTAAGAAACAATAAAATATTGATGTTATGTCCACGTTTTATAGAGATAATAAAAAGCAAATGTACATAGTACTGTAGATCTATTAATCGTCCAATTTTAGCCAAATTTAAATTCTTAGAATTTTAAATTCCTTATATTAGAGTGAAAAATTCTGATTGATTATCAGCTATTCAATTTTAGTAACACCGAGAATATTTGGAGAAGTATGAGGATGCACAAGGAAACCACTAAAATAGACCTTATAATAGGGATGAGGAGATTTCTATAACTCAAAATATATTTTTTATTCAATTTTGGATCTTCTATTCCAATTCATGTTTCATCTTTCTTGTTAAGTCACATTAATTAAATTTATTTAATTTAATTTAAATGCAATAGGGAATAGAAATTTGGTAAAATGTAATAAATTTTTATGAAATTGAATTTAAAAGGGTTAGAAATTGAATTATTACTAAAAAATTATTGATCAGTTAATTTTATGCCACTTCCTTACTTCACAGCCTTCATAATTTGTATAAGTTTTGTATTTTGATATTTTACATGTTTTAATATTTTTTCGATTTTTTTTTCAATTTTTGAGTAATTTAAATTACAAAGTGAGTGAAACCGCAACAACCATTCCACAACATTGTAATGAAACTAGAATGGAAATATCTTTTATGGCACCGAATAGGTTGGGGCTATGGCAGGGGAAATTGAGTCTCAGCACAAAAATAATACTTGGATTTTGGTGACACCTCCAGAAAATAAAAAGATTCTTGGCGGGTAACTAATAAAAGCACGACATAAAACAATGTTGATAATGTGAGATATGATGCAAGGTTAGTTGCTAGGAGTCATGAATAGGGGTACGGGGTTGGTTTTAGTGAGTTTCTCTCTCCAGTTGTGGAACAACTTTCCTACATAGGAAGCTTGAGGAAATCTTCTGATGCATCAATTAGGAAAGTTGTTCCCATCTCAAAAAAAAAAAAAAAAAAAAAAAAAATTGTATAGCTAGTGTTCTTGAGAGGTTCGGGATGCAGGATTCAAAGCTTTTTGGCACTCCATTGGCACCATATTCCAAACTATCAACTTGTTTGTTTCCTTAATTGAGCGAAGAAGCACGTGTCATGCCGCAAAGCCTGGACGTAACACTATAATGATTCTAAGCCTGAGGAGAAATAGAAATACTAAGACATAGAATTAGAACATGCTAAAGCGCATTAATATTTCTTTTCTTTTTTTTTTTTTGGTGTCGATCAAGATAAGCAACTCTAAACATAATTCCTAGGAGTCAATTTAAGTCTTTCAATCGATAGAAAAATTCATATTGAATGATAAACTAACTCTGAATACCAAAGAAACTAAACTTCAAACACAACTATAGTAAATTACAAAAGAAATTTCATCACCAACTCCAAAACTGTTCATATTCAATGTTCTCCACAAGGTCTCCTACAATAATAAATAAAATTGTATGACCGCCATACAGCGAAGTAAATAGCTCCTTAGTTTCTACCAAATCTGAGCAAGTACGTACACAATATAATGAATAACATAAATGAAAACAAATTTGTACGAACATTAATATACGGAATAATAGAAAAATAATGGGAAAATTGCAAATTTAGTGCCTTAGGTATGGTCTCATTTGATTTCAATCCATCTTGTATGGGGTTAGCACTTTTAGTCCATTTTTTTGAAAGATTTAGCACATTTAGTACAGTCTTTTGCAATTTTAGTCCATTAAGCCCCAATTTTTTAAATTAAGCCCGAGATTGTCCTAATCAACTTTAATTGGGACTCAAATTTGGGGATTTTTAGTCATCACTACAAAAAAATCTATTATGAGTGACAATATAAAAATTGTCATTAATTATAAATCTTAAGTGACAATGACTTTAATTGTATCACCAATTATATGAGTTTGGTGACAATGACAAAATGTGGTGTTTTGGATTATCATTATAGATAATTAGTGATACATGTATAGTAACAATCCAATGATAACAAAATTAAATTGTCACTATAATTTAGTGACAAGATTTTTATTGTCACTAGGTAGTCATTATATATGTATCACTATTTGTCTATTGTGACAATATAAACACATTGTTGTCACTGTTAAGTTTGTTAAATGTCTTTTTTGTGACAAAATCTGATTTTTTGTCACTATTTATATAAAATTAGTGATAATTTTTACATTACCACTCAATTTTTTGTCACTTTTACTTTTTTTTTTTTTTTTTTCCGTAGTGCATATGACTAGGTCTATAAAAAATATCCGCATATCCGTTCGATCGTCCGTATCCGTATTCGAAATTAACAGATTTTATCTGAAAATATTCAGATATATCTGTATCCATATCTGTTATTTAAAATTCCGAATATGGGTTTAGTAGTATTCGCATCCGAAAATTATTTGTATTTTCGTAGAATTTTAGATATAATTATTTACATAAATAATAAAATGTATAGGTATTAAATTATACGTAAAAAAAAATTGAAAAATTATACGTTATATATTAAAACTTTAGGTTATATTGGAATATTTGAAATGATTTTATGCATGAATTTTAATTTTTGAGTATCAATATAACAAATTAAAATATATGAATTAGCAAATTTGGAGACCGAATTAAGATTGCGGATAATGGATACAATAGTATCACGATATTGTATTTATATTCCAACTATTCAAGCAGATACCTTATATCTAAATATCCGACCGATATTCGGCGGATGCAGATGCGAATATTTATTTTCAACATCCGATAAAATTCAAATCTAAATATCTACATCCGGATAATAACTGAATGCGGATGCGGATGTACAATATTTACATCTGAATATCCAAATTGACAGACCTACATATGGTAAAGGCTTGTCATATCGTTGCCACCTCATTATTTTCACTTAACAGAAAAAAAAAATATATCAAACTACAAAAATTACATAAAAATATGAAAATTAATACGGAAATAAAAACTTTATATTGCAAAACAAAAAAAAGTCAAAAAAGAGGGAAAAATTTATATAAAAGAATAAAATATAATTAACAAAATAAAACTTTATATTGCAAAAAAAGCTATATGGAAGTTAATAATTTTATATCACATAAAAAGAAAAAAATTATATGGAAGTAAAAATAAATTACATAAATCTTTTATTTTGTTTTTTTTTCCAGCATTTTTTGAAGTTTTTTTTTTTTGGTGCGGCATTTTTTTTTTTAATTTCCAGAAAATTTTTTATGTAATTTTCTTTTCATTTTTCGATTCTCTTTATTAAGTGAAAATAATGAGGTCAGCAACGTGGCAAGCCTTTTCCACATAGCAAAAAATCCTCCAATTTGTGCCCCGATTAAAATTGATTAGGACAATTTTGGGCTTAATTTAAAAAATTAGGATGCAATAGACTAAAATTGAAAAAATTGTACTAAATGTGCAAAATATTTTGGAAAAATGGACCAAAAATGCTAACCCCGAAACAAAATAGATTGAAATAAAAAGATGTCATAGTTAAAAGACCAAATTTGCAATTTTCCCGAAAGATAATCAAATATTTCATTTATCAAATATATTTTAGAAACATGTTTTCAACTTTCTACCATAACTGGAAGGTTAGAAAGTTACTACCATAACCTGAGAATGCGGTTAGCAATTTGCTATTAGTACTCGGTAGCACACTCAGAATTCTATTACTATGACCTAGTAGGAAAGTTAGGAATTTACTACTATTACGCAATAGCACGCATAGGGATTTGCTAATATAATACAATAGCATGGTTAGAGATTCGGTAATAGTAATTGACATTAAGACTTAACGAATATGGCTAATTAATTCCTTAATTTAACAATAACCGTTAACATTCGTCTCAAAAAATAAGAAAATATTAGAAAGAGAACAAAATGGTTTCTTACCTCTAGCATCAAACTTTATGCTTGGATAAATATCAAGGGCTTATATACATACATATATATATGCATAATTTTAGATTACATATTCTGAGGGGACTCCATCTGTGCTTGTTAGGATTGTTAAGTAGTACTGTCAAGGTATTAACTGGATACTTGAAATGTACGTAGAATTGTGATTATTGCTTCATAGTTATGACACTTCATTTGGAGGTGAAGTTGGTTCTGTAAAAATTTGATTTGCGGACCCATAATATAAAAGGCATTTGCTTTACTGGATATATTTTCACTTTGTTTGCGGTGCCATTTGACAGTCTAAAATTGCTTTACCAACTACAGAAGCAAAGTATATGGCAGTCGTTATGGAGTGAAAGAAGCTTTTTTATTGAAAGGTTTAGCAGGTAGGTCCAGACTCGATTTTGCGACAGTTAGAGTACTATTCACCTTATGCAAAATTTCATATTTCATGAGAGGGCTGAGCACATTGTTAGTCGACATCATTTCGTTCTTAAGAACGTATCTAGTGGCTAAATGTGTCACTAAAGTAGCTACTCAATTCAACTGACATGATGACACAGCCTGTACTATGCCCACGTCTAAGTGTTTCTTGGATTTGGTGCATATTTGTACTTTTAATTGATTCAATTGAGTGCCCTTGGGGGCTTTTTAGAGGTCTAGTTAAGGGGGTAGTTTGCTACTTTGTTTTGTTTTGAGGTGCATTTTGTAACTTGAATTTTGAGTCAAAGTATAAAATTGTGGACTTTTCAGCTCAAAAATCCAACTAGATAATTTATATTGCACCCTCGCGCAAGAAGTTACTAAATGGATGAGTTGAATAGAGAGCTTGTGCGTCCTCATCCATGAGATGAAAGAAGATTTTGTGTCCGTGTGAGAAAACATTACAAAATTATTGACTTTGCGCAACAAAAAAACTAATAGCCGTAATGAAAACAGTAGCCAATAATCTAAAAAATAATGATAGAAACATTATTTGTTGTGGTTATATTGAGATGAAAAACATCCATCACGAAAATATGCCGTGGTGGATTTTCTGCTGCCCTTACAGAAACCACGGATCATTAGAGTGGTAAAATCGTAGAGAATGACTTTTTGCCAACATTTTTTCTTATTAATGTCAATTTTTAGTTGTGATAATTATTCAAATTTTTTGTAGTGAAAACTTGCGCTTCAGCACGATGGAGATTTTGTTGTAGAAGCTCTTTTGATGTTATGTTTTTTCAAGAGAGTATCAATAAGAGACTTTCAAAATTCTCTTAGACATATTGTATGTAATATCACTTTGACACCTCTAACGATCTAGTGAAATTCCTTCCTTCTCGCCTTGGATGAAACCAGTTGGACAAACCACATACATATCATGTATTGATTTTCTCTTATAATTCTCTATTTTGAGCTTTCTCTGTAAACAGAGATGATGTAAGAATTATTTTTCACTTAATAATAATAAAATAGTATTACATTGAATTGATATTTTCTAGTTAGTATATATATCGTTAAAATACAAGTACATTAGTACTATTATTTAAAATATCATCTTGATACTTTTATTAGTTAAAATAATTATTTGAGCAACTAATAATAGGTATTTGTAATTTAAAGTTCTCTATCACTAAAGAATGTAATTGTAATTTCCTAACCCTCAGAGAAATTATGACAATTAGGTCAAACTTTATAAGAGAGTACCACTAATATTTGTACCAGCTAGCCATATGCTATATATAAAGCATGAGATCCCCAACTTAGTTATTTTGATATGTTTTTTAATGAGTTGATAAACCTAATTTTATTTTAAAAGAAAATTATAAGGTGGTTTTTAAAGATAATGTAAAATAGTTTTTTTTTTATTTTTTACTTTTTCAATATTTTTTTTCTTTTGTTTTTCTCCAATTATCATTTTTTTTGCTCTGGCTCTATCCCCTCCAACTTTACTTTTCAGCCGTATTATTCTATCTAATAAATTCGAGCAAACATGTCTAAAAAATTAAGGAAAATTTGATATTATTTAACAGAAATAAATATTTTTAATTTTATCTAATAAAAAATTTAAACACACATCAAGTGTGCCATAATGGCTAGTATATATAGTGTGAGACCCTTAAATAGTTAATTTGGTTGTGTGTTTTCATATGTTATAGCTCAAATACCCCTTTATTAACTCACCCAATAAAGCCCCACAACCCATTGAATAGTCAAAATTCACTAATTTATCTCTTTAATTAATCATATTCTGATAACAAAATATACAAATTTAAGCGTACATTATACCTTAATATATGTGAAATATATGTTGACAATTTTACACCCTCCGCCCCCCGTGCACTGGACCTACACTGGTTCCTATAATCAACCATGACTTCAATACTCCAATCATACAAGTTTGGCATATTTACATGTTTACTCCCAAGTGGTTTGGTAAGTTTTAAATTTTAAATTCCATCTAAACATTGTTCACATATTTGCTAGTCGAGAATGCATAAATGCCGGCTTTTATGAACAGTACTAGGCGCTTGGTGGTGCTAGTTGAAGAAATTAATGTTTGTATATTGATTAATTCCTGTATCTGATATATTCATGATTGAACACGAAAGTCCAAATATAATGTGGGAAAGGAGGCTGGGCACATTATCTCCATCAATAGACAGATTTGTCGGCAACTTTGGTCAAAGAGAATTTGATGGCTCAACTCGTGCAGTCAAATTGGAACTTAGTTGTCCGATTCCAATCCCAGCTAGGCGATAGAATGGAATAGCAATTAGCATCCCCTGACGGGTGGACCAGACTGAAATTAATACAAGCCACGGTCTAAAGGAGTAAAAAGAGGAACCAGTCAAACACCATCTCCCATTCTAAGCCATTAAAATAAAGTGATTCAATGCATTACTGTAAAGGCTCGTACTCATACATTGATCACACAGTACTATCTATGTTCATGAATAAGCCAAAAGACCCATGAACTTTTTCTTCATTGAAAAAAAGAAAAAAAAGTTTAAGTATCTCAATACCCCTAAAGTTTTGCCTAATTATAATTACATTCCTGTTATTGAGAAGTTATAATAACACCGTGTACATTACAATAAGACCCCTAAACGAATACAAAACAAACTGAAATGTTACAAATAGATCCTCTATTAATCTAACAATAGTATCCAAATTATTATAACATCCTTCGCACATGTAGGCCTCCTGAAATTGTAATAAATTGACTTAAACATTACAAGTGAACATTCTACTAATTTAAAAATAGATATTATTATTATTATTATTATTTTTTCTCAATTTGTAGGGTGTTTTTGTAATTACGCATTTAGGTAATTATCTTTAAAGAGAAAAAAAAAATGAAAAAACCTTAGCCGGCAAAGCCTTGTGAAAGATCTTTTAGGTAATAGGAATTATGTGTTGACAAAAATACTTAATTGATCAAAAATGAGGGGAAATTAGGATCAATTAACTACGACATAATTATATCATTGTGTGAAGTTTATTGAAGGCATAGTCATGAGCACCAACTAGAGCACAACCAAAGCATTAGTGACTCGAATTAGGGATGATACTGACCTTGGATAGAGTTTAATTCGCCTTAGCACGTGTGTCTGGAACACTAAAAAAGCCAATACCTACACCATGATGAAATGGTCATCACTAATATAGTTTTGGAATGAATTTTTTTTCGTAAAATATGTTAATATATGTCTTGTAACAGATTAGTTTTATGATAAAATTGAAGTTTCTCATATAAATAATTATAATTCATGGAATTTTCCATATTATGTACAACTATTTATGCATTTATTTTGCTCATTTTTTGAGTTCATTAGTATTCCATTGCACATGCCTATTTGTAATGTAATCTTATTCATTGTAATGTTACATTATTGAATACGTGTTTTTAATTTTTGGACTTACAGTTAGCCCATTAAAATATTGAATATACTTTTTGTTTATTATGTTTGTACTTATGTGATTTATATACATATAATTTGTTTATAATAATAATAATAATAATAATTTGAAAATTGAACTAAAAAGATTAATATAATAAATAGTTATGCTTTCAACATATGAAAATAAAAAATATTTTTGAAATTCTTTACTTTTGAAACATAAAACATGCACGTATCAATTTATTCATAAAATAATATATTATTCTATCATATTTAAAAAAATTACGATAACATTATTAATTTTTTATTTAGTGAATTTAATATGGGTTCTTCTCTTAGGTCATGAATTAGGTTAGATTGAGTCGTAAGTTAAACAAAAGTTTTATTGCTAATTGATGTGGAATTTTGACAACGTCGCTCCTTTTTCAGCGTTAATATTGGAATGGCTGTGTTGTAAATGAAATCCCTGTCTGAAGAGTTATGGTTGATGTTAATTCTCCATCTGCCAAAAAAAGATGGACTAAGTGTAATATTAATTTTTGTTCATTAAATACTATTGAATTAAGATCATGGACAGGTGAAAAGTAACATCATTATAATCTAACAACCAGTGATTAATATATTGCATTTAATCTACAGAAAAACCCTTTTCACACTGTTAGAGAATGAAGAAATGATTAGGAGTTTAACATGACTGCTTGAGAAAGTGTATGCAATAACTTTTGTAACCTGTACAAATGAAAAGTTGTAAAAACATTATAGAGATAATTGTAATAAAAATTTGTGTGTTCGAAAAGTGAGATTGGAGGAGGGTTACTTTTAATTTCAAGTTATTAATTTTTCCGCTAACTTTAGAATATCAAAAGCAAAAAAACTATTACATTTCAAAATAAGTAAGGGAACATTTAGAATCTTTATTATTTGCTACTTTTCAGTGTTTGAAGTGTTCGAAAAAATAATTCATCAAAAAAAAAAAAGAAGTGTTCGAAAAAATAACTTTTACTTTTACATAAAATGTTGAAATCGAGCTAAAATCCGCTAGAATTTAAAATGCAAGGTGCTTTTAAATTTTGCTTTAGTTTTTCTTTAAAAGTATTTGATGAAAATTCATTTCTTTTCACAAACACCCACTGTCTTTCTTTTTTCTTTTTGCCGTCGTCCAAGTGGAGGTTCATGATCGAGTTCCGACGATAGCGTGTGGGTGTTTATCTACCGTATAGTAATTATTTGTCTATCAAATAGTAGTTTATATTATTTGAATTGTATTTAATTTGTATATTTGTTATGAATTCATATTGTATATGATTAAATGTAATCACTTTTCTCCAAAAAAAATTATTATTTTTTAACTATTTTGTTATAAATACGCTCAATTTGTAGTATTTACTGTCAGTGCCAACTTTACAATGTCTCTAAATAAAAATTATATTTTTTCCAAACATAATCTGTATAAAAAATCATCTAGAATTGAGTTGAAAGTTCAAAAACACTCTTCCTCACTAGCCATTGCAAGCATCCTTAAATAAAGATAGAAAGATGAGAATCTGACGCACGCATTTAACACACTAACGGGACCAAAATGCCGTGCTGTGGACCATCATTTTCACTTTCTATTCCATCCTCCACAAACCCCCAAAACTCCTCTCTCTCTCTCTCTCTCTCTCTCTCTCTCAATGATGGATCATTGTTTTTGTCTTTGAGCTATCATTTATCTAAAAACTCAAATTGATGGATGAGACCCTTTCTAATTTCTTCAATAACCTTTTCATTTCAATATTAAATATGCTTGATTTTCTTGATCAAGATCAGAACGAATATCATTAATTTAGTACTCTCAGATTATAACCAAAGTTGTGTCCCATCAGAAACTTTTTTGAGTTGTGGTCTTACAAGGGTTTGCAGAAGAAGTTAAGGCAATAAATGAGCCAATGGACCATTGTGCAGGCTGTGCAAGAGAACCAACATGACCTTGTCGGTTGTTTTGTAGAGTAATCTGTTTCTCTCTGTGTCTTCAATTTCCCAACTTATATCTCTATCACTCATCTCCACAACCCCAAATTTTAAATTTTTATTGCTTATATTCTTTGATGGCTGTTGGGAAACACACAAGCTGCTTCTTTTCTTGCAGTAACCTTCTTGATCATCTTTTCTCTTCATTATTTTAATCCTCTATTTCCCTGGAATCAGTGCTGAATATGTCCTCGTTTTTGTGCTTTTTTCATTAATTAACATATTTGCCTGAAATTGATTTGATGTTGCTGACGGTGGTGCACTGACATCTACTGTCGTTTATCAAAGGTAATATATATTTAGTTATTTTAACTTTTCTTCCTTATATGGTAGGGGGTTTCATCTAAGTGTCATGTCTTGTTTATTTTATTATTTTCTTAATCTTGTTCTGCGTAAGATTATGTTCTGATTTTCGTATTCAGTTACCAACATATAAGATATTTGAACCAATTAGTAAAGTACTGATTCTATCCAAACAGCATAGGACTATTAAGAGCTTAGTGTAATTTAAAGAAGGTGTTGTGTCTGAATTTGATTTCAAGATTCTTTGATTAATTATTTGTTGAAATGATGCCATATGTGGTCAACATTTGGCTATGCTCCATCTCCTGCTTACGTATTGGGAATAGGGTTGAGAGTTAGTGAAATGGGTAGTGGGGTTAGCACCAAAAAGTCCAAATCAAGAGGAAAGAAAAGCTAAAACCATAGATTACTCAGTTGATTATCTATTTTGTCCTCACGTTACCTCTTTCAGTTCATATTTTAGACCAAAATTAGAGCAAGAAATCAAAGATCTTGATCATGGTTTAGAGAGTGATTAACAAGAAAAGGTCTAGTCTAAGAGGCTTAAGCTTGACTCAGTCGATCAAGTAGAATTTTATGGAACGCAGAGGTCAAAATAGGGATATAGGAATGCCAAATTCCACCAGTTATAATCACCCACAAATCACCCAAGAATCACCTGTTAAACTACCTCTTGCCCCCATTGTTTCTACTCCTTCAGACAGAAGAGGAAATTCAGCTGTTTCGACCCGCCGCGGAAGTGCCATTTTTAGCCCTACCCAAACCCTAACCCACCACCTTCTTCCGCCGCAGAACCACCAGTCCCTTAATT